>JAODUP010000144.1:212500-420000 GCA_025642065.1 Paralvinella palmiformis | reverse complement strand
ATAAAGCCTGCAGATCTTCACTTTTCCTCTTTCTGATGAAGGTAAAGTTGCATTTGTGGCCGAGCGTACATTTGATCGTTGTCCTTGCAATCCACTGGACGACATTAGCGTTTGAAATTGGCTTAAATGTAATATTTCTCGAGAAGAATTCATCACTTATGATAAAGTTTAATACCAAGTCTTTTGACAGTAAACTTGAAGGACGATGGAAAGGTCCCTAACGTAGCAGCAAGCAATATACGTGTTTTAAATTACGAACATATGGATAAGATTAAACTGTGTTGGTTCCTAACTAACCCATATATTTGAATTAAGTCTGTGGAGGTTTTGTTTTAGGTAATGCTGTTGTTGTTTAATATTTCGTCGCATTATTGAAAATAGTGTACATGAATGTTATGTCCCTCGTTCAAAATGAAACATTGTTAACAATCAGTTACTAACAAACAAAATAATTATAATCGAGAGATAATTAAAGGAACAATGAATTAATTGGAGAATGTTAAGCGAATAGAATATTTACAAACTGTCGTGATCTTTATAACTATCTATTCGTGGTTATTCAGCAATTTCATACGTCTTTGGCCGAACAGAGGATGCTTGCAGGATAGCTACCCACGGATCATATATAAACAATATATATCATACAACGTTATTAATAGTTAATTACGCGTAAAATATATTTATATGTGTGCATGTAATTGAGCTAAAATTAAATTCTGTACAGACGGTGTAGTAAGAAGTGATACCCGGGAAATGATAAAGCGCAGCATAACCATTTAACATGGTGCTAACTGTTCCAGAAACAAAATAGCTTTGATTCTTTGTCTTATTTCCAATGCTCACGTTTGCTACTAACGTTGCTCTTTATTTCTTGAGACGGTGTATTCTGAGATCCACTAATGTTTATATATTGTCCAAGTACTGATCATACAGGACATTGGCTAACGGTACTGAATAATGTATTTTCGCAACTTACTTTTCAATTAAAAATTCGCACATCCAGGTGGATCCATTTTCCTATACGTACGAATCGTTCCCTATGGGTATTACTTTACCTAGGTAACGTCGAGCCTATTTCGTGCACGCAATTCTCTCAGACACACCTTCCATATGTTTCTAATATTAATCTTTCTAACTACGTGAAGGGCGTATGATCATTACATAGTTTGGTTGAACAGTTCGAAGTTTATGCCACATCGTCTAATAGGGTATTTGTAAACAATACCACCGAGAGTGACAATTATCGCGAATATTTACTTGCGGACTGCAATTTGGATACACAACGTGTTCTGTATTTCAAAATAGAGTGGGCACTACAGTCCATCAGATGCAACATCGCTTTTTTATTCATAGCGCGGTTAGTTAGAGCGTGGGACTCGTAGCCGAACGGTCGCGGGTTCGAGGCTCCGTGAGCCGTGATGCCGTCGTATGGCGACTGGTTCACTCATCCATAAAAAATGAGTACCCGACGGGACGCGATGGCTATGTGTTTGATTAACGCTTGGCGCCTATAATGGCAGCATGCGTTGAATGCTCCCTTGCTGGGTGGAAACAAGTCTGAGTCAGGAATAATAATACTGTAAAGCACCTTAGAGCAGCTTCTAGCTGAATAGGGCACTATATAAATGTCACATATTATTATTATTATTATTATTATTATTATTATTATTATTATTATTATTATTATTATTATTCAGTAATAGGGGAATAATGAGAAATAAAACAAAACAATTCTTCAAACAATTTAGTATTAAACAGGGTTCTATTTAGTACCGTTTGAACCACAGTCACAACATGTTTAAACAACTTATTGAGGTAGATGCTATTAAGTTGATCCCGGTATTGAGATGGAAAGAAATTAAGAATGTTAGTTTTCGACTAAATATCACTTTCCACAGATCCAACAAAATTTTGCTGATTGGGCGGTGCTACTTTTAAAGCGCCACGCACTTATCGAAGCATAACACCTTAGAGCATCATAAAAACGACGAAACGCGATGACTTTTCAAGACGCTACGCGCCTTCGGATATGTTTGATATAATCCATAGACTAAATTCGTTGGTGTATTATCTAAATAATGTCCAAATGTGATACAGCGGCTCTTAGTCATAGGAACCAAAAGGATCTATTATTGTAACAAATGCGGCATATCCGCCGTCCCTTTTGCTTCTATTTATCTGTTGGTTTTGTTATGTTAGATGGAACCTGCTTGACTAAGAGTAAATCCATTTGCATGTCAATCTATTCTATTCGTTCCATTTTGCTTACATGTATCAATAGGAATGCAAATTTCTCGCACTAGTTTTCTTCAAATTGTTTTATATTTTCAGACAACGCCATAACGCATTCTGGATTCCAGAAACTCTACCTTGTGGTTTGTTTCCCGCGTCGTAACAAATAGCAGATTCGTACTTTAAAAAGCCTTAATGAGTTACGTAATTTGATTAATAACAAATAATATATATATATATATATATATATATATATATATATATATATATATATATATATATAATATTATATAATATAAAGTTCCAATGTAAAGCCCAAAGAGCTAAAATGCTAAATAAATCTGTTTTCTTCATTACCTTTGAGTCATTATTTATTATTTGTAACTGAAAACAAATTACAGTTTACTTAGAAATGTATGGTTATTTATCTATATGTATATATCTGTGGTTGTGTGGTTGTGTTTATGTGTGTGTGTGTGTGTAAGTATTTACGTGTATGTTTATGTGTGCTTGCACGCGTGTATATATATATATATATATATGTGTGTGTGTGTGTGTGTGTGTATGCGCGCGTGTGCTTGTGTGTGTATGTATGTATGTGTGTGAGTGTGTGTTTTCTATATGACTGTGTGTGAGGCAAGAAATCAGGTGCTTTATTTCAAAAGGGAATTAACTGTTGGAAATCGTCATAACCCTAACACAACAATAATATAAAGTACACTGCCGTTTTGGGACAAAAGTTCAAAATAAAACGTTTTGCAATTGGTAAATGCTACTACTTGCCTAATGCCTAATTCACAGTTTGGCCTGTGTTGGGTCTACAGAACCCGTATACAGCCCTTATCCCCGTTTCCGTGCGACCTCCGCTTTGAGGTAGGAGGCGGCCGTGACAGTTTCGTACAGATTCACGGTCGGCGCGGTCTCTACGATTTTGTTTAGCAAGAAGTTAAAACAAATTTGAAAACAAAATCATAATCCCGTAGCTAGTAGGTGCCACTGGACAATCCCCGCACGGGCAGAGCACGGAGGCCGCGCGCCGATCGTGCGAAAAACGCTAGATTTTAGATGGAGATTGGGGCCTAAAAACGTACGGAGATTGTAGGCTCTTTGGACAATCGCACATCTATCGGAAGCTTGCCGCTCGCCGCGCCTCCAGTAACCGTAAAATGGCACGGATATTGAGCAGCCACCACGCGGCAAGACCACAGCGGACGCATACTGGTCCCGAGGTCGGCTTGAGATAAGCCATACATTTTTCAGACGATTAGATATTGGTCATCCCCTTATCATAAAAGGCACGGCGGCAGCACCATTTATGCGTAGCCTCTGCTCGGAAGCCGCACGGGTTCTGTACGACTTGCGTGTGGAGAATGCTAGACTGCATAGTAACTGCACTGAAATTGTTCAATTTTTGTACAAACTGCGCGCGACCTCTGTCCGGCTTTGCCCCGGCGTGCCGCCGAGGGCCCGTACGAGAAATCGTATGATGCTAGTACACAATGTGAACACATACGCTGTAGCACGTAGCCACCTATGATGCCTCAAAACTCGTACGGAAAATCGTAGACCCACATATCGCGCAGTACACGGGGCAAATGTGAACCAGGCATAAGTAATAGTAATGTTTTTATTGGCAGAAGTTTTAATTGTTCGTTCACGACGAATACATTTTGTTGGATTAATTCCTCTGGGAGCTAAATGAATTGTGGAACCACTGCTTAATTGATTGATGGAATCTACAGATGGATCGTTTGAGTGATTGATTGATTGATTGTTTGATATGAATTAATGAATGAGTTGGTAACATAGTGATGGAGTTAGTTTATACAAGCAGAGAGTCAATGCGTATTGAGCGCTTGTAGGATACATCGCCGCTTGAATGCCCAGAGTAGCATACGGAAAAAAACAATTCGTTGCCAAATAAAATAAAATATTCATAAACAAAGAAAGTTCGAACTTTATTTCCAGCCTTTCTTCCATATCATTAACGTCCTATAATTTTTTTATTATAACATCATTAAATGTTCTGTTCATGACAACACATTTACTAAATTGCACAGATAAAAATTATAATCCTGAAAGGTGGTTTATTTGTTGATGACTTGCTAATATGTTTTGCATATGAATACAAGACAAATCAAAACATGTAGTTATAGTTTTTAACACTAAATTACTATAACAAATAATATAATTGGCCTTAATTGTTATATAATCGACATACACCAATCTGTGAGTACTTAGATAAAACACGAGCAAACACAATGCTCCACCCCCTTATATATATATATATATATATATATATATATATAGTGTGTGTGTGTGTGTGTGTGTGTGTGTGTGTGTGTGTGTGTGTGTGTGTGTGTGTGTGTGTGAGTGTGTCTGCATGTACACACACACGCACACTTACGTACACTTACGCACACTTAGGGACTGGTGAGACATTACACATGTCTCAGCAAGAAAAGTCGCCACTCTGGATTCAGTCCCCTGAAGAAACGTCCAGAGTTTGAATTCACGGTTCGAGATTCTCTGTGCCTGTGCCTTATTATACACAGCTAAAACACACACATATGTATATTGCAATAGACGTAGCATCATCAACATTTTACATATCAACAGTCTGGTTTCTTGGGTGATATGAAAGATACTTTCCTTGGAGCTTGAGCAGGTGATATTTTAACTATGAGTGTTGTGGCAATGGCGTCCTCGAAATTAAATATCTATTTAGGCATAAAACACACACTACACATGAAGCTACAAGCATGGACTAAACGTTTGGATCAAAATCGGTTTACACTTGAAGACTGTCCACAAGTAATCCAGACAAATCCAACACCAAACGCATGTAAGCAAGGCCAGCTAATGCGACTTTGTCGTTTGCACCCAGCCAGGTGAACCTTTCATTCAAATTACCCGAACCGAGTACAATGACACGTTTTAACAAACACCTGACTCAAGCAACAGCTTCGTTTTGGACAACGTGTGTACTTTCAGAACTGATGTCTGGACGACTCGAAATTATGACAGTAGCCAGCTACAACATGTTCTTATAAACACCACGGTGGTAAAAATAGCCCGAACATGGTAGGTTGATTAGGTGTGACTTATCCTTAGAACATTGACCTTATTAATCAATGGGATCTAGACAAAGTTAAATATTTAAAAACATCTTCACAGTATTTTTGTTCCAGATAAATTCGCAAATTCAAAGTTAACTAATTTAGGATGCATGTTACAAATAACAGAGTAAACGCACATGATAATATCAAGCTGAGGAATGAGACCAATGCTCATCGTTGTAGTCAATATTTAAAAACAAATTAGTCTTTACACCGATCTGCCAACTCTAGATCACCTTGATTAATCAGGTTAAAAAAAGAAACTCCAGCTATGACCTTATACGATGTCCTGCCACATTAACATCGGGACACAAAAGTAACTGCACCACAAGGTGAACAGCAACTAAGAATTATAGGGTAATGTGGTGCTTATAGCTTGCTGTTTGAACATGTTATGAAAGATCTATTATATTTCAGGGCACTGTATGAAGACATCTATATGTTTGCCAGTGCTAGAAGGCCGTTATTTAAAATGTCAGTTACATGACCAAACCATATATTAAATCGGTTAGAAAGACATTGGTAACGTAGAGATGCTGATGGCGGCAGAATCGAGGTAAAGTAGCTAACTAACCAGACAAGCACACCAGACGATGTCAGTCCTGTATATCAAAGTCTTATTGGTGGGATTTCAGGAACTGTTCCCCTGCTTCCTATGCAATCATCCAATACTAGAAAGACTGCACGTAAATTCACCACAATAACATTAAAAATACTGATTTAAAAAACTGAAACTAGAAGAGCAGTGTAGAGCAACATTCAAGTTTCTTTTAGAAACAGAGTCAGATACGGAAAAAAGGTCGAAGAAAATTACAATTAACTTGTACGTGGAAAAAACTGGACGGTGAGATTGCGATTATGTGGCCAGCTGAACATCTTTGTACAGCAGTACACCAATGGTCTTGTTTGTATGGTTTTAGATTTTCAAACTGATAGCTAGAAGTAAAATTATATATATATATATATATATATATATATATATATAATATTCATATAATATCATAAATCTTCGTATATGATAGATAAATATTTACGATGTGATTTTAATTAATACGGCTTTATTAATCATAAATATTTCATATATATATATATATATATATATATATATATATATATATATATATATATATATATATATATAAATTGTTTATAATTTGGCGTGTATCAGTTATTACGTGATATTCCGTTGGATAATAAGGCAGTAACCGATTATGGAAGGTTTCCGTTAGCGAAATGGGGCCACCTTTGTATAATGCTATAAAGACAATCACCAGGACACATTGTTTGTACTGCATCACGATGTCCAAATAACTCATAGTCCTCAGTGATGTATCCCTGCAAATAATTGTATATAAGTAAACAAACAAAAAGACGTAACTAGGTAGCACACAGTTTGAGACCGAAATAAAGATAAAAACTGCAAATTTGTTGATAACATATACAAAATAATTATGATTAAACAAAAGTCTTTATATATATATATATATATATATATATATATATATATATATATATATATATATATATATATATATATATATCGATATCGCTTACTTTGCTGATGCCACAATCTATCCATTTCTTAGCTGAATCAAGAGCAAACCAAGAGGGAGCATCGTCCGTGAAGTTACCTATGAAACATATGCCATGGGATACATCATTAAATCCTTCCACATGCTGCCCTTCGAACTTCCAACCACGCCCTTCGTAGATACGTCCATCATTGCCAACGAGGAAATTGCAACCAATATCGTTAAGTTCTGTGATGGTTGTAAGATAAAAGGATTTGCAACGCGTATAATGCAATGTGCATGGTATACTAATAATGGCTAAATGGTGGCTAGGCTAATAAATTCCCGGATTATGAGAGCAATAACATAACCAGCAAAAACAACTACAACGACATATATACAGTTAAATCTGCTCTTAACGCCACCTGTCGAGACTGGCATGAACTGTTTTATTATTATTATCGTACATCTCCTTAAACACCTAGAAATCCATGCAGACGCTCGTGGTTTCTTAAAATCAAAATGTTTAATATGCCAGAAATAGAGCGCACGTTGGAATAACAAAAGAATAATGTAGTTAATTAATTACAATTACAATTATAAAATTACGGCTTTATCATTTTTAAGTTTGCACATCTCTATCAATATCTGCTCAACCAGTAATTACGTCTCATCAAGGCGTGTTAAATTACACAACAATTACATAACAATGCAAATAGCACGGAATACAAACCAAGCCACCGCCAGCATAATACTTCATACACACCGTTGGATACATAACCGGGGAAGAGTTATCATTGGTCAATATGTTGGTTGTTTTCGGTCAGTGACAATCAGTGCTCAATCATGCTAATAAATCCTCAATCAAATTATTGCAACTGGCGGTTGCTTGGCAGATAATATTGCTGGTCGGTGACCATAGCACTCTGGGATTTGGTTGTGTCGGACAGGTGGCACCTCTAGATAGGTCAACTTGAAAGGGACTTTGAAAATGTGGCACTTAAAGGGCGGTGGCGCTTCCAGAGAGGTGATGTTAAGAGCAGGTTTGACTGTATGTGCATTTATGCATAAACCAATATATATATATATTCTCTGACATATTGGAAAAAAATGGTCGAAGCCTTGAATAAACGATAGTAACCATGAATTAAAAAGAGATAAAGATGATTCTAATCAGTGAATGAGAGTTCCAAGTTAGAGAAAGGTCTAATTTGACAAACAGAGATACATGACTTTAAAACATCACTTACGATTCACGTGCATATCAATATACTGAATCTCCTGTACTATATCACTACATCTTCGAATAGTGCAACAACGTTTGGTGACGGTATGGTGAATGAATGTTTTACTCACTGGTGTAACTAATGATGTTGTCTTTTGGGGTGATAACGCTCCCCAAACTAGTCTAGAAACTACACACACTGCTTCACACGGATCTATATTCGTAGTATGAAAATAATATAAATCAGTTTCAATTCACACATATGCACGCATGCATACACATACACACGTGCATACACACGCACACACACGCACACACATACGCACACCACACACACACACACACACATATATATATATATATATATATATATACATACTCACACACAGGCACACAAACACAAACTAACACATTCAAAGTAATATTTGTTATTTCAATAATCATTAGAAGCAGAATATTAAACTTAAATTTAAAGACTCAGATATTTATTACTCAACCAAGTCTTTTTATGAATGGTTCACTAACCTGATTCATCAACGCTTGCTTGACAATAATCACAATTGGTGAATCCCCCTGGGGTACCATGACGTTCTTTGCATGCTCCTGGTAGAATTTCCCTTTTATCGTATGAGAAATCATTCTCATTTGTCACCCTGTTCTTGACACTGCCTCCTTCTTCAAGGCGATGTTGGCATTGTGCACAATTTATCATGGTCAGCACCAAGATCGATACAAAACGAAGGCTTTCCAATTTACACATCGATACCATGCCTCCAGTTTTTCTCGTTCACGATGTTATACTTGGTAAGTTAAAGTATGCTAAATGAAGTTAATGTAAGAAATATACCATTAGTTGTATAGTAAATTAATATTTATTATATTTTTTTCAGAAAACGCTCCTACAATCTTACCTCACTGAAATTCGAGCATCCTCAAAATAACTTGTATGAGGAATTCAACTCTTCTGTCAAAATACGTTGTTCTAATTCTATTTATTGTTTCACAAAAGCGTGGGCGAATTCATTAGCGATGTAATCAATAATATAAATCTGTGTATAACATCATAACAGTATTATCGATATATCATTAATGAAGCCACTGCCATGGACTTTCAATAGCTGTAATGTTTTTCATTATTATTATTATTATTATTATTATTATTATTATTATTATTATTATTATTATTATTATTATGTGGCATGAATCATCTCAACCCATCGGTGTAAGACATTCAGTGGCCCAATGTATATGTAAAATACATAGTATATTTAGTAGATTTATCCATTTTTATGCATATGTGACGAATACTCGTAATCGTAGAGCTGAGTCTCCGTTATTTGTTTTTGGAAGTGACTAGAATTAGAATGATCATGAATAATATAATTAATACAACAATTGTTGGGTTCGGTTTCTTCACATATAATGCTGATTGCAATCCCTCTGGTGGAGTACATTAACTACATTTTATTGACTGATTAATTAACTTCCCAAGCGATTACTGTTCCATAATAAACGAAAGATTTGACGCCAATCTACGGAATAATTTATTACGCATTTACACAAAGCAAACTAATGCTGCCGTATTACCAGAAGGTCCATGAGAGTGACTCAAATGTTACGAAATATTATCTAGATAATTTTATTTTTTCAATAAAAACTTCGGATATTTAGTTGTAACTTAAAAGGTGATTACTTGTATGCCCAAGTATGCTGTAACAATACACGAGGACAGACATTCATGGAGATGTTTTCACTCTAAACAACCTAAAATCATACGGTGAAAGCTAATAATGAAAATAAAAATACCCCTTTGAATCACGTCAATTATGTATCACGCAGGTTATTGTCAGAGTGTATTGGATTTTAACCTTTTGCAGCTATACTTAGACGTTGGATATACTTACTATGTGAAGCGTAACATGATAATCTGTAAAAATCAATAATCTTTTAAAAAGACTAAAAGTCACATTTAATATTCGCAGCAAGTTGCTAACTCTATTTTCTTTCAGTAGTACTAGTGTTTCTGCGTCTACTGCAACCACAATAATAATTAATGCCACTACTCTTAATTGTAGTAGTAGAAGTAATAGTAGTGGTAGTAGTAGTAGTAGTAGTTCCTGTAGTAATAAGGCTCTACTATTTTAAACCTTATTTATCCTAGTACAGATATTGATAGCAGCAATAACTCTTACAATAAAACCTATATTAGACGTCCAATTCTGGTTATGAATGCAATTGTTACCTAAGAGTCGATGATAATTTCTTCCATATAAACATATATTGAATAATATATATTCACTTCCGTGATAGCATAGATGTATAAGAGTGGAACCAACACAATTCTAATTTTGAGTTTTCTTTCCTTTTGAAACATAATTATTCGATCTTTTGAACAGGGATAAAGTCTAATGTGTATTAATAGTATGCTTATTGTACTTATGTGTATTAGCGCCTGAAACTCAGAATAGGATTATGACCTGTTTTACGAGCTGGCTGTATGTGCTTTTCTACTCAATATCTAGCTATTGACCACTCAATTATCCTATAACGTTGGCATAATACAACATATTACAAGGCTTTCAATGGAGTAAGAACTAATATATCGTTTGGGTATTGGTTTGTTTGATATATTTGAACAATCAAACAAATCTATGATTGAGGCTAATTTCCGTATTTGTTGGAACGGGGCTTGCGTATTTTGTTAAAAACGGAGAATTCAAATATTTTTGGTTTCAGCTTTAATAACAATATAGTGATGCTATATAGTTTATAATACTTCATCCAAGTTAATATATTCGTCTTTTATTTATGTTTTCATTATTTATTCCTAGTTTGGTTTTCTGAAATAATTATACTATTAGAGATTTATTGACATTCGGCCAATTCAGTTATAAATTTGTTCATTTTCAACGAGTCATTGTCGTAGCAAAAACGAATCATATCCCTTGGCATCGGTGTAACCATCGGTATCAATATCAAATCACAGCTTAATGGGTAGTTGGCAATGAAATAATTAACTTCAATGATTTTAATATTCGTGCAAACCTCTCATTTGGTAAATAATTAGATTAAACCCGGCTAATTAGCGAATTCAATTAAGCTTAATCATCACATTAACTAAGTAATTTAGCCCAATCTGAAATACCCGCATTACTCTAATTCCAGAACTTTTATAATCGATTTGAAAGAGCAACAGCTGGTTGATGATGTTTATCGATGTGATTTTGTAAAAGCATTTGCGATGAACTGATGACAACAATAGCAAATCGGCTGATGACAAAGGCTAAAAAATAGGAAATTAACTTACTTTTAAGATACAGAATATGACAATGCACTTCCGTTCCTATGTATAATATTGTTATAAATGGATCGAATAATTGCTCAAATGTTTGACATTTATTTAAGTGATCATAACCAATACGGGACCTTCTCTACCACTCTACCAAGGTTACTAATCAAAAGCATGTTTTATCATTTCTGTACACCGCCACATCAGGTTCAAGGGACACAGGTGCCGCATGCCCCTGTATCAGCAGTAAACCAACAGGCTTCTGATAGAATATTATAACACAATCCCTGATTAAATATGTATGATTATATATATTTCAACTCTTAACTTGTATTAGTGAAAGCTCAATTAGTGTGTATGTTTTATGCATCAGTTTACACCCATAAAAGAAACAATTGTCCAAAGACGACTTAAAGATCGTAATTAGAAAATAATATCTCAATCTAACAGTTGATTTCAATAAGGTCTATTCATTTTGAATACACCATCATTCCTAATGTTATACCAATTCCGTTTAAATGACCCTCTTTCCTAGATGCCTAAGAATCGCCATGTCTGTTACACACCAGAAGTTCAGATGTCGAAGATAGCTCTTCTCCAGTTCGAAGAGCCCTTCGATGCCCCCTTTATTTGGTCTATATTCGATGTTTGTTTGGATGAAAGAACTACCTTTACGTTGCAGATGCTGGTTGAGTAAGTTAATACTAATATGTATAGATAACAATTGATCGTCTCTGTTTTGCTACAATTACTATTATATTAATATGCGTACCCCTGTTACACAGAAGACCATTGTTGTCTCTAAAACATTTCCCAATTTTGAAACAATTATTCACCACAATTATCACCAGTCGATTGATTTAGTTCACCAGCAGAACTGGCTATCGTACTACATTAAAATAAATAGATACTAAGGATCGAATATCGTATAAGCCGGAAGCAGACGTGCCTGGTTTGTATCTGGACGCGAAATTTACCCTACTTAGCGTATAGTGCGCCAAACTATAGCCACAACGTACCGTGTACCACACCTCTCGAAATAAATAGCATAATGTTAATTAGATCCGCAGAATTACCGTTTACCTTTCTGCCTATTGGAATAAATCAGTTACGACTGTTGTTCACGATAGAAAACATTTAACAGTTTCATCGTCCTATATATATATATATATATATATATATATATATATATTAATCCATGTTTCATATCAAAGTTTAATAGAAGTGCACATATTAATTATTCTGAGGCTATTATCTATTATGCATCCTCGCAACTGATTTTTTTCTGAAATGTATCTAATTTAAACTTCAGATTAAGTAGGTAACCCAATAATTAATATTAAGAAATCTGAAGCAGATAGTGAATTTTCCTAACTAAAATTGGCCAGGTAAACTGCTGTTCCCTTTTAAAACCTTTTATCGCCTATATTATGCTATACGTTAATGGTATTCACAAAAATACGTTTTTCTATTCGTAGTTTGTTTGCTCAGTTAGAGTTTGTTTTAAATTCTCCTTAGGAATGGTTAGTTTATTTCATTATTTAAACACATCAAATGGAAAGGACCGTGTTTATTAAGATAATTGACAGACATAGGAAGCAAAACCAACACGCCCACCCCTGTAGCTTTTATTGGCCAACAAATTCCTGTGTTTACTGAAATATACAAGCAAAATAAATACTTTCGAAGCAGTAGTGAATATTACCTTTTGGGATATGAAGGCGTTACATATGTTGTTTTAACAGGCCGACGTATAACAATTGCGGTTAGCAAGAGACATATCCAACTATCGATTTATCTAAAAACAATTATTTTAATTGGTTAATTAACATGGTATCTGGCTTAAATCATATACTTATCAGACACCTGGATATCGAGTCATTTTAGCCGTTATAGCCAGGTAAGTTGTGTAATTAACCTTTAGTACAGACACTATACATCCCAGGTATGATATTAAATATCGGTAATGTTCGCTTTAATATCGAAAATCGATAATGGTCTTGTGAGATATCTAATCAACTTTACGACACGCTCAATATGACCATATGGACATGGACATATTCACCAACAGATAATAGTTGTAATGAAAAGTGTAAATAGTTTGTTTTAGTCGAGTAATAGCCTCACTTTTATAGCATTGTCTCAATAATCATTTTCCGAGGAAAGAAAATTGAATATGTTACTGGTAACGAGAATGTGATGATATAATTAAAAAAAGTCTAATTACATTATTAACTAACCAAATTTAATAAACGTAACATTATGAGATGCTTTGTTGATGTCAATCTTAAACATGCTAACAATTCACATCTTTATCCCTTTCTATGATGGTTGTAAAGAAGTTATGGTGTTATACAAATTCATCCTTAATTCCTTGATCGGGCAGGTGTTAAGGGAATCACATTTGCAGGTGCGTTGGATGAATGCGATGTGGATCAGATGCAAATACATGGCATTTATAACAACGTTATTGTCATCGAACAAATATTCTTAAAGTATATTTCGTATAACAACATTACTGTTATATGACTAGGTGAATAACTGTACCTAGCTATAACATATATAACATCTGAATTAATAATTTTAAAAACATCTTAAGCTAACCTTCGCAAGAAATAACCGATGGTAATCCATTGAACTAAAAATCGAATCTATTTGTGTCGATATTCAACTGGACAGCAACTGATAAAGTAATACACCCAAATCTACTTCAATGTATTTTAAACTTCAGATCCGAAATACAAAGGTTAACTATTCTAAAAGTTAAGAAAAATATAAACCTGTTGTCATAATTATCCTTCAGAGATATACACAAAATTTTAAAACTTAACATTTAACAAAGCAAACAACAGTTCATCAACAGTGGTCAAGTATACAAATATTATGTAGCTGAAAGTTATCGACAATTATAAAATACTAACCACTACCTAAAAATTAAAACTCGTTTATTCCATCAAACATCAGTTAAAGGTCACAGGAAAATGTTTCCCAAATTAGTCAAAATGTTAGTGTTCCATATTAAAATAAATTTCAATCAGATATATTTTTTCCCCCTAGAAATAAAGTTACAATGGTTTTAAAACTTGTTTTGCTGGCATCTCATATGGCCATAACTTAATCGAGAATCTTCGGAAAACTTCGGAATGTGACGTCATATTCGTCAAACAAACAAGTGAAACAATCCACGGGTCCTTGATTAGTTTGTGCTACTTGTCCTATATTGTCTTTGTTAAAATCGTGTAGTGTGTCGCACACAATTGTGCAAATGGATCTGGAAGTGGATGGAGTATGTATTCATTCCCCGAAACAATGCTCGCTTGCACAATTGGCTGGGAAACATGAACAGAGAACAGTGGAAGCCAACTTGCCAGAACAAGCTCTGCTGGAGACATTTTGAGGAAAGGATGCATCAAAAGAAACATACATAAAATCCCATTGATTAACTGATTTTATCCGACGTTTAAGTGCCGTCAAGCCCCCCCCCCGAAAAATACCAAACAAATGGCTAGAGAGACACACCGCGGGCGGTACATCCCAGTATAGACTAGCATAGGCCAGCTATGGGTAAATTCCATGCGACGACCAAGAACCCATATACCGATAAATACCAATTTCATTTTAATGAAGTTATGCGATAGGAAGAGAGAAATGCAAGCCCAGTGTGTTGACTTATCGATTACATTTATACAAAAACAAACAAATACGCGTCGTATGCACTTGCTCCAGCTAATTCTTCACAATTAATACTGTTGGTGACCTAGTGGTTCAAAGCTATAGGACAAGGTATCCCAGAGAATGCCAAAACCTGTTTCAAAATTAATTTGTCTGTCAACTGGTCAATGCGCTTATAGACAAAGCTGTGGCACTACATGAGGTTTGGTAAAGATGACGTCACACAATTAGAGCCCTGCACCGGTTGAAAAGATGAACCCAACCCCGACCCCACTCGCAACTACACCCAACCCAAACCCACAAGTCTCAAGCCGAACCCAACCAGAACCCATCCTTAAAATAATATTGAACCCGTGCCCAACCAACCCATAAGACTGTAACCCGTCCCCTACCCAATCCACAAGACTATAACCCATATCCATATTCAAACTGGAGTTAGATTGTTAGCTGAATAAACACATACTGAACCAATTATGTGACGGGTGATCATAAAATATATATATATATATATATATATATATATATATATATATATATATACAGTGTAACCTCACTTTTATGTCAACTTTGGGACCAAACCCGAGCAGGATTCTAGTACACACTACCAATGGCTGGTGAATTTTTGGAAATTAAGGATTTAGGGAACATTGTAACGGAAGTATGATAGCTGGTTGTTAATGTCTTTTCCAATCACCTTTCACGTTCCAGAAATATAAAATAGTTTAAGAATCAAATGCCTCAAAGTTTCTATATGTTTCCAGAAATTCACAAGTAATTTAAAAGTTAGACATGTGCAGTTGAAATGCTAACTGGCAGACCTGTGTAATCTAACTGGAACTTGAATCTAAAAATGTTGCAAGTTCCTTTCACAGTTTTCTTAACCCACCTACAATGGAGCGCCCTCTTTATACAAAATACCAATGATTTTGCAAATCAAATTGCAACGCAGTCATTCCTGCTTTATGTTTCCTTATAACTTTAGATGTTGAGAGCAAGTATGCAAATATTATTTATCCTAAAATATTTCACGAGGTGAGTGCAGCACTTCAATGTCCAAGCCCCAAATATGATGGTATGACTATATAATACCACTCCTTGAATTATCATTAAAAATTAAAATTTTCTCTTTAATAGTCAAAAGCATAGGTACAAACAATTCTTCATTTATGATTTGTAATCTGCGTTGTTAAGTAAAGTAGAACATGCAGTTTATCTATATGATAGTTGTATCAACAAATCCAATT
Organism: Paralvinella palmiformis; assembly: GCA_025642065.1. NCBI lineage: Eukaryota > Metazoa > Annelida > Polychaeta > Terebellida > Alvinellidae > Paralvinella > Paralvinella palmiformis. Next base: position 403,708 of record JAODUP010000144.1, on the reverse strand, counting down.
AAAAGTAATCAATATGGTATTAGGCATATGTCATTAAAGCGAAATATCTGAAAAATATTCTCTTTATATAACGAAAATGAGATTGACTGGCTAAAAGCAATATTCTAGAAAAAGTAGTGAGATAACTAAGAGTTTTAAACCTTTTGCTCCTTTATGCATGCCATTGGATGTGTCTCGTGGATAAAGGAGATGATTTTTCTTGTAATAACCATATGTAGTATTTCGCTATGTTCATAGTGTCAATACACTAGCAGTTGTGCTATATTTCTCTTTCAGTTGCCACAACTATTGCTACAACACTCATTACTAGTTGGCTTGATTGCTGCACTCTCTTCTTTATAACATTGCATCTAAGGATATTTTAACACTTCAGTGTATTCAGAACTGCTTAGCTAGGAATCATGTTTTTCAGTTGCTGTCTCTACCCTTTGGAATTCACTCTCTGAACATGTTAAGTCCTCAAATAGCATAGTTGTCACCATTTGAAAAGTCATCTTTTCAGACTCGCTTATGCTTCCTAAATTTCCTTGCCATCTGATTATTATTGATGAACTTTGTATCGTACCCGGACTATGAATTTGCCCAACCCCCGTACTAGGTACGCCACTGAGCCTGATTCGTTTGAGGATATTGGCGCTATGGAGGTTTTGTAATTAATATTGGAGAACAAATTAATTGTATATGCTAATCCAGTTATTTTCAAATGAGAAACATAGGTCTTATTTGTAAATACGTAAATAATAAAATATGCAAATTATCTTTCTCTGACACACTGTTTATGGTAAATGCAGAACCGTATCAAATATGAGGTCATTCCATGAACCAGAATATGTTTTAATTCTCATTGATGTTTAAAGCGTTATTTAAGCGTTATTGAAGCAAGTGTGTGTGTGTCTACGTATGTATGTAGGTGTGTGCGTATTTTAGATGCGTCCGTATGCGTGCTTATGTGAGTGTGTGTGTGTGTGTGTGCGCGCGCGGTGTATGTGTGCATTTGTATGCATCTCTTACTCACTGAGTTAGGATCTAATAAACAATGAAAACGTATCGCATATTGTCATAATAATATCGTGGGCATATTTTATTCAACATTTGCCATTTATTATTAATATCATGCTATTTATCAGACTAATAATTGTAATGTTTGGATATAAGTATATAGAATTATACATATATGTTTACATGTATATCGAATAAAGAGTGTTACGGGCAGGCCAATGATTGCAATGTTTATATATAATTTGAAAATATAAGCGCCAAAGTGCAACTGCCAGAAAAATATGTCTAGCCATTGCTACCAGATGTGATAGTCCAATTGCATATGTATATTCAATGAAATTATCATGTAAAACATCTGATGGTTATAAAATATTAAGCATAGACAGTCACTATTTTCAATCATTCATTTAATCGTACCTTTTATAATACAATAAATACACAAATACATAAAGTCAGTAAATCCACTAATTAATCTATCAATGGTTCAAACCCTTTTCTAATGATCTTAATTACTGGCCATCTTTTAATTCAATTCTAACCTGAATTCATAGCTAAGTGAAGTACATTTATTCAGTTCCGTTTGTTAAAAACACTGATAGATTTACACTTATCAAAGTTTCAATTGAATTTCCATCTGGTCGATTTACTACTTACATATGGATAGTGTTTTAACTTAAGTTAAACTACTTTTCTAATAGAGATTTTGAATTGCTTTAAGATAAAATAATATTTGCATTTAATAATGTACTAATAATCACAAAGAACATGATCTATAATGCTGGATATTTTCGTTAGTTCCATCAGAATATATATATATATATATATATATATATATTATATTTATATATATATTGCCAACTGGCCATTAAGCTTTGATTTCAAATTAATACCTATTGTTATTCTGGGTTCGATTCGTTTTCATTAAGGCTCTTATCGAAACATAAATGACTTAATTGGCCATTTGTTACAGTTTACCTGATTAAGAAATATTGGCATAAGCATCGAAATGCCATAAAGAAAATATATAAATAGTCAGTGTTAAAACAAAAATAATAATATGAAATATAATAAATTTAATATAATTCTTGAAATTAAAAATTGTTAGATTATTATTTACATTCAACCTAGCAAAATAGGTAGGTTTTATATTTGACAAATACGAAAACTAGTGTTCAAATAATTATAAAATACATTATAAATGTGAAACTAAAATCTGTATTTTATTGCATACATGTCTTATAAAATATTATGTTCGATCATAGTCATAAGTGTATGAACTGGGGATGGTTTCACTAAGATTTAAAGTCGTCTTTATGTCATATTTTATACCTTAATTTTGTCCTTATAAATATGATTGACGTAAAAACTGTTATGTTGCGTTTCACTAAGATTTTTGACTTTAAAATTGACCTTAAAATGTCCTACAATTCGAGAACTTAAGGACCTCTTTTAGGGTGTCCTTATTTTGGTCTTTATGAAAAAAAAAGGAGTTTTTCGAGAAAGATTATGTTTAAATCATTGACCTAAATATAAAACTAGACCGAGCAGTCAGTAGCGTTTGAATTGGCCGCCATGACCAAACAGTTCTGACTTCCGGCAAGGGAAAAAGCAGCTTTGAAGCGGCTGCGCTTCGAGTCAAAACCTACGAATACGGACATTTATTGTGATGTGTGCATTATAATTTTGTGGGTGCAGACAATCTGTATTATTCCTCTCTTATTATATGCCATGAAATATGTAAAAGTCGTTTTATTCAAGTCCGTAGATCTAGTTTAATTAGGATCAAACGCCAGAGATAGGCCGGGGGTTGTCGTACAGGCTAAATATAATAACGGTTAAGCTTAATTTCCCGCCAAAAACCCCCGCTTTAACAGCTATTTTAAATGTGTTCCTTATACTTACCGATGAAAAGACATCCCGTTTGTATTACTTCCACGCACACGGCTTGGGACTTGTTTGCCATCAAATCGGCGCCCGTGTTCGGTCTAGTTTTCTTTTAGGTCAATGGAATATATACTTTATATATGAAGAAAAATATTTAAGTTCCGTGATATGGCCTACGCGGCAAATGATTGAGGGAGGGGTGCTTTTTGAATGATTCATTACTATTTTTTATTTAATTTTTATAAAACAAATTATACAAACACAAAGTGCTCAGTTTCTGTAACCAAATACAGTTTGAATTATGTCAATAGGTAACGTGTAAAGAAAGTCATATGCATTTTAATCAGATAAACATCATGAATATGTCACCAATTGGTGTTTAGAATACTATTTATTTGCATTCCTGTAGTTGCGACCGTCATTATAATAAAACCTGGGGGACTAATTCAACTAAATAACGGGTTGTTTGTGTCTTCAACTATAAACCTGACATGATTTTTGTTGTCAGATAGTTATTTATGGGAGTAGACTCTAATCAAGACTAATGAGCATTCGAAAATATATCGTACATACATATCATCGTCAAATTATGAAAGATGGACTTATTTTGACAGATAATGAATCAGACGATAAAATACTTTATTTACAAAAATGGCAGCCTGCAATTACACCACGGAAAAGAGGAAGTAAAATAATCCGAGAAAGGGAGTACCCCTCTTGGTGCCTTTTTCAAGCAGTGGTCAGAGTTGGCCATTAGTTTTTTTTGGTGACGTTCGGTCATGACCTTTATGAAAGGGCTTCATATCAAAGCCAAACCACCAAATATTTCGGTGTTTTATTGTGGAAAGACATCGAGTATAGCAGCTAACACGTAAAACTGGGTTTTCTGTTGTTATGAAACATGTAAAGTGCTATGTAGAAACATGTAAATATGAAATTCTGTGGTAATTCATTTTGATGAAAAGTGAAAAAACTTTGAGCTGTGCAGACTGCATTGATGAAAGATACTTTTTTCTGACTAAACCTACCTATTTAAACAAATGGATGTGAAAATATTTAGTTGTAAATAGATTTGTATTCATTGTAATTGCTTGTTGATCAGCTTCTTTTAATTTCTTAATATATGCACAACAAATTCCAATAATAAGTATATTATATCAATTGACTAGAATTATTTTGTAATCAATAAAAATAAATCTATTACAACTATTAGCATTAACAACTTATTTATTCGCATATCAACAGAATTTCAAAACAGTCCTTCAGTTTCATTAATACACACATCACACTCTCTCTTATACCCATTTAACGTTATTATATTTATTTACAAGTTTAAATATTATATTTGTATACTCAGAAATTCCAACAAAACATTTGTTATAAAATATAACATATAGGAATTAAATATTTAATAACTAGAAATGGAATAATATACAATTACTTCAATATAAGTATTTTTAGCATATATAATATATGTGTATTTTACAGCTTATGCTATATAACCTACATAATTAAATATTTAATAAATAGAAATTGAACTATGTACAAATTCAATAGTAGATATGTATAAATATCTATAATATTTAACTTATATTAATTAAATATTTTATAATTCTTGTAGGTGTTGATTGCAGTAAGATTTTTCAACAAGGGGTGGTTTTCTGTCTGAACATTCTCGCATCCACGGGGTGAACCGAAGGACAGTACATAGATGTATTAAGGCAGTCTGCCGATTCCTCTGTACAAAGGCACCAGCTGAAATATGTTACCCTGTAAATGATAGGTAAGATATACTACAGTATCAGAGTACATGTATGAACATTTTAACTTATCATTGTTGCCCAGATAATGGTTTCGGGTCGCAATCAACATTTTCTCATCTGAATCTTTAATTAACTTTTCATAAGCTAGACCATTTTAAAGTTCAACATGTTTATTGTCTAAATTCACTTCATATAAATTATAATGGCTCATTTCAGGCAACAACTGGGGCTGCTTGCAAGAGGATTCTATGCCATTAGAGGTTTCCAGCAACGGAAGAATATGCTTTTGTTAATCGCAAAGGCCAGCATAGCATCAATTTGATGGTTTGTATAAGTTCCTTTACTAATTATAAGTAGTCACTCACTAAAAGTCAATCTGATTACTTGCTACATTTTAACTGATTTTTCATGTTTGCCCATTAATGTTTTTCATGTTGGGGTATTAATTCCTTGATTTGTCAATGCACAAACAAATATGATTTGAACATATTCCTACTTTTTATGAATCATTTTAAGTCACCATGCAAATAAAATCAACTTTGGCTAAATTTGCTTTGGTTAAACCTTGAATAAATATTAAGGATGTGTAAAGTATGTGCATATATGTCAATAGTTTGCTTGGTATTCAGTTATATTTCTATGTTGAAAACGTTTCACTGGACCAGCATGCATATTTTGTGAAAGGCATCATACTATATATATATATATATATATATATATATATATATATGTGTGTGTGTGTGTGTGAAGTGTCTGTGCACATGTCACAAAGTAGTTACTATATACATATATGTTTCAACCAAAAAAACTCTTTTGTTCTTTTGTAGTATGTTAACTTTTCCAAAGTAACAAATACTAAAATAGGAAGTTATGTTTGTCTCCCAAATAAACAATAAATAATTATTTATTATTCCAACAGATAACATGTGATTCAACATCAGGGACGTTGAGGTTAGATGGCCAGGGTCTAACCATGACGCTTTTATTCTACGCCAGAGCCCCTTGTTTAATTATTTTAATCAAGGTTTATATGGCGACCTTGTGTTGCTTGGGGATTCTGGATACCCTTTATTGATGTGGCTTATGACACCTCTGTTAAATCCGACCTCAGCATCAGAAAGGCATTATAATAATGCTCTGAAAGTCACCAGGAGCATTGTTGAAAGATGTATTGGAGTTTTAAAGTCACGATTCAGGCTACTAATAAGATAACAGTTACATTGTCATGCTAAGTTTAATAACAAAAAATACTATGTCAACATGAAGCAATTTAAGATAATATTTATCTGATTTTATGTGACAACATCAATACTTTCAAAAGCAAACTTTAATTTGTTTTAAAAAGTCAAAGATTTTCTGTATATTTCTACAAAATCCATATTTCTACTGGACCATTAGAAGTCATTTCAAGGAATATACATCACAAGATACTCAAAACAAATTCACATACAATTAAAAACATTCAACTTTTAAGATTTCTCCTAAGAACCCATGTTAAAATTTTATACTTTTTGATATAAAAATACCCTTAGAGTGATTCAATTAAATCCAGCTCCCAACTGAGCAATGAATCAGGATGTAATACAAATAATCTTTTACATTGGAGATGCCTGCACTCTACCACAGGTCTGTTAGAACAATTACCAGGCAATTGTTGCATGATTGTGATGGCATGTTGTGTTTTGCATAGTTGTGCTATTAGAGCACAACTGCCTGTTCCAGAGGAATTTGATTGTGAAGAGGAGTCTAATAGTGATGATGCCAGTGGTGAAAGACAGGAGGATGTGGGTGGCATCGCAACCAGAAATGCATACATTCCAGTGATCAGTTCTGTTCTGTTAATTTTCTTTCTTCAACACTGCAAGTAGAATGTAAATGACATTTTTAAAAGCTAGACATATACACGTACAATGACTAATGATGTTCCCTCAAATGACAGGACAGCCAATGTAATATAAAATTAATATCTTTACATAATCATTTTGTCATTTCTGAAATACCATAATAACTTATAAATATCTTTACAAACACACTAAATATTTAGACATTAATTTATCATTTGGACTTCATTTAATATAAAAAACTCTAAGGATTGTTTTGTTTAATTGTACATAGGCTTCATTTCAATTGCTTGATACATAATGTTAAGCTTACGTTGTTACAGACATTATCCCGTGTGGCACCTCCAACACCACAAGCATTCTCTCCAGCAAGATGTTTTGCCTTTCTAAGGCTGCTGCTGTCTTCATGTTACAGCTCAGCATCATGCTGTCATATTCCTTCAACAGCAAACATAAGTTACACTGATTAATTGGGATTACCAATAATGAATTTGCTTCATGAACAGAGACACAGCATAGTCCCATTATAATTACCAGTACTATAGTGAAATAGAACTACAGTGAGGTAGCTTCTCCATACAGAGAACATCTTTGACCATTCACTATATGGAATCACACTGGTAGCATTTATAATCATATGATTGTGAGTGAACACATTATTATTTTCTACAAGCATTATTGACACTAATCGCACATTTACTGGTTCATATTAATGAGTTTGGCCAAACATTTCACACGAAAATAAAATAAAGTTTAAATGTATGATCACCAAGTAATCTAAACTTACCTTCGATGTTAGACCTTGGATTTCTGCTGGAATATCTAAAAGACAAGGTTCTTTTTGGCTTGAAAGAAAGTTAAAAGAAAACTTTTATGTTGCAGCATGAAGCATGTTATGAAAATTTAACTTAATGTTTCTTGTAGTACAAACGTGCACGTCATATTGCTTTTATATCTCGTAGAGATTAAGTGGACCATTTTGTTAGAAATATTCAGCCAAGTCATTTGGGTATTACATTTAATTTAACATATAACATAATACACATTATTTCATTTATAGTTGATGAGTGAAAGCTTTTACATATGTGAAAGTTCATGTACTTATGGGGGACATTGCTCGTTTCAATATCTGTTCCTGTAAACAATTGATAAAGGTTAATATATGTAAGCTCACATCAAATTCCAGGGAAAACTATTTAGATGTGGATTTAAATTTATCACTATATAAGTATACTGCTTATTTATGTTAATAATCAGAGTGTAGTTTCTGTAACATGATATTTAATCAATTTGCATTTCATCGAGTTGAGTAAAATTGGGTAAAGCACTATTAGTTTGCCAATATGCTACTATTTTCATCTATTGCAATAAATCTGCCAAACTGTACTTGTAATCACATCTATTTGAACTCCAGAGCATAGGTTATATCTGAAAAACAAAATATATGGGCGCGATTAATAGCAGAGCTAAAGTACTTACAATGGTCACCACTAAACTCGGCATGTGTTTGGGGAGAGGAACTGCTGTATAAATGTAAATAAATCATATATGAATGACAATAAAAAGGTATTCATATATTTTAAACAAATTGTATAATCATACAAATAAAATATTTACTTGACAATACAAAAATGTATCTAACAACTAGATTTTACAAGCACATAAAGTATCAATGTGTAAATGTGAACATACAAATTACAGCAGCTTCCTCTAGCTGATGGCTATTCATTTTCAGCTTCCTCTTCAGCTGATTCTTCATGGATAACTAGAAAATAAATAAGTTTTGTGTTTATACAAAATACTATCAGTGTCAGATTGAATTTCCAATCTTGGTGGTCGTAAGCCAAATATTTACCTTGTTATAACCTTTTGGTAATATATATTAGCTAAAAAAGTGTTTTCTGCATAGATATATGTTCACAAACATGTCATATTGCTAAGTAAGGGACTGATTGGATTACAGTAACTGAATTAATCAATTACTAAATGAAAATGATACATACTTTGAAATGGCTCATAGGAGCTGACTCCCCCATTTATTCCTGCAAAATAAAAAAGTATTTCGTGAATATATAGATATCCATATGTACAACTATATAAAAGTCTTCACCAAAATGCTGTATTTGTGATTGTGTGTTTGTGAATATAGAATTAATTACAGAGACAGATAAAGTAATAAAGACATTATTTGAGTATTTTAATCCATTGTCAATTTAAAGCTATGAGCTGCTTTTACCAACCATGAAATGTTGTTTTCCCCATTATGCCAGTATCCGAATTTCAAGTGGACTTAGACTCCCTACCCCCGACTCCCTCCCAGCAGCTGTTTTGCGCCGCAGCGCTGTTATGGTGGATGCCTGTAACCATAGAACCACCAATTTGACTTTTTTACCAAACACAACACGATCTTAATTAGAGAGAGTAGAAAAGGCTACAGGTAAACCAGCAAAGCAGCATTGGGCTTCACTGAATAAACATTTCTTATCAAACAATCGATTTTTATACATGTTTATATGTAGGCAGGTGAAATATAGCAGATTAAAAATAAATGATAATTTTGGATCGGGTTACAATTTGTGCCTATCTACTTGCCAGGGGCAACTGAATTCTTTTTCTTTAGCTGATTTGGTCATATTTTGATAAAACCCAGTCCTGACATCTCCTCAGAAATCCCCTCCCATGCCTTATTTTTTAATTTATTATTTATATTAGAATCATGATTTCCATAAAGAATTTTCTTTCTTGGCAATCAGCTCATCTTCATTGAACTTAGGAGCTCTAGAAATCTAAATAGAACATTCGCATGCACATATATGATATACGATATATGTATAATAGGTATTTTTTATATCAAAATATCCCATATTTTAGATACTTTAAGTTTAACCAGAGAGCTTAAATATAGAGGTGTTACTCTTGCCGCGCCATGTTGAATTTTGAACCAGTGGCGCCTCCAGCGACCGGAGGTATTTCTCAGATAAACAAAAGCTCTCTGGTTGTCCACATGTATTCGTGTACATGTGTGCGCATGGTTGAAATGAATTGCCAATACTAGTACTATATGTTACATGATCACATACTATTTTATTAATTAACACTTTAATTGTGCACACATGGTATCGAAAAAAAAAAAACGAAGCTCTGAAACTGTAAATAAAGAATTAAGTGATTTCACAGCCCAGTCACACAGCCTACAATTTGCAATCATTTGACAGCTGATCAGAAAATAATTGAACGTGGTTTAGGTTATTTCACAGCTTTGTGTGTGGAAGTTTTTTTTAGTGAAAACAATTAGGTATATATGAGGTAAATGCATACAAACATACTTTCATTATGTCAGTTTATCATAGTCCATACATTTTTATTTATTTGGACTTACATATAATGATATATACAGCTATTATAACGCAACCATAACACAATTCAGTACAAACTTCCCACCATATGGCATATATTCATCGTGTCCGTTTATCATATATTAACTTTAAAAAATCATAGGTTCATTTAAATTCTACACCTCAATAATATAGACCATGCAATATAGGCCTTACCAGCTGAGAACAAAGAATATACATGGAATATTAACAATGTTTATGTTTGCGTTAACATGTTAGAGATAGAGAAATTAGTACTTTCACACAATAAGCGGCATCAAATCTCTTGTGCCACAGATTCATCTATAGTGACAATCAGTCATTTGTTATCAAATGGATAGAATAACCCAACCACTACTACAAAAATATGACATTTAGTCCAGATCAGTGAACTGTTAAAAGTTAGACAGAATATACTCAGATATGTAATACCCAGAGATGTAATCTGTATTCAAGAGATTGGCCTGTTTACATGGTATCTCATCATCATAGAACTTCAAGGACTGAAACAGAACAATACCTTGTAAAATAATGACTTGAATCAAGTGTATACACACATGTTTTCCCTTTTTTCAAGTTGGTTAAAGCATTTGATTTGATATGCATTAAAGTTATGAATATCGAGAAGTATACCAATTAAAACACATGAGCTGAACATTCAGGTATTAATTCAGGTGCTGGTAATCCTTTTTCATGGGTTTAATGCCTTGTTTCTTATTTAATTAATTTTGTAATACCAATTTTCACCATTAGTATTTATAAATATTAATTACCATCACAGCTGGCCCTGTCTCCTGTATAAGTATCCTATCTGTTAATACCTTCCTCTTTGATTTCAGTGGATGCATGAGGTGGATTTGGTACATCAAAAATAGTAAGAATAGCATTCTAGGTAAATTTATCTCTTATCTGGTTCATGAATTCCGTTTCAATGAAGTGTATATCATACACGCTACAATTAAATTAGTATTCAAGTAATTTAAATCTTTCCTCATCATATATCTGCCCAACAACAATTAATAACCCATCCTTTACTTCTGTCATTAGAAAAAATAACAAAATGAATGTTTCTACCACTAGTTGAGGTATTTAACATTTAAATTATAAATAGAAGTCCATATATATCTATAAGTACCAATTGCTTACGTTTAAAAATAAATATGGATGCAGGTGATCATGTAAATACTCATACAGCTACTTATAATTACTGTAATTAGGGAAAAATTATCTGATTATAGTAATGTAATTTTAGAAGTCCAATTATATTATTAACAATAACAAAGTAAAATATACCTCACGCCCATAACATCTTTAATGGCTCCAGTACATGTAACTGTAAGCCTATGTATATCTTACATACCAATTTTGTGATTAATAGGTTTGATATGGTTCAATAAAATTTAATACAATTTTGTCTGAAACGAATATAGATCTAAATAGATCTTGTTTGGGCCTACTACTTGGGTCATGTCAAGTAGGGGCGTGTCTACTTCAAATTGTTATGCTTATTTTTTAAATATCCTTTATTTTTAAAAAGCCAGATCATATCATTTACACTAGCTTTCCTTTCCTTTCCGGGATGTCTTTATTTGTGCATACGTTTCCTGTTACTGCAGCAGAAAGCGGCATAGAATCAACCACTGCCATTAGGCGCCATGTTAACGAAGGGAGCTGTCCGTGACAATCTACCTCCGGTCGCCAGGGCCCTGGCGCTCCATGAATTCAAAATGGCGCCCCATGTTAAAACGCAAAGTAACACGTCTTGTTATAAATAGTCTTTGGTTTAACTCACTGTATCCTTATCGGCACTTCTTAGGTGTGTAAACCTTTACAGCCCTCCTTAACTATAGTTCTTATTCTTCCTTCTGAGATCTAGTCTTCCTTCTGAGATCTGAATGTAATATTAATTCTAGATATATTAACAAAAGTTCCGATTTTTTCATATTAATGATATTCATATTGATGCGCGATTAATTCATCTTTAATTCATTTGCTCCAGCAAATTTTAGCCATAAAAAGCAGTATTTTATTTTAATCGAAGTCTTCATATAAAACAACATAAGAACTGTACTGTAACTGTGTACACTTAATATTTAGTTCGGTGAACAGACCCATTGCATGATGACGTCAAAAACCAAACAAACCAGGTGCGCTTTGCATTTTGGGATATATATGGGGGTCCGCTGAGCGATAATACCGTGATAATCCGGCCATTTTAACCGTAAACGTCAATGTTCCCGATCTGTTATAATCGTGCCAAAAACTAACTCCTGCGTACCGTATTGTCATGCCACTAGTAAGCGATATAAACATTTAAGTTGGCATGTCTTGACCGCGGGATGAAACGCTTAGAAAGCGTTGGGTAGTTGTAATTCGAAATGACAATCGAAGAGTCAAATTTATAATCACAGTGTCAGTGTAGGGATTGACTGAAACAGTGAAAGGCGCAAATAAAGTGTTTTACCAATATACTGGACTCTATTCTTCTTCTTTTCGTTAAATATAATTTTAGTGTAATTTACTACGAACATCACATTTTAACAGTCTTTGTTATGTGCAGTGAATATTATTGTACTATGGTTTACAATGTTGAATATCACACTTTGCTATCATTTATAAAGTAACAATGACGGACGATTAGCGTATAATTATGATCTGATTTTCAGTTTTGGAATACAATTTGTCAACAGTGCCGGCTTTTTGGGTGTCGAAGCTGAGTTAAACGGTACAAAGAAGTTAGTTTTTTCGCACGATTATAACAGATCCGGAACATTGACGTTTAAGGTTAAAATGGCGGGAATATTCCGGTATTATGCTTCAGGCTTATTGTAGGACATTTTTAGAGAAACAGTTTTAGGAATTTGTTCTAGAAAATTTAGGACATTTTTAATTAGGGAAGTCCTTATCTTAGTGAAACGATCCCCTGATCTAGAACTAGACATCCTGATGAGAAGCATGCACTGGAAGTTTGTAAACTAAGTAATAATGTGTTCCCTAATCTGAATCAAGACTACCTTCAACGTTACACCTTCGGATTTGAAGTAGAATATCGGTAGAAATGATGAGGATTCTCTGGAGGAATATTTCTTTATTGCTATTTGCTGAATGTGTCGTAGCTCGAATAACATGATCGTATTATGTTCTCTCAGAATTGTATAATTGTTTTAAGTTGTAACCAAACAATAACTAAATGGATTGATTTGACTAGTGGTCATTTGATGACGAATCAATGGTGTGACATAATTATCTCCAATAATATGTGTCAAACAGAAAATGCGCGCGTGTGTGTTTAAATGCGCACGCGCGCGCGCGTGTGTGTGATTCTGTGTGTTTTCGGGAGTAAGTGAGAGTAAATTTAAATACAACCCAACTGGGTGAGTGATCCCTCAGGATCTAAAACACTTAATAATAATACTTTTATTTTATATGTCAGAAGAAGCATGTCTAGAATTTATCAGAAAATCTAAATCTGGTAAATAATAGGGTCTAGAAAAATTACTTAGCACCGTGACAATATATTTGGCGAAAATATCAAACTTGATTAATCGTGTTCAGGAAATTGCCAAATTACTTAATTAATATTAGCATAAATCTGAAATTAAAACGTGGTGTAAACTCGTATTTTGCTTCAGGGTTATAATAGTTACTTTCTTCAGATGAAAGTTGAGTTCAATATTTTGGTCTACACATCTGTTTCTTAGCACGTGGCAATTAACGATATGTTAGGATTCTGGTACAAATATAAAGAAAGCAAGATATGAAACTGATACGATGCCATTCGGTGTTTTCACTGAGGTATTACATATACATAGGACTGACGTTCCAAATACTATAAATTCAGATAAATATAAATTATTATTTCTTCAAATAATTTGAAAAAGACATATTGCTTTCTGTGAAAACCAGCATACACGTAATTGGATTGTAAAGGGCGTGAGACATGTCTACGGAAACCTCTCTTGAAATACTAGAAATTCTCACTTTGGATTGTAATTTGTATTCCAATTAATTGTTTGTTCAAACTATTTTGATAACCAAAGAGTATACGTTCACATTTAAAAATTGATAACAATTGATAATATATATATATATATATATATATATATTATCAATTGTTATAAATTTTCTGATTATTTAGAATAAGTTTTCAAACATAGATGTGTGTATGTTCGGTTGAAATATCGATAATTGCACAGTTACTAAATAATATGATAACAAAGTCTCAAATAGGACTTAATGTTAGTCAAAAACGCTTTAAATCACATATGTTTTGATTATATAAAGTATATAGCCCATGTATGCATTTATGAGTGTATGTGATTGTGTTATAGATCAATAATATTATTAATATTAAAGAGGTATTAAATATGTTAAATACTATATATGAAGGATCATACAATATATCTCTATATAACCATGATCAATTATGTTGAGAACATTCTTGTCAAATAAGCTAGTAGGTTTTAGCCCTTTTCTTCTAAATTGATGTAAACCTTTAAAACAATTTAACTGATTTAAACTAATTAAAAGAATGTAATAATTATTTGACCGTCAAGCACACCAGTAATTGACACCGGCTCATCTGATTTCTGATATAATAAAATAACAATAACTTCACAGTTAATATTTTTGGGAGTTACTTTGTTTGTATGTTGTGAACTGTATTAACTTGTTTGAGCAATCACGATGGATATTTAGAATGTCCACATTAGATTCTCGGAATGACCTACACACACATGGTTGGTGTTAGGTGATAGCAGAGTTATCACAAGTTGTTGGAGTATGTCATATAGGTCAGTGTATTGCCATTTGTTATCTTCAGGCAAAATATAAAGTAAATAATTATCATCTCCGGGTGTAACCTGAAATATATTGGGATATACCAAAAGTAATATTAATTAATATCATAATTGCTTACTTATCATGCATTTCCTGTATATAAAATGAATCAGTAGATGCCACTAATTATAATGATACCTCATTTGTAAATATCGGTACAACATAACATGTTTCCAAGATAATAATGTGCTGGTCAAAATACACCGTCCCCGTGGGATCGCGATTTTGGAATTTGAGGGAACCTCACGTTAAGCTGATTTGTGAAATATTGTCCAGCCTGATTTTTGTAAGATATGTATTTCTATATTCAGGAGAATATTGTTATTAATAAACAATCCTCAGACCTTTTGGTAAACAAAACATAAATAACAACTCCTAGCTCTCAGTCTAGTAAAGGACCGTTACAATCAAGCAATGACAGATTCCCATTTTTTAGTCAATCTGTTAGATCCTCGATATAAGGGTAATGATTTATGTGTTGAGGAAACAGACCAGCCCATGGAACATTTACTGGAAAACTATCCTGATCTGATGGTCAGTATAGTAAACTATAAGGCAAAGACAGGTCCTTTCCACTAATACATGTTTGTGCCAGAAATAAGGAATCCTGTTAGTCCCATTGCCTGGTGTCATTCACAATCAGAGAGACTAACTGACAGACTGCTCACGCTTATAGATCAATTGTTGAGTGCCACTTCATCCAGTGCTGGGGCTGAAAGAGTATTTTAAACATTCGGACTAGTTCATTCAAAACTTCAAAATCGCCAAGGAATGGAAATAACTTGGAAGCTGGCAATCATATACAAGCTCCTAAACAATAAATCAAAAGGATCTTATGTTGTATAATAAAGTGATTAATTGTATGTATGTGTTATATAGAGCATGAATAAATGTATCCTTATAGTTATTATTACTATTTAGTATTACATAACTGCACAATATATAAGTATTTATTTTGTATAAATATAGGCTTAACAGACACACAGGCCATTGCCATTTAAGGCGAGTTGAGGGGTCAAATGACACTTGTTGTATGTGTTTACTGGTTCTGTGCATTGCCTACATACGGTTCCTTTTGGGTCTAATGTATTTGTATAATATAGAAATATTTAGAATATGTTTCACAACGTGATTTAAAATGCCGCCCGAAAGTTCAGTCGCAAGGCTTATTATATGAAAATAAATTGATAAATATCTCAGTTTACCAATGTAAAAATTTCGTTTTACCTTTATGGTTGTTCTAAAGTGTTTTAATTGAATATTGAAAAAGGGAGAAATAATAAATTTCATTATAATAAACGTTCATCACACGCGCACACGCACAAACACATATACAAACACGCATACATTCACTGCCAACTACCAAGAACCTTACAAACATTGAGCAATAACAGATATTTTGTAAACTACTCCATTTAATAATTTGTATTTCATGAAAACTGCCTAAACCATTTTTGTTAGTCTTTACAAATTTAAATGATCGGTTGTAAATTGTTTTTATCTTCTTCAAAAATTAAGAAACACAATTTGCTAAACCAGATAATTGTGGCTTTTTCTCTTTCTTCACAATCTAACTATTGTACTCAGAAACAACGAATGTTTATAATTTGGTGTTTGGTTGCTTAGTATGTCAGAAAAATGTGATCCAGGTTCATGGTATCATATAGCATATCACTAAAACATATAATTAAAATATTCCATTCAGCTAGCTTACAGTATACACAAGGAATAATAATCATCCCTGAATCATCAACCCAGTGTGCGTTTCTGGAGCTGTCATTATTTCAGATGAACAGGCTATGAACGGGTGAGAATAAGTATGTTTTTTATTTGTTTCTTGGATGTCTTATCTTTTATATTGGACTAGAAATAAATATGTGAGGATAACCCATCAGTTTGTTTATAATAGGACTGAAGTCATAAGCATTAGCATATTCTGGTTAGAAGTATGTCATCAGTGTTAAACAGTTGCAAATGCCCTTTTCAAAATATTAGTTGGGATCATATGGAACAGAACCTTATGTTGTAAAAAATATAATGAATATTTCCGGCAGAGGTACATCAATCATTTTGAAGTAAATCCATTATATCCGGTTTTTAACACTCCCATAACCTTTCCTTGTGTGTTTTTTAAGTTGTACATTTAGGTGAGCAACAATGAAAGGAAACTTTCGCGCGAAATAGTATAGATGAATAACATAATGCACACCACGTGCGGGAAATCGTACAAATTCGTTGACGTTCCTGAAACACTGTTTGGGGAGAACATGTAAGTGAGAAACATATACGGGACTGTATATTAGATTATGCATGTGTAGGAAAAGCAGCCACCTGCTCTTCCCATGGAAACTTTCCTTCACTATGGCGTTGAAGATATTATAACAGTTATGAGATAAAACGGTTCTCTCGCTCTAAACGGCAAAATTTGGAGACATTTCTAGAAACAGTTCTTACATCTCACTTAGACGCAGGGCTTGCCTGATGTTTCGGATAACTGGCACTATTAATCGATCTTGTGTGCTGCAGGCCAGGTCTTTGCAAGCACTTTCGAATCCAAGATAGCCGAAAGTAGGATGTATGTCTAAAGTGGGAATATTTGCCCTATTCATTCTCCCATCTACTTCGTCTGTTGCTGCTATTTAAGAGCCTTTTTGTTATTGTCCCCAAGATAATATTGGCACGTAACTAACCTGTGAACTCATAGTTTTTCAGGGAGTGTGCCGAACTGTAAGGCGTAAAGGTTTTACAGCGATGAAGGCAGAATTTTGCGCAATGGCATTACCTCACATCAACACGATTCTAGTCTATTCATTGTGTTTTTCCGCGTAATCCTCCTGTAATATCTTGCACAGCTTGGTGGAACAGGTTTCATAACATGATATTGATACATGGGTCCCGAATTTAAGGGCATGGTCGAAGTAAAGCTATTGTCTATGTGGCATTGTTTATCCGAAACATTTCTTTTCATCGGCTGAAATAGACTAGCATACCGTGCACAATCGTATCAGGTTTGTTTGTTAATGTTGGATACAAAAAGAAAACACGCGTTCACCAGAATTGATTCGTTGTTGAACATAAGGTATAGTAGGTAACAGAAAGGATATCGACAAAAGTTAAGTTCCTTTTGAAAATGCGTGTTAACATACTTATAGGTTTATATGATGGTTGGGTTTCCTACTCGTACCAATTTTACTAATACTACAAGTTATACTATTTTTACTAATATTACAACTACCTTTACTGCTACAACCGTCTCCATTGGTATTGCTAATCATCATCGTGATATTTTTTATTAATATCAATAACATTACAAGAACTACCAATACCACTGATATAGAGTTATTAATGATAATACTACTGCCAACACTACTACTACTACTACTACTACTACTACTACTACTATTACTACAATACAACTATTTATCTGGCTGGTGCAGTTACTACTACTACAAACTCGGCGGCGACCATTACTGCTACCAAGAAATCTAAATTGATGAACACTCGCATACATATATAATATTTGTATGATAGGTATTTTGATATCAAAATATCCAATATTTTAAGATGATTAAATATATTATATAGGTCTAATATTAATATTAATTATGTTCCTCAAAAGTTTTTTCATATTCAGATATTCAATATTGATAGATCTAGTCTATATGATTAATTAATCTTTAACTTATTTGCAATAAAAAGCAGTATTTTAGCAGTTTTTCATTTAAAACAACATAAGCACTGTTCAATTCTTTCGAAAAATCGTTAATATACTTTTTAATTGGAGATTTTCTTAAACGGTTGCTTAGTTTTTTGTTTAAATTGATAATAACCTTGCTATCACTATCATTTGCAAGCTGTTCCTCGAAAATCTTTAGTTTTAGAAATAATTCCCCCACAAATGAACGATTTAACAATTGACACTTTTGCAGACGACAAACTCCCGACGTCAAATGTAGCCGTTTTTACTATTTAGTTTACAAATCAATAAATTATCCTAGAAACATGTCTCACATTAAGGACAAACTTAAGGACGAAAAGGTTAACCTTAATTGTAGGATCTTTTTAGAAAAACGGTTTTAAGAATTTGTCCTAGAAAATTAAGGCCGTTTTTAAGATTAGGACATCTTTAATTAAGGAGGTCCTTATCTTAGTGAAACGATCCCCAGGAATAGAATTTCATTAAAGTTTAAAGGTGACATTTAGCGCTTCTTAGTATCAACATCATTTACTACCAATGATGCTATCAAGACATTCATATTTATCTCTGCAATTAGATCCAGCTGTAAATATGATCGTATTAAAGAATTTCTTGTTTAGCACTCCCAGCAGGCACCCGATGTTGGATCAATGTTGGGAATAGGTCGATTTTAGATTGCGACGTCGCACAACGCGAACTCAATGTATATCTAATGTAGCTGGGCTGGATTATATCGTGTTGGATTTAGATCGGTATTGCGATGTTGGATCAATGTTGTATTTTCCATCTTATATAATTTACTATTTTAAAATTATCATTTGAGAAGCCGTTATTGTGTGTATATCTGCTATGGAGGTATCTGGTGGAATTTCGCACCTAATTGATATACATTTGTTCAAAACCAAGCCACAACTCTGGCTACAGCTATCAAGCGGCCTGGCTATATCTATCCCACAATCCCCGGATTCTGACGTCACGCCATCCTAAGATCATTTGAATCATTTGGATCATTAAAAATCCTGTGTTTAGTGAATGAGAAATTTTCACATTTCAGATATAACTTATTTTCACATTAGATGATTAGTTTCGATTTCATGATTATCATAATGGTTTGTTTTAATAACGTTCTCGATATACTATTTTTAGTCCTGGAGGGTGGGGGATTTTCTTGAAAAAGGATCAAATCTGTAAAATTCTGAAAAGTTAAATACCTCCGATTTGCATTTATCAGAAAAAGGTTTGTCTGGGAGACAGTGGGGGAGTGTGGGGGAAAAATGTTTATATCTCAGAAATGGTTCATATGAATATTATGAGCCAAAACGTTATTACTTATTGTTGATGACTTATCAAAGGTTGGTTACAGGCTTTCATTTGGCACCATGACCTTTGACATTATCGAGGTATAATTAAGGTGCATGGTTAAAACCTATTATTTTGTTTCAAAATTAATATCATGTCGTTGACTCGAAAAATGTCCCCTGGTCCCTTCATTGTATATTTGCAGCCATTTATTTTAGCGAGCCTTCCATGATGATCAAAGAAAACTTTTACAACATTCTCGCTATTACAACGTTCCAGCTATTTTGAGCATAAACCAGAAAATATTCGCTCCCAATAATGTTTGCTGTTGGTCGCCTATGTGAAAGTAGCAAAATAAAAGGCAGAAAATAGACAATGCCTTTACAGTACGCATGCCTCCCCACCCATTGACTCGTATGCAGAAAGTCATAGATGTTCATACTGGTACATGTATTCCTAGGTCCAAACAGCATATTACTGCATGGCCTACTTGAAAAGATGGAGAAAGCATCAAGCTGAAGTACTGACTCTTGCTGAAGCTAATAGCAGTGATAAGGATGAAGCCAATGTACTAGCAGGTGCTAGTGTTGCTCCTGGTGTACATGAGAGAGGGGATACTGACTCATCTTGTCATGTGGATGATAGAGATGACAGCAATACACAGCATTATAATAACAACAGTGGTGATACAAATGATCAGGAATCAGACAACTCCGACAATGTGATATGTAGTTATGGATCTGAGAATTATTTGTCAGATGATGATGGTGAAGAGCTTGGTATTGGAAAGGACTTTGCAGACTGGCAGTAAGAAATGCATGTACAATAACTGCCTTTCAAGAAGCGATTGGAATCCTTAGACGACATTGGCACTGTTTTCCAAAATATGCATGCACTCTTTTGCATACAACTAGACATGTATAGTTACAGGATAAGTGTGGTAGCAAATATTTTACGTTGGAATGGAGTCGGTTATTATAGATATTATTCATATGTTTGCAGCTATGGACATGTTATGCACTTTTGTTATTTTGAGGAATATGTCTTTTATAAATTTGGCTATGTTAATAATAATTTCAACAAAATAATGAAAAATGTGCTGAACAAATTATTCGAATTTGATTGGCCATCCATGAAACTTTTGGCAGAGTGCTATTGTGTTGGCATATAATTTGATTATGAATTCATTTTGTATTTTGAGAAAGTCTTATTCCAGCTGTTTTTAATTATCATGGGTGCGTCATATTGTGCAGCTGATTTATTCATAATGATATTTCATCCAAAATACTTTGTGGCAGATGTATTGATGCATATATATATATATATATATATATATATATATATATATATATATATATATATATATATATATATATATATATATATATATATATATGTGTGTGTGTGTCGTGTGTGCGTGTGCGTATATATATATATATATATATATATATATATATATCTGTGTGTGTGTGTAATGAAGCCTTACTTCACCAGCCCCTTACATTCCAATCAACCATGATGCTGATATAGAAACAATATCAATTCAATTTGTTGTATATATATTATTGTGTTTGTTGTGTGAATGTGTGTATAAATGAGGGAGATATTTTATCAGCATTTTGCTTATTGTCAATTGAATAAATATGTTTACATCAACCATAATGAAAACTACTGTTATCCAATGTTGCAAATGTATGTTGATCCAATTTTGAAATCCAAACAATTTCATAACATTGGCTAAATGTTGAAATCCTAATGTTCTTTCAATATTACAAATATTACGTTGATCCACTTTTCAAATCAAAACAATTTGATAACATTGGTCCAACTTGGAAATCCTAACGTTGATCTAATGTTGTAAATATTAAATTGATCCAACATTGAAATCCTAACGTTGATCCAATGTTGAAGATATTACGTTGATCCAACATTGAAATCCTAACGTTGATCCAATGTTGAAAATATTACGTTGATCCAATTTCCAAATCCATCCCTTTTCATAACATTGATCCAACGTAAAAGGACAACGTTGACCCAATGTTGATCCAAAGTCTGGTACATGCTGGGTAAATGTGATTGGCAAGAATACGGTGAGAAATCCTCTATTTTGTTTTGAACCTTGAAAAGCGTAATTTAGCTATTTCAGAGCAGGATCCATTTCAATCAAAAATCATTTCATTGCAACAATATTTAATTAATTTGCTTATATCTGCCATTATATAAATGCCCCATCAGTTTCAAAATGAGGGGTAATTATAGAAAGAATAATCTCCATGACATACTTCTTTGATAATGAGCATTGAAATCCTTCTGCTATAACAATATATTCAGCTACAACCACTACATACTAATAATATTATTACTGCATAATATTATCCATTGAACAACATCCAATTATCTTACCTGTGCAATAGCTGCACGAAACTGGCCACAATCTAGGTTATCCCTCTGGCCACATTTCGCTCTTATGATTGAGAATAATGTTTTGAGACAATCCTCGTTCAGTCGATTTGTGAGCAGAAACCTCAGATTGTGTGTATCATGAAGGACGTCCAAGAGCCGGTGTAAGAAATTGACTGCCATTTCTCAACCACTGAGGCATGGTGGGCATGTTTTTACTAGAAAATACAAGATATTATCCCCCATCAAATTTAGGCCAGCAAAATGTTTAAATTGCACTTTTGGCCAAAGTTAGGAACTTTTTAAAATCCTTTCCCGCTGTGTTATCCCTTCTTATAATATAGGTCACATGATATTAGTTACCTTTGCTTTTGACAGATCGTATCCATGGCAGCATCTTCTGTAGGAATTCCAAGTGACCAGATGTTTCTGAGAGAGCATACTCCATCTGAGCCCCACTGCTCAACCTACAGCTATTGAACCTGTTGAATAGTTTGTCAAACGTATTGATGAATATTGCTGTGTGCGATACCTCCTCTACAAAACAAATGTGAAAGATCATATAATACAACAATAGTAGATCTATCTTAGAACCACGTTTAAATGTATTTAAACATAGCTACATGTACATAGTAACTTCAGGATAGGATATGAAACAAAATTATAATCTTAGGGAATTCAAATTATAAGCAATAAAGTAACCTGATTAGTGTTTGAAATTAAGTGACAGCCAATTTCAGATCTGTTGGTACACAATTCTAAGTGCTCTGATATAGAAACTACAATTTTAATGGCAGCAAAAATAAATGAGGTTATAATATACATTATATATATAGTTGTACACATCTGGTAATTTATCCCCTTGGGCCATCATGTGTAGACCCATAGCCACTGAATGAATTAGAAATTGTGCTGTAAGGTTTAGTGGTAGGTTAATGTGTTTCTGTGTTAATTTGGGTGCCATGCGAATCGGCTTGCTAGAGTCCTGAGTGTAGAAATCAACCACATGTTGCCACATAATGTGTGTCGCCAATGTTTCCTGAAATTGTTCCGGATACTTTTCAAGAGGTGAGACGGATCATAGAGAAGGATCACTTTGTTGTTGTTGTAGACAAAGAATGGCTTATCAATGGTACATCGTAGTAGTGATTGGAATAGGTTCCGGTTATTAGAGCCTTGGTCTACTATAATTACAACTACCTTCAGGCCTACATCCTTGAATCTAGTAATGCACTCGAGTAAATGCACCTTAATGTCTGCAGCAGATATTGGACCACTAGATAGAAAGTAGCCCACTGCCTGTTTCCATTTCTCAGTAAGTCCTCTAACCATGTGTACCAGTGCATGGTTAGCTAGCTGTTTTCCAGCAGGAATGAATCCTTCAATGAGATCCCGCCCCTTGTCATAGGAGAGTCCTTCCTTCAGAGCCATCTCGTCAATCACCACAGCAACAAGCTTTGAAGACTCTGACCAACTGGCAGATTTCATCCGCAGAGCTTCAATAATATTATTGTTGAAGTCTGGATAAACCTAGAAGAATAAAGAAATATATTTTTAAAATATATTTTTCTGTTATTGTTAAGTTGTCCAACGACTGCATTTGTATCCCTCAGACGTTCTAAATTTCCCAAAACACCATCCATGTCAAATATTACCTCTACATTAAAACAAATCAAAATAAACTGATCATGTTCGTGTTGTGATATCATTATAATAAACTAGTGCACCTACAATGTAATTGTGCATTGTGGCCTCATTATTATGAGTATGGAAATAAACATGGCAAGTAGACACAATATCTACTTTTGAAAAATACGAATTTTGTAGTGTTTCAGAAGCATTATCTGATTTCCATTTTTTCTACACAGAGAAAGGGGAAGACACACTCAGAACCCCCCAGCTTCAAAGGAATGTCTGCTTTAGCCAGTATTTATATATGGTATACAATATTTTTCACAAAGAAGGGGGGGGGGTCCCAAATCCATTATCAACCACCTCCCTGACACTTCATGCCTCGTATAAGGGCATCATCCTTCTTTAGAGCCCCACCCAATAAATCCTTGATTTCCATTGGCACTACATGATTTACCATAATGAATGCATATATATATATATATATATATATATATATATATATATATATATATATATATATATATATATATATATATATATATATATTGTTATCATCTCTAGTTACCCTATTTACCTAACATATCTCTTGAACAGGTTGAATTTGAAGTTGAGCTTTCTGGTGACATCTCATCTTTGGGATTGCTGGATGTAGACCTCTTTCTCTGTGTGACAGGAAGATGCAGGCCTACAGCTGGATACAAGTGGTGAAGGGTTTGGCACATTTACAAGCGTTGGCACAGTAGCTGGAGTCTGTACATTATATAAATTGTAATGCATGAGATAAGCAAAGGCATGATTTGTTTTGTAAGTAATTTTTAATCCTTTTCTAAGTTCTCCTATTGTCCATGACAGAACTATTTGTCGAAGAAGAAATATAGCATTCACTAGTCACTATATGTGGATATATAGGAAATACAAGAATATGTACAGTGTACTTTTTCATCACCCTAATTAAATATAAAGCTTATTTACCAAACGTATCTTCTCTGTAGCATTCATAGACAATACATCCTCGAAATGTAGTTGACATACATAGCAGTTCCTCTAAAGATAGGTACCATCTCTCAAACGTAGGTCCTCTCTCCGGATATTTATCGCCCAAGTCTTTGCCCTGTAAAAATATGAAGTTTGAGTTGGTAGTTATTTTCGGATAAAACCTTTTATGCATTAAAACCACAATAAAAACAACATATTTCAAGCATAGACTCTATATATGGAATGTTATTTTCATAAAAACCTCTAATTTGAGCTGACCCATTTTAAATGGGACACAAGAAATAAGAACTTGAATTCTTGCTTCATTGAATTTGGTTTAATAATTAAAATTTCAAATATTATAATTTGAGGAAAATGGTCAAATTCTCAGGGAGGACTTTATTATGGAGGGGAGACTGACAAATAACATTATAGAACAATGAGAACATACCCTGAATGCTGTTTCCTGGCAGTAGAACGTAGACCCTGTCATGATGACTGGGTTAATCACTTAACTATGATCGCCCTATTTCGATTTGGGCTATCTAAAAGCAGGCTTATGAATATTATTCTCTTATATCAAATGACAGTCCACCCGATATAAGAGATTAATGATAAGCCCGTTTTCTTGGGGATATATCTCTAGGTAAATCATAAATAGGGTAATCAGGGTTAAGCACATGTATCTGACCGAAATATTTACCCCCTCCCCGATTTTTTATCGGGGGGGGGGGTCTTGATATTTCGGTCAGATACAACATGCATCTGTGGCTAAGTAATTTTTTCTGAACTAGAACCTACATGTACATTTACTATTTAACGGGTTTTAGGCGAAGAGTTATAAACAACAGATATATAATAGCAGATATGGTCAGTGGCAGTAATTCACATGCCTAATTAAATATACCCCTTTACCAGTTTACGGCTTCATCAGTCTTGACATGATCAACAGGCAACAGCTGATCTGTGTAACCATTGTAAACAAAAATCCCAATGTTGATGGAGCGGCCGTGAAAAATGTGCCTAGATTTGATCAACACACAGGGAACACTTAATACATTATGAACATCCAGTTATAGATCTTACCTTGCCGCTCCAACCTTTGCGCGAAGCTATTTTTCAGCAATGCCGAGCAAGCTTAAGGTCTGGGGTCGTAAATCTGGCATTGCCTCCACCAGGTCGGAGCCACTATCACCACGGCACGCAATGTTTGCCGAAGTTGGATATCTCATTCCAGAAAATCTCTGCGCATACACGCACAAACACACACACACACATTGCCAATAAGCGGCCATTACCAATATATGATAACACGAATAGCATGAACACCTTGAACAATAAAGGCTAAGTAACACATTTATTGCTGACTATGACTGATAAAGTAATTTTCCAAAAATCGATATTTGTAAATGGCAAATGCTACACACAGGCGTTCAGGTAATTAAATGTCGACTGGTTCATCCAAAGTATATGAATTCTTCTTACCAATGATCCAAAACAAAATGTTATATTCCTTACATGTTAGAAATATCTAGCAAGTTCAATGTTTCAGATCAAGTGAGTTGTGATGTTAGGCTACCACCACCACTACCCCTACCCATACTACTACTACTACTACTACTTGTATTACGACTACTACTACTTTTACTATTGCAATCATTAATACTGTTTGTGCTACTTGTACCGTAGGGAAACGTGGTAAATCAATGGACATGACATATTAATATTAACCTTTCATTGAAAGGTTTTAGTTAAATATCCGAAATGATTTGGATTAGAAGATATAATCGTGGGAAACGTGACACTACTTTATATTTATCGGGTTCAGATCTCAAACAATTATACGCTGACGCTAATATACAAATAAACAATCTTATTGAATTTATTTTTCAAATAAATTATCACTGAATGCTAAAAAAGACTAAACATATTCCATTACTAACCAAAACACCTAGGAGGAGATTTGGGTGCTTAAATGGTATCGCTTTGGATCGAATTGGTAATGACTGTATCGAAACCTCCACCAAATTCCTAGGAATATATCTTGATGAAAATTAGCATGGACATACCATATCACCAAGGTCAATAATAAGGTATCCAGAGCTTTATTTTCAATTAAATCATATACTGCCTTTTGTCTGCTTGAAAACGCTATTCTATTTGTTTATTAATTCACATTTTTCATATAGATGTATTGCTTGGGTGAATACTGAAACGTGTCATTAAGTTACAAAAACATGTAATGCGTATACGAAATAGGAAATCGTATCATTGTCGTACTGATCCCTTATTTAAGTACTCGAATATCCTTAACATTCATGACCTTTTTGAATACCAAGAACTTCTTTTCATGTTTAATTACTTGCCCAAATCTTTTCCAATACCATTCGTTAAAATGTTTACTAGAAAAAGCGAACTTCGAAATTTACGTTGCACTCACCAATCAAATACATTTAATATTTCGAAAAGTTATTCACATTAACTGTTAATATCGTGTGTTTCTCTTTATATTATGTACTTGTTTCATTGCTATTATATTGTAATTTTAATTGGAAAACAAAATTCAGCCATTCATTCAGAGCAATCGAGAAATAATATGAATATACAATGAAAAACAGAGGTTAATCTTTATGAGTAATGCACATTTCCCCTACTAAAACTATAATGACCAACTAAAAGATTCCCCAAAAGGTACCAGTAATGCTGCCATGCGTTCGGATATTATGTTTAAAGAGAGACGCAATGTCCCCCGACTAGCTGCTGCTATTTAGGTCAAGAGGATATTAACCAAGTTTCCGAATAGATAACAAGATTAGGATTGGCTAAACACGTTTGGTTAACCCGTTCCACACAACACATAGGTCAATGGTTGAGTCAGTGGTGTCATTGTATTTGAAACAAACCACTTAATGAATTGGAAATAGTAATGCGAATGAAAAAAAAGATTTATTAGTATCGATCGTAAAGACCATTCAATTGAAACTGTTCTTTTGGTGATGCACATTGATAACATTAATCTATCGCTTAATATTATTAAAGCGTATATAGGATATTCGGTTAGCATCTATGAAAAGGCCTTAATGTGATAAGGTGGTGTGTTTCTGTCTTGGATAGAAGAGAACCAGATATGCGCCTTTAACAAAAGAGAACCATGTTTGGACCACACAAATACATAATATATATCAAGCCAGCAGGTGAATGTATTCAGAAACGTAGTATTAAATGTTATTTTGTGCAGATGATACTTAAGACTATATAACCTGAAAGCTGTTTAATAAAAGTGATATATATATATATATATATATATATATATATATATATATATATATAAAGCGTGTTTGGCAGACCAATGATTGCAATGATAAGATAGAATTTGATTTAATATAGACAAAGAGAGAAAGAGAGCGAAAGGAAGAAATATATATATATATATATATATATCTCGAGAGAGAGAGAGAGAGAGAGAGAGAGAGAAAGAGAGATAGATTGAGAGAGAGAGAGAGTGTGTGTGTGTGTGTGTGTGTATATGTGTGAGAGAAATAACTAGATACAGAGAAATATGAAGCGAAAGAGAGACAGGTTGATTATAAAATGTCGTTAATCTGTTAGTCAACGTTTGCGAAAATAGGCATATCCATATGTACACAACCACCAGCATGTATCCGCATAAACGTGCACACACAAACAGAATCACAGTATAACACACACACACACACAAACACACGCACACACGCACGCACACACATACACACACACACACACACACACACACACACATATATATATATATATATATATATATATATATACACATATATACATACACACACAAATACCAACATACAAACAAAGACATATACACAATGCAGATTGTATTAATGGTTTATAGGAAGGCTCGATCTAGAGATATCTAAATTGTTTAAACTCCTCCTGGTTACGAGAACAATACTCAGACTTATTTTCATTGTAATTGCTTCTTTGAGATTATCATATAACCGGTTGGATATACCTGAACTAAAAGAACATTTTGATTTCCTAGCTATCTGAAGTTGAATGTATTAATTGCTATAACGTCAAAATGACATTGTCAATATCTGAAAGGTATATATCTAATGAGTATTAACGAGTTTCGATCCGAAAGCGGCCATTACAAACATGTAATACCTCGAATGATATGAACGCAGACAGCAGTAAAGGTTAATTAGCAAATTTACCGTTGGTTGTAACGGCTACATTATCTGCGATTCCAGCTGTGGGATGTTGATTTCATTTTAAGCTAAATACCTTGTTAATTAACCAATTCAAGCCATTAAGTTTTCACCAACCGATATTTATAAATGTCCCTTTCAACACACAGGCGTGGAGGTCGTTATATATCGACTTGTTATGACAAATTTATGAAGATTTCATATCAATGATGCAAAACAAAATATATGAAATGTAAAGAAAGTTCAGTGTTCCAGATCAAGTCATGTCATACTACTACTACTACTACTACTACTACTACTACTACTACTACTACTACTACTACTACTACTACTACTACTACTATACTACTACTAATACTGCTGCTACTACTACTATCACTACTAGGACTACTACTAGTGTTATTGTTACTACTACTGCAACTACTACTACTACTGTTACTACTACTACTACTACTACTACTACTACTACTTCTATTACTACTATTAATCCTACTAATACTACCACTAATACGTCTGTACTTCTATTACTTGTACTTCTGTCACTACTTATACTACGACGACCACTGCTACTACTTCTAATACTCTTGCAATTAATAATAGTATTAGTGCCACTGATCATCATAATAATGGCAATAACAAAATAGTATCCTAGGGACACCTAGTAAATCAGTGAATATAGCACACTGGCATCACTGTTAACTTCATCATATCATTGACAGATTTTAGATAAATGTTATAATCTAGATTAGATTATATAATCGGGGATAAAGCATTCATCTTATGCTTAACAATTGAATCCTGAACTTATCTAATACCTTCACTCACCTGACAACAACAACAACAATATTCCATCAGATTACTATGATTATTTAACCATTTACTATATTCTACCTTCAAATTGTTAATTCCGCTAAATAGTTTTCGTCTTTGAAATTACGCATACCTTCTTTCGTTGTTCGAATAACTGTTAATGTGTATAAGTTTAGATACAATTTTTGATATTAATAAACCGCATAAGAATTAATTCAATTATAATCTGAATTCATAGCTATATGACGTACATTTATTCAGTTCCATTGCAAATGAAGGTTTTGTTAATAACACTGATAGATTAACACCTATTATAGTCTTAATTGAATTTCCCACAGGTAGAAGTAGCTCGATTTCATACTTACATATGGAGGGTGTCGTATATTTCGTTACACTAATTTTCTAAGAGAGATTTCGAAATGCTATAGGATAAATTAAAATTAGCATTTAGTAGTGTACTAAAAATCAAAACGACTATCCTATATTGCTGAATAGTTTCTTCGTTTTCCATCAAGAAATTACTGTTAGGCATCTAAAATGTTTCTGTGAAAGGAAACAAAAACATTTTCTAGTTGCTTTCGTTTTCAGTTGATGCTCTTTTGTCCGTATGTTATATATAAATGGAAAACAAAAAGTACCCTGATAATGGAGCGGCAGAGGTAAGGTCGGCACGTCAATATTGATCAGTACCAGCAAGCACTTGACCTATTAAATCTGGATCAGATGGGGCAGGAATTAAACTTCCGAACTAGGCTGGAGGTTACTCTATGCTCTAACACATTAAAAGGCTACTACGAAACGTACCATAGCAGCGAATATACACCCTGTGATCAAATAGTATGGTGCAGTACGATGAGTATGATAGACCAGATTGGCAAGCTATGTACCTTTTCCTTTAAAAACAGTTATAACACAATTACAGGTATTCATGATATAAAGGCTGGACCTGAGTAAGACGGCTTCCTGTGACCAACTTTGAAAAAAATAAGAATACTACGTTGCAGATGATGTAGAGCTGCTCAGCTAACAAAATCCCTACTGCACACACACACACACACACACACACACACACACACACACACACACACACACACACACACACACACACACACATATATATATATATATATATATATATATATATATATATTTTTATAAATATGTTTTATATAGCAATATATATATATATATATATATATATATTATTATTATATATATAATAATATATATATATGCTTTATAGAACAAAGGATATATATATATATATATATATATATATATATATATATATATATATATATTCAATCTATTGTACAGGGATTGCTAGAAAACCAAGTTGATAATGTTTGTCCACTTATTACATAACGCTTGCATTCCAAGTCCAACTTCAAAATACCAAGCTAGGTCAAATATAACATATTAGCAGCCAAAAGTAATCATATATTCACACGGGTCAATGATAACAATTTCTTCTGACAAATCGACACACAGAGAACGATGTAAAGATGAAGGAACGATCACAGATCAAATTGAAACCACAGATGTTAACTACATCACTGCTAACGGGCCATGAAGCTTACATTTCAAATTGATACCTATTGTTATTCTGGTCTATGCCAGATAACAGAGATGAGACTAGTGGTTATTGTGTGACGAATCAATGGCGTGACAAAATTATTTCCAATACTGAATTTGTCAAAACAGGTAATGCTTGTGTGCGCGGGTGGGAGCGTGTTTGTGTGTATTTGTTTGTGGGTGTGAGAGTAAATTAAAATATTACCCAACTAAGCGAGTGATTCCTCAGGATATATAACACTTATTGATCGTACTTTTTGCTTCCTATTTATAAATGGTGCGTTAAAAGAAGGAAGTCTATAATTCATTAGCAAATCTGCTAAATAAAAGGGTTCAAATGTAACTTGATTAATCTTGGCCCAGAAATTACAATCAGAGAAATTGCCGAATTACTTAATTATTATAAGTTTAAAACTGAAAATAAAACGAGATCTACAATGATATCATGTTTCACGGCTATAGTAGTTCTTTTTTTGACGTGAAATTTGTGAGTAACATTGCGATCTACACGTCCATTTCTTACCATGTGGCAGCTTTTTAGGAAAGTTCATATGTTTTCTTGAAATGTGTGGCAAGCAATAATTGAACTCACCACCTATTTAGAGATTATAGTACAGTTTATTCTCCGACAATAAAAACCACCAACTGATTTCTTTTAAACACGAAAGAAGGAATATTAACCCTTACCTTGTATATACTGGAGGACTATAATACTGATATAACAAAATCAAGATATAAAACTGATATGACTCTTCCCTGAATTTTCAGTGAGGTGTTACTTATATAAGGGACTGACCTTCCAAATTATATAAACTGAGCTAAATATCAAGTGTTTATTTGTCAAATGATTATAATAAAAAGCAGCATGCTTTCTCTGAAAATTGGATTGTAAATGGGTTTAGGATTATGATTAATTGTTCTCGACATGGCTACGGAAACTGTTCTTGAAATACTATTAATAGAAGATTCTTACGTTTTGAATTGTAATTTGTATTCCAAGTAAATGTTTGTTCAATCTATTATGGTACCAACACAGTATATGCTCTCACTTAAAATTGATAACGTGCACCAACTGAGAAAAAAGGTAAGCTGGTTATACCAACTCTTCTGCTTCTACCTGATTCTTATATACTGTTTATCACACGTAAGTTGACCACATTTTACTTTTCAGTAAATAATTATTTGGAATAACTCTACCAGAGAGGGTATGATCACGGTATTTGGTCTATTGTCATGTAGTAATCAATATTTTGATAACTGTGCATCGATATTGTGTTAATTAACACCTGTATGTCAATCATATTCAGCTCAAAACGTAACGGAATCCGGACAAATACTGAAATCTCGCTTTTTCATGGAACAAAATAGAGTATAGATGATCAATTTAGTGGATAATCAAACATCATGTAATGTCAAATGATGATACAAAAAATATAATATAATTGCTGGTATTAACACATTTGATTAGCTTTAAAACATACCAACATTATACATTTGATAATCTCCCATATTTACATATTGGTCAATACAAAATCTAGCTTATCTTAAAGATTTATTAATACGAATCAAATAATCATACCAGCAAAATAAATTAGCTTACTACCATCTGCTAGACACCCACAATTTAAAAGCCCTCTTGACATAGGATATTCTTACTTCTCTAACCCATGCAGTTGGTACATCTCGATTAGTCATTAATAACTCCATTTCAAGTGGTTTCCAGAATGGTTTATTGAATTCATAAAAGTAGATATCCCAAAATTAAATTTACTACTTTTAGATGGCGTATTCATTTCAAGGTTTTAGAAGCGGTTTATTAATTATGTACCATGCCCAATAGCTAGGAATTTACAAAAAATCTGCATCAAATAAATTCATCTATACCTAACTGTAGACATCATTAGCTTAATTATGCAAAAATGCAAACATACCCAAACCAAAAAATAAATAAATCTAAACATGGATACGTGTACATCATGTTACCTCAATATATATATTGACCTATGTATAAGTGACACCACATTTAGCAGTCGACGTTTGGGTATGCAAATGTTTTGACTTAGTGAGTTACAACACTGACACAGAAAATCAGGACTCGAGAATGCAATATCTGAGCGATTAGTCTGTAGACTGAGCATAAAGAAATTCCCTTTCAACATCCAATTTGTCACTAACTCGATATAAAAGATATACACAAAACGCTAGTAACCTTTAGTAATTGTGCCTGACATTAATACTGAAATGTCAAAGAATGGCGATTACTAAAAACATTTTATTTACCAACACATGCAATCGCGTATAAATCCAGAAAAAACACATGCATTCATAAACAAATAAAGACACACAGACACGAACACACGCGCGCGCGCACACACGAAGAGAGGAGAAAGGATATATATATATATATATATATATATATATATATATATATATATATATATATATAAGAGAGAGAGAGAGAGAGAGAGAGAGAAAATAGATTGATAGAGAGAGAGAGAGAGAGAGAGTGAGGGCATTTCATGTTATTAGATGATAACAGGAACATATTTGAATAGACAAAATATCATACAAATATCAAGTAACGACCTCATAGTATATGCTGAAAGTAAGCCCGTTGAGGTAAATCAATATAACAGCCTCTAACGGTTCAAGATAAATAAAAGAGTATTAACAATACACCTACCGTAGTTTAGTTGGCCCGATGAAAGTTTCTAATGATTTTGTTTCTATTAGGTATATATGAATTCCCTAAGAAAAATATTTGCTACCGAATAGAAAAAAATATGTTCTTTGAATGAGGTATTATTTTGTAACCTAGTGTTATATTAAATATAATAAATCGCATATAAAATAATAGTTAACATCCCTTAGTTTGATTACACAACACATGAGTTTAATTCTAATGGTGGACTGCATTCTATACTTCAGATGCTGTATAATAACGTTTTCCTAGAGTACAACTGAATGAATGGATTAATCGTCACAATTAGCAAATATTTAGAACCTCAACACAAGAAGCGAGAATACGGTAAATATACGGGCCATTTGCATATCACATATAAGATTATGTCATCATATCAATTGCAGATAATCATGGCTCCAATCACTTAGGATACTACAAATCGTCTAGAGTGAACACTAATATATAACATATGTATTTATTTGATATTCATGATGATGATGATGATCATCATCATCACCTTCATTATCATCATAATAAGGCCTCACAGATGGCACGTTAGGTAGAACATTGCAAGTTGAGCTTTCACACCCGGCTGATATGTTTAAGGAATTATTCCCTTGAGGGTTGGCAGTACAAAAGGTAAGCAAACCATACAATCAGCCAGCCCTCAGTAAAACACTTTCCTCGTAGTAGATAGATAATTTCAATACAAAAAAAGGTTTGATGAATACCACCGAATATTGGAATTGTATTAATTAGCAATTCAAGTTTTACTTAGTTAATAACAGGGTGCCATTCGTGAATATTTGATAGTTACCCATGTAATATAGTAATTAGTATCACCTTTATTAAATGGAAATTGAAGAATTTAATAACATTTGGCATTTGATATGATTACAAATCTCTCTCTCACTCTACATACACACGTGTGCGCGCGTTTGTGCGTGAGTGTGCGCGTGTGTGTTTATGTGTGTTTGTGTGCAATCGTATGTTTCAGTTTGTATTTCTCTTTGAGTGTATTACTGTGTCTGTGCGCGAATGCGGGCATGTGCATGTGGTATATTATTGTCTTGGTGCCCATATCCTACCACATCAGCTGGAAGAACGTGAACTGCCTTGATAACGTGAAGACCTCCCAACTACCTCCTCTGAATTGTATCGGTATGTATATCAGTCAAACACCAATATATATATATTCCATCTCCAGATACCTTTTTAAGTAATGTATCACACAATACTAGAATTAGATGAATTAAGAACAAAATAGTTCTTCAATTTCGCTCTGGATCCTTGCCTTTACGTTTAAGGTTAATTGGTTGTATATTGACGTTAATAGTCGGACCAATTATCTACCAAATGCAAAAATGTTCTTGAAATAATCCTTATTAAGGGTATTACTATAATCCTGGTCGATACTGGCGGTTGAAAATTAAGAACGTTTTATGGAGTGAAAGCTGTAACAATTGTTTTTGAATGTTTATCTTTCTTTTGAATACCCTAACTCTTCCACAGAAACGGCGTTTATATTACTTCAAAAGCGAATAAAAATAAATCTGTAATCTAATTTTGGAAATTAAAAAGAATGTTATCATGGGAAAACGCACGTATAAACAAGATTTCATTCATCGAATATATTTTCCTAATTAGAATATGTTATTTAATAACTTCTGACCATTCATGGGAATCAGCCTGTTATTTGCGCTAATTCATTTGTGCAAGTTGCACTGTTGTCTGTTCCTTAAAACTAATACATATTATGGGCTATTCTTCTTAGAGTGAATAAGACCCATGCAGTCCTGACATTTCATACCATTTTTTATTTGATACGCTTTTTATCAGAAGTGGAATGCAGTGAAATTGACGCATCGTGTGTTAGAATAAGCAGTGAATACTGTGCTGAATGTCTAAGTAATGAAACAATCCATTACCTTCAATGTGAAACGTCTAACTACCAGTGTCGTCAGAAATGTCCACCTGTACCATGCCTTCGAGGTAGATATATTGCTTTTGTTGCCATTTAAACAAAGCTAATATGCACTGGTGAGACATTACACATTACAGCCACTCTGGATTCAGTCTCCTGAAGAAACGTCCAGAGTTTGAATTCACGGTTCGAGATTCTCTGTGCCTGTGCCTTATTATACACAGCTAAAACACACACACACACACACACACACACACACACACACACACACACACACACACACACACACACACACACACACACACACACACACACACACACACACACACACAAACAAACACACACACAAACATCCATTGCATACGCTCAAATAGTTGTAACGCAATTTGTTGGCCTCTCACAGCAAATGAAATTTATTTCTGAAATATGAGGCTTAATTAGATTCCACTCTGCCATGTGTAGAATGCTAACAAGTTGTACATCACTGTAACCCACATACTTGGTTGTGGAAGTGATCGGCACCGATCGATCCTGAATAAATTATCTATAGCTGTACAGCTGGATTATATCCTAAAATATAGGAATCACCTTCGATCAGAGAGCGGAACCAGTTTGCCATAGAAACATACAAGGAAACGCTGTCTGACACCAACAACAAAACACGCCTGAAGAATGGGAAAGTATTCATCAAAGATGAACTTCTGACACATTTACTGGGAACTATTCTGCTCGATCCGGAACCACTCGACTGTGACTTAGATTGCATATATCCAATTGGAAGCACCCAAGTAAAGGACTCGGGTGACGTAATCGAATATATTCCTTTCTTGTAAAACATAATTTCATTTAAAGCAACCAGGTTGGTTTTAGACCTACACATTCAACAATTGCAGCAATTATTAAATTCAATAGTTCGAGTTGCATATGTATCAATTTGCACCTATCCAAGGCATTTGATGCAATTACTCATGATATACTCCCGGTAAAGCTAAACAATTATGGTATAAGAAGTGTTCCTCTCATATGGTTTTAGAACTATCTGAGCCAAATAACGCTATATATGAATTATTTGGGTGTAAAATCTGAATATTAGTTACGGAGTGCACCGAGGCAGTATTTAGGGTGCATTGCTATTTATCATTCATTCAAATGAAATCCTAAATGCAATAACACGTGGCGACACATATCTATTTGCGGATAATCCCACTACATATTGCATTATTAAGAACATATTTCAACTTCAAATACAACTAAACCAAGATCTTGTTCAACTGAATAACTTATTTAGAACAAATCAAATAGGTTTCAACGTATCAAAAACAAAGTCTATGCTAAAAGAAAACCAGCAAAGCAATAAGCAGAGTACGCTCAAGCTGACCTTTAACAATGACAAACTAGCGCAAAGCATTAAGTTTCATGGGTTTTATATACATGAAAATCTGCATTGGAATTGCCATATACCAAAGGTTTAAAGCGGCTTATACACAATAACCACAGCTAAGTATACCTTGCCAAAGAGCATCTAAAGATAATATACTACATCTTTATCCCTCCGTATTGTTATATAAAGTGGTCAGTAGTGATACGATTAGGTGGCTTTCACACGCAGATGAGTTTTCTTGGCATCATTGGCCACCTTATAGCAGGCGCTGGACTTTTCGAACAACTAGAGATGATTCATTCAACTAACAATGTCACTCATTTTCTTTATTAGCTAAACACTCAAACTCGATTACATTGCGCGTGCAACGTTGAGATTATCATATAATTGGTAGGATATATCTGGACTAAAAGAACATTCCAATTTCTCAAATTCAGCAGTGAAGGTTTATTAGCCAATTTACAGTTGATTATGCTTGACACAATAGCTAGGTATCCAGCTGTGTGATAATGATACAATTTAAGCTAAATACAATATTAATCAACCAATTCAACCTATTATGTTTCTAAAAATTGATATTTATAAATGGCTCTTTCTACACACAGTTATCGATGTAATTAAATATAGTCTTCATACCAACGTTGTGAAACAAAATGTAATATTCACTACTTCTGTCAAATATTAAACAAGTATCAATGTTCCAGATCAACTGATTTACAATATTATAGTATTACTACTACTTCTACCACTACTGTTTCTACTACTACTACTACTACTACTACTACTACTACTACTACTAAGACTACTACTACTAAGACTACTACTGAAACTTCTATTTAGACTACTATTACGAAGATTACTGCTACTACTACTACTAACATCACTGCTATTACCACTACTACTACTACTACTTTTACTACTACTACTACTACTACTACTACTACTATTACTACTACTACTACTACTACTACTACTAATAATAATGACAATAGTAGTACACTAAGGTGACTTGGGAAATTAATGGAGATGACACGTTAATATTACACTAAAATTCATCATAACATTGATAAGTTTAAGATATATATATATATATATATACGGTTACGATATGTTTTACTTTATATAATTGAGGAAACGTGACTGAGAGGCTAGATGAAGCATTAATATTAAGGTAAGTAATTGAATCCTGAACTAATCTCATAACGTGACTTATTCAACCAAAGAAGCAATCTTTTCTCAGATTAACTAAATTCGTATTTCCTACTTTCAAATTGTCCCAATTCTGCTAAATAGTTTTCGCCTTTGTAATTACGCCGAAGTTCGACGTTTGATAAAGAGTTCATATGTATAAGTTTGAACATATTGTTTAGTATTAATAAACAATATAACTAATAATTCAATTATAATCCTTATACTTAGGAAAACGAAATAAATTTCTTCAGCTGCACTGCAAATGACTTTTTTATTATTAATAACACTG
This sequence comes from Paralvinella palmiformis, assembly GCA_025642065.1. Classification (NCBI taxonomy): domain Eukaryota; kingdom Metazoa; phylum Annelida; class Polychaeta; order Terebellida; family Alvinellidae; genus Paralvinella; species Paralvinella palmiformis. The sequence continues at coordinate 364,941 of JAODUP010000144.1, read as the reverse complement.
ATCAATTAGTAATTATTTAATATACAATAGGGAGAAGTAGTTCGATTTCCTGCGTGCACATGTAGGGTGTTTTGAATTTCATAACAATACTTTACTATTCTAGATATCGAATTGCTTTGAAGTGAAATACTCTATAAATGTAGTAATGTAGATGAAATCCAAAAGAAACTTATCTAATGCCGGTTATTTCTTTGTATTGCATTAGAAAATTTATGTTTGGTATGTAGAATATGTCTGCGAAAGAAAGAAACATTTCCCAAATGCAAATAGTTTTCGTAGATTCTCTATTGCCCTTAGTTTATACATAAATGATAAAACAGAGGTACTCTTATAATTGGGCTGCTTAGATCAGCACGTCAATAATTATCAATATCAGCAAGCGCGATATTGTTTAGATCTGGATCAGAAAGTGGAAGAAATGAACATAATGTCTATATTCTAACATGATAAAAGGCTACAAAGTAGCGAATATGTACACTGTTAACAAAACATTGGTTTTCTTGCGATGTGTTATACGACTCACCATATGTTAGACCAGATATATAAACAATGCATCTTTCCTTTTACAAAACGGGGCGCCTCCGTGGTCTAGCTGTAGCGTGACGGACCACAGATCACTACCATCCGTGTTCGAATCCCGGCGTGGGCATATCTGAAGGTTGTTTCGTCTTTCACTTCGTCTCATTACCTTTGGAAGTCGCTCGGCCCATTTAGCCTACGTCGTGTGCACAAAAGTGGCCGTAAAACATCAATCACCATCATCATCATCATCATCTTTTACAAAACGATCCTAATACAATTACAGGTATTCTTGATGTAAAGACTAAGACTTAGAAAAAAGCCTTCCTGTTGGCTACCTCGAACAATTAGAAAATCACGATCTAGGAAATGTAGAGTTGCTCAAATATAAATTAAAACTATTGATTACTTTATTGTTTATATATGCTATATATATATATATATATATATATATATATATATATATATATTCATTCAAACTAAATTATATCCAGTTGTTAACGTTTATTCATTACGCATAATCCTAGGATTTCATATCTAACTTCATTATGTAAAGCTAGGCCAACTGTTGCCTATTATCACCCAATACTATCCATAGTGGAATGCTGAGTAGCAATACCTCTTGGGTAGCTGTGCCTTGATAATCATCAGCATAGATAGCGACGACGTATTCCATCAATAGTAAGATGTTGTTATAATACCTGATGTGTACTAGCTGCATTTGTATCTTATTATTTCATTTCACATTTTCTTAGCCTGGCGTCAGCCGTACATTGTTCTACCCTTTACATCAGCTTTCTTCCAAGGTTTACGCCAGAACTTGGGTGAATCAGGTGGCTTAACAACATTAATCAGCTGTTACTCTTCCAGATCGATGATAATAGTGCTAAACTTAGAGAATAGATTATGGTATTTAAGAATCACCTACCATTGTTCGGTTAATGTGGTACTTATGCTTAATTGCAGTCTTGTTGAACGCCATTAAGCATTGATTTCAAATTGATACTATTAGTTTGGTATTTCAGCGCTTTCAATCGTTTTTTTTATGGCAATGACATCAAAAGCAAATCAAAATCTAAATGATTTACTTGGCTATTTGTCATAGTTTACCTGGTCAAGAAATACTAGATGTGAATAACAAATACAAAGCGACAAAGACAAACATAAATAGTACGTGTTGGACGTTAGGCCATTAAACATTGAATGGCAGAAAATCATTTATATTAAAACTGAAATAAATAATATAATATAATATAATATAATTTATTAATCATGAATTGTTATGTGCATATTAATTATCAAAAAAATAACTATGTTGAAAACAAAACATTATAAGAATAAAACATTAGCTTTAATTTATCGTATGCCTTATATCATAGTGTGTTCTATCAAAGTAATAAGTGTATGAACTGATCTAGAACTAGACATGGGGATGAGAAACATACACTGGAAGCTTGTAAACAAAGTCGTAATGTATTCTTTCAACTGGATTAGGGCTACCTTTAAGGTTTCACCTTTGGATTTGAAGTACATTATTGGTAGAAGTGATGAGGATTCTTCACTCTTGCTACATGCTTAATGTACCGAAGCCTGAATGACGTTAACATATTATGTTTTCTCTCCAAACTGCTTAATTGTCTGAGTTGTAAACATACGATAACAAAAAAGTGTATACTAATAGGATTATAATTCAAAATAAAATAGGCTATCCCAGATAACAGAGATGTGACTAGCGGTCAGTGGAGTGACATAAGTATTGCCAATCATTTCTTTGTCAAAATAGGTAAAGTGTGTGTGTGTGTGTGTGTGTGTGTGTGTGCGCGCGCGTATGTGTGTGTGTTTGTGAGTGTAAGTGTGAGTAAATTAAATAAACTCAACTAAGGGAATGATACCTCAAGATATAAAACACATATTGATATTACCTTATATTTCATGTTTACTAATTGTGTTACAAGATGCATTTCCAGAATTCATAAATAAATCTGCTAAATAAGGTCCATACGAATAATAATAATCATAACTTTATGAAAATATATGTAAATACAAATCTTGACTAATCTTGTTCATGAAATTGCAACCAGATAAATAATCAAATTATTTAATTACTCTAAGGATATATCAGAAGTTTTTATTATGCTCCAAAGTTCTAATAGTTCCTTTCTAGGTTTTTGGAAGAAAGTTTATGCTTTTCTTGAAATCTGGGGCACGGAATAATTAATCCGAACACTTAATAAATGATTAGAGTACAATTTATTCCCCAACACCAAAAGCATAAACTGATATTTAAAAAGCGTGAAAGAAAGTATAGTTTAACTCAAGTAAACATAAATTATTTATTCGATCAAATGGTTTAAAAATACACAATTCTCTCTGTGAAAATTAAAAGTAAAGTTTGTTCACCACAAGATAATGTACACTAACTCAGTATGGACTCACTGAAGTGATTTAACTAAAATAAAAACAAAGTAGCAATACTGCACAATGGATTATTACTGGACTAGAACGAAATATCGTCTTAAACCTGAGTAAATACTGTGATTTACTCGAACCTAACAGCTAACCCTCATACGTTTCCGTTCACCACTAAGTGAACGTTCATTCACGCCTAATTTAGCGTCCCTAAGTATATGCAGTTAGGTGTGGTGGGATCTAAATTAGAGCGCCTATCCACTTGATCTATTTGACCCATGGTCGAGAACAGCGGATTTCAGGTAGATCTCCGATACTGCGAATGACACGTCGGGATTATAATAGCTATACATTTAACAGGTTTCCTATATAAGTGTAACCTAATTACTCATAATATGGGAAAAACTCTGTCCGCAGCTTAATACCCATGGAGATGCCTGCCGGAGTAACAAACGACTCCAGGAGTATAAATCCATCAAGCAGCATTGTATGAATTAATAGGTCGTTTCGCCAGACCACATAAGAGGACAACAATATAGATTCTACATTATACATAACAAAGCTAATAGACTCATACATGTTGTAATAATGCTACAGACGGAGCTATATTCATGGCATTAAGATAACATAAATGAGCACCAATAAATGTATACAAACACACATGCACACACATACACACAGGTATATATATATATATATATATATATATATATATATATATATATGTATGTATGTGTGTGTGTGTATGTGTGTTTGTGTGTATGTGTGTGTGTTCAAATTAATGTTTTTTATTTCAATATTCAAGAACAGCAGAATATTAAAATTTAAATTTAGAAACTCGGATAAGTATTAATTAACCAAATCCCTTCATAAATCGTTCACCAACCTGATTACTGTTGGTTGGATAAAAAAACAAGGTATGACATCTAGACGTTATTTGCACGCTCATTGTAGAATTTTCCCTTTACTATAGGAAGCATGATTCTCATTGGTCATTCTGTTCCTTGACACTGCCCCCTTTTTCAAGGTGATGTTGGCTTAGTGCAGATTTTATCATGATCAGCACCAACACGGATAATACACTAAGGCTTGCCAATTTGCAATTCGATAGTATGTCGCCAGAATTGTCACTTGAACGTAGTTTCACTAGGTAAGTTAAAGAATCCCGAATGAAATTATGTAAGAAAAATGCCAATAATTTGTATCAGGGATTCAACTCTTCTGGTTAATTACATTTATTATTTCACTAGTGCGCGGGCAAGTTCAATAGCAATCTGATAAATACTCTAAATATGTTTGCATTGTTGTAATAAAACCGAATCAAGTGCCATCATCATATCTTCCCGCTTATGAAATTAAGATAATTATTCAATGCTCTACACTTTACAGAAACAAATAAATTAAACCACCTAAACAATGGAACCTACAAATTTAGATATACAAGCTGTCCAATAATGAACCCTAAATGCAAGCTCTTCACTTTATACCTCACACCCAAATCCTGTCCATCAACAATATTCGGATCTTCCATTTAATTAGAGTAAGTTGAGTTTTGCCTAACTTCTCGTCTATATATATTTATATAACCTCCTCCGGCTTTGACTGGTGTTGCCTATTTTTGAGGTATTGCTATGGATGGACTGGCCATTGGTAATGCCTGGTGACATGACTGGTTATTGGACTGGTTACTGGAATAAATTCTGGTCCTGCTGCTGGTGTATTATTGACTCGATCAGCTGCAGATCCTTCAATTGAAGTTTTGATCTTTGCAGAACTTGTGACTGTCTTTAAGTCCTGTCTGTTACGCCTGTATATCCCCCCATCTTGCGTTTGTATACTGTACGATCGTCGTGCAACTTGTCTATGCACTGTACCAGACTTCTGCCATCTTCTCACTTTGTTATCACATATCTATATATCTTGGCCTTACTGTAATGGAGTAAGACTATGTACTGTCCTGTCATAATATATTTGTTGCTTCATCTTCCATTTTCTTCTGAACTATCTTGCCATCATTCTCTCCCTTATGTAACATTGGGTGTATTGGCACAGTAGTTTTTAATCTTCTTTTCGTGAGACGTTCAGCTGGAGATTGGCCACTTGAAAGATGTGATGTTTTGTATGCTAAAACGCCTTTGAAGTAATAATGTGGCGATTTTTGTAGTATTATTTTCACCGTTTTTACTCCATTCTCAGCTAAACCATTGGATTTTGAATGGGTTTGGACTGCTAGCAATATGACGAAAGTTCCAAGAGAAAGCAGGTTTATGTCTAAGAATAAAAACACTGTTTTTGTTAGTATTTGTCACACGTTTAAAGAATTGGCAATACAAAAAATAAACCATTATTTTTAATTAAAAACTGTATTCCATATTATTGAGCAGAATGAATTGACAATATAAAATGACACAATGCTATGAAAAAATACCACGAAAGTTATTTTAAGGGTGCTCCAAATATTTCATTTATGCAGGATTTTGGGATATTTCAAATTATTTTCCTAGTATGTATTATAGATGTATAGGTTATAATGAAGCGATAACTGTCTTCATTCTACTCTCACCTGGTTACAAGTAAAATGCTCAACTTTGTTTCCACAGAAAGTGCAGTATTTAGACCTGATAAAGCTGTTACTAGCTGTTACAAACCATTCAAACATTTCATTACGAATATTATGTGACGGTGAATGTGTCGATGTCCATGTGATCATATAGACAGTGTCATTAAGTTGAGTGGATACCTCTAAAGAGCATTAACGGTATTCGATTTGAAAGGACACATTAACGGTAATATCATATCATATCGGTGATAAATATAATTTGTAGTAAAGGTTAATTAGTTCATTTATCTTTGACTATAACGGCTGTATTACCTGGATATCCAGATGTCTGATAATGATCTCATTCAAGCTAAATACCAATTTAATTAAGCAATTAAAATGATTGTTTTTCGAGAGATCGATATTTTAAATGCATCTTATTACAGAGAAGGGTCGAGGCCATTAAACTTTGGACTGTTTCGACAACATATTTGATGCCTACATAACAACGATGTAAACCAGAACATAATATTCACTACTGACACGAACGCGTTTTCTTTGCATGTGTATTCCAATACACAAGGTAATATATTCGCTAATTAAAGCTACCAAGGTAGTCGTTTAGGTATTTTCCTATGTCCGACAATTCCTTAAAAACTTGCAATCCTTTTAATCTCGTTTTTCTTGTATGCACGAATTAATAAAAAACAACACTTATTGAGCAATAAGCTACGAACAGAAAAACGTCTTTTTGATAATCATTGAGGTAGAGCATATTATATGTAATAATTATTTTTTTGACAAAGCTAAACTCAATATAAAGAAGATATATATATATATTCCAACGAAATAGATTGACAAGTGACTTTACCCTGCGCACAATTCACTCATTGGTTCAGATTCCTAATTACTTATTATTAGTTTATCTTCTTCATCTGAAGATTAATTTACATCGAACTTTGTAATGATAATAGAATGAATTATAATTCTGTCATATTTAGTTGAAGAACGAAGTCAGTTATATGGTTACATTATATACAATTACTTCAAAAATATTAACATATGTACTACTATTAAGCTTCGATACAAGAACATGGATATTGAGAAATAATTAACCCTGGAATAGTTGTTATCGTGAACAACAGTCGTCACCGACTTACTATAGAAGGCAGAGCAGTCAACGGTGAATAAGGGACGGCAGTTGGTATCTAAAGTTTTGGACGCAACGTGCTTAGTAGGGAAGGTGTTGCATCCAGGTACAGAACTGGCAAGTCAGCTTCGAAGTAATGCGATATTCATTCCTTGGTATTCTCTTATTTTAAGGTTGTTCGATACTTCCTTTTGTTGTAGAAATAAACCAATCAGTTGGCGACGATTTGGTTGAATGATAAGTAAACAAAGCTGGGATCATGATAAATGGGAACATTCATACGCTTCTTAACACAAACGTTCTATTCTTCCCAATAGAGATACACGGATTAATATAATAGGAATTCTCCTAAAACGTAATATTTATTAAAAAGTTTGCAAATGTTTCTTCATTCTGATCAGTCACATGTAGATTTTTCTTGTAGAGTATGCTTACCTTCCACCTCTAATCTTGGGATACGTTAATCGACAAAGCGAAACTTTGCCATATACAAAAGTGGCTGCTTTTGATTTTAGCTGGCCTACCATTAGAAATAATGGGGTATTTAAAATAAATAGACTTCCCAAAGAACAACGTTTGTGACTAAGACATTCTTGTCGGCTTATCATCTTTAACTAATCGCTGGCAATTTGACCCTTCTGGGATGTAAGATAATGCGCAGCAAAGCCACTGATTAAACTATCACTGATTCAAGTTAAGAGTTAAAATATATAGAATGATACATATTTAAGCAGGGGTCTTGTTGTAATGCCCTATCAAAATCCCCTTTATTTAATGATAGTTCAGTGGCTTATGACTTGTGTATCCCACGAACGTTATTTATCAGTGCATTTCTCATTTCAGTATTCTGCGAACACATATTGTTCCGAACACACAGTTTAAAATATATATTAGATTATATTAGGGGAAATGGTAGCTAACACCCCATCTTGTTTATCCCCACTTCAATTCTTTACTATCCGAAGTACACTGCCCTCTTTGTATTGTAAGCACCGCACATAGTTTATTGTTTTCATCGGTTTTTCGCGAACGCTTTGGCTAGTATCTGGGTGAATCACATTAATAGCCAACTGTCGCTCTTTCAGATCAGTATAATAGTTCTGAATTTATTATATTGCATGTATTTCAGATTGTGTTAAATTACTTAGTTAATGAGAAAATTAAGCAGCTTAATTTATATCTAGTTGCGCGACGGACTATATAATTATTGATTGGATGATAGTTATTATTATTATTATTATTATTATTATTATTATTATTTTATTCAACCTCCATATAATGGGGACCACAGATCCACTACCACCCGTGTTCGAATCCCGGCGTGGGCATATCTGAAGGTTGTTTCGTCTTTCACTTCGTCTCATTACCATTGGAGGTTGCTCGGCCCAATTAGCCTGCCATGTGCACAAAAGTGGCCGTAGAACATCAATCATCATCATCATCATCATCATCATCATCATCCATAGGATGGGGAAAATATAGGATATTAGTACATACAACATACAATAAACAAGAACACTGCAAGCTTAATACAGCAATAATATTTAAGAAGAGTTTGTTAAAAGTTTAACTAAAAGATTAGACCCGTTAGACCATGGGTTTATATAATTATCATTGTATAACATAAATCGTAGTGAGTCGACGAGACCATCAGCAGTGTATGAAGATTGATTAGAAGTCGTACAACCTGAGAAAATAAGACTATAACGGGAGAAATACCCATATCAACAATTCGATTTACTAAAGCGCAAGGTATTAAAATATTTTGAGTGACAAATAAATCAATTAAATATACACAAAGGTTCCTGGTTGGTGATTCTTTTAAAGAAATTCTGGTAAATAGGGAATCGCTATATTCATTTAAAAGAGTATTCGCACCAGTTATGCCAAGAGCTTGAAGAAATTACTATGATGAGATCTTTTGCTGAGACCACAAACGTATTTCAGGATGTTATCTTGTACAGACTGAATCTTAGCCACATTATTGATACTCACAGATAGACAATCAACACCATATAATAAAGTAGGCAAACATATGGTTTTATATAAGTGAACTTTGCCTTTTGTATTTAATCTTGGATATAACATACTAATATTGCTTATTGCAAAAATAATCGGTTAGCTTTTTGAATTCTAGGACTAATATTGTCGTTGTATTTAACATTATTAGTAAAAGTTACATCAAGTATATCCAAGTCTTCCACCTTTTTATAGGTTCGTTTTTCAGATACCATTGGGGCGTTGCCGTAAAACCACCATAGCCTTTTCAAACCGTCATACATTTTGTCTTTTTGATGCCGAAATTAAATCGCCATAGGGATGAATAATATGTGCATATATCAATATATCAAGTTATATAAGTGGTTCCCGACACGTACCCCGTGTTCAGAAGGAGACAATTCAAGCATTAAACCAGACAGGAATAAGTTAAATAAAACAGATGATAGTATACTTCCTTGGTGAGTACCACGAGTAATTTTAAAATACGTGCTATAGTGTATATAACCATCCCATTTGATGACAACATCTAGATTAGAATAACCATAAGTGTAAGAATCGCCAATGTACATCAGGTAAAACATTATATAATTTATAAAATCAACCGTCGTGCCATATAGGGTTAAAACATTTATCGGTATCTAAACAGCATATAAGCATATTGGAACAAGTGTATTTACTATTACACATAAGATCATTCAATAGGGAAGTTCCATTGTATACGGCGAAGTGTCAGACCTAAAGTCAAATTGATTATTACATATTGAAATATCCCGAGGATAAACTATTAACTTAAAGAGATTAGAAAAAAAATAGAAGATAATAAAATAGTTTATAATTCGCAGCAACACTATTGTTAAGGGTAAGTTTTTTAAGAACTGGGACCATAACACCGATATTAAAAACCGCAGGAACACAATTAAAAGTGAGTATATACAAATAGAAATATGACAAATGACTAGAAAGGGCGTCAGACATGCCGTTTATAAGAAATTCTCCACATATTCCATCTATTCCAGGTGAACTGTTTCTTTTCAGTCTTTTTATACATCGAAGGACTTGGTCGGGCGTTATGACAAGTTTAATAGTTGAGTCGTACAGATTATTGTAAGAGTTCTCAACACAAGTGGATATGGCGGAGTGTTTATGCGATAGGTTCTTTGAATTATCCTGCATTAAGCCAGAGAAGTATCGCGAAAATTCACTTGGTTCAATGCTAATATGTAATTTATCTTTCTTTGTTCTTTTCACAGTTTTCCAGAAACGATTGACGTCCCTTTTCAGTAAACTGTCCAGAGATTCATACAATTCATTGTTTTTTGAAGTTACACTGTCTTGATAATTTACGGAATAATTTCTTCACATTTTTATAACATTTATATACTTCTCCTTCCCTTGGTTTACCATTATCAGACCACAGTATTTCTTTGGTTTGAATAAATTTTAGGGATCACTTTGGCCAATTTAGCAGCTTCTACGATTATATATTTCAGCGTATCCACCCAATTATCCACCTGAGTCTGTAAGTTGGCTTTGTTACAGAAGGACTCAACAAAGAAAACTGGTATATTGGATAATGTTTCTTCAATGATACGACAATATTCATAGTTGTTTAATTTCTTGTACCAATTAGTTAAAAGTGAATCACTATGGCCAGTCTCTGTTTGTATTAAGTTATTGTAGTGTTGAACTCTGAGTGTAATTACTATTCTGATAGGTAGATGATCACTAACGTTACCGTCACCTAATGAGACAATATCACAGCTATTAATATCACATATATCATAATTAGTACTAACTGCATGATCAATCAATGGTCGTACGTTGCGAGAAATATTAAAATATGTATATGAGGTATTTTAGTAAAACATAAAATAAAAAAATGTTAGCTCATTACCAACAATAAAGTCACGCAGTAAGTGACTATGATCATTAAAACCCTTTGATTTATACCAGTTATTAGAAGTAACTTCAGATCGCGGGAGTTGGGCGTTACAATCACCTAGAAACTTAATTGGTACAACTTCACCGTATCCGTCGATAATAACCTGCATTACATCAATACATGTCAAAAACTATTTATTTTTATCTTGGCTATCATCAAAGTAAGGCATATAAGCGCACAATATAACATGGCTAGGCCTATCATAACGGTCTTTTATAAGCACCGCTAGGATTCGAGAATTTCTAGAATTAATAATTTCATAAGTTAAGCCATCATTAACTTTACATATAATGGCTTCACTGCCGTATGGTCTACCAGTGGAATGCTCGTCGTGTTCAGACATACCAGATTTATTAAAAACGACATAACTATTGGCATTTGATATTTCATGGCTATCTATATTATTTTGTATTAAAGACAATTCGGTGGGTTTAATCCATGTTTCACATAGACACATAAAATCGGTATGGATAAAATATAACCAAAGGATTGTTTGTATCCGTGACAGTTAAAACTCTCTACTGAGATTGTCAGTCCTTTAATACTCGTACCTGTAGTCGTAGAAATCTTGCTAGTGTTGCTCTCTGTTGTAGAGGTGACGAGTTCCGGGTTGTTCCTCCGGGAGTGGCCATTCATTTTGGGTGTGCTTAAATCGGTAGCTAGGGAGGGTTTGGGCTGAGTTGCGTCCTTTATACAATGGTTAGTTGTTCTGGAATAGTGATTCGCGTCCCCTGTATTCTGCCTTGCGTCCTGTGTGCTGCCGATGGGGCTTCCTGGAGCCCCCACTCTCACGAAAGGATCGAATGCGAATGCCCGTGGTCCATCCATTGTGATTCAGGGCGTAATAATAACTTTGTCTCGGCAGGGTCACATTGAAAGATAGCCATTCACTTATTCTAGATAACTGAGTGATGTGTGAAGCTTTGTGCATGTCCTGTGATTTCAGATAAGTTCTCATGTCGTCAGTATTTGAGATATTAGAGGGCACACCTCCGATGTATAGATCCTTATAACCAATTATATTATTGTTTTGGCTTTGTTTTGGCCCAGTGGTGGTCTGTTTAGACCTCTTTATCCTCGGTACATCTGGCTGCGGCTGGGAGATCTTCTTAATTAATTTTATTATCCAGCCTCCGTATCTTCTTCATGTACTTAGCTGGAGGATAAAAAGTGTTATCGGCGTCATCGCTTACACCAAGATCATCATCATCAGAGGAACTACTGTCGGACATCCGTGCTGTTATATTTACACAAGTATCCGTGGCTGTGGGACTCCTGGTATCCATCTGTGTAGCACTTTCACACTTTATGTACTGTGTGTCTAACAGTTCCCGTAATGCTTTATTCTCATCTTTGATCTCTGTAACATTATGTTCAAGAGTCGTCACCTTAATTTGTAGGTCTATTACTATCTTCAAGATATGTTCAATTTCGCCCTGACGGGTAACGTTACTTTGTTCAGTTTCTGGTGAGCTAGGTATATTGTCTCTTCCCGTATACGATTTTCCAAGTTCCTTTGAAAATAATCCATTTACTAAGCTCATGCCAAACTTAAACACGTCCAGTATAATGGTATGTTTGATTTGCCGATTTTTTAGCCTACAATCTTTCATGTCAAATTTATCCTTCATCATATCCCGCAGAAGGTCATATATTGTTCTTAGATTGATCATTGACAATATTTCTGGTGTTATTTTACTGTCAGTTGCGCTGTAGTAATAAATACAGTTCAGTGAATCACCGAAGGCTACCGCTGTGTTTACTATGGTACACATATCTTCCAGTTGCTGGAGAGTAGTGGACTCTTCTGATATATCCGCCCGTGAAGACGATTCTGCTTGTGTATCAGTGATAATACTATCATCACCATCTCCGGGGCTGGAGAAGTCGGTGTACGAGATCTGCATAAGTCCCAGCCTTCTACGGACACGGGTGCTTTGACTATTGTATATTCCTGTTGTGTTTTTTCCCTATGTTTTGGCACAAACGTGATGTTTCAGGGAATCGGGAATGTTCACAGTGCAGGCACAACATCATGTACCCACTACACAAAGTAACATCCCTGCCACGCTTATAATGACTATTCCTTTCGCCACAGCGTTACACTAGACTTGGCGGAGGTGCTGGCTTTCTGGTATCCAATCAGTTTAAAGTAAATTCCCAGGCTCTTTCGAACGATTCTGGACTATCTGCATTGAAATTCCTGACCGTTATTTTACTGGTTATTTTCCATGTGTCTGTCACCCTCCTCGAATAACTTCATGATTTACTAGAAAGCATATTTTCTGTTCATCCTCAATTTTTCAACCTTTGCGATTTCAAACTTCATTTGGATATAGAGTCTACAGTTACATCCACATTTAATGACTTCTTACAAAGTTTCACTTAAAACAACGCTTTTCTCCATACACATTCATAGTTATTGGCCATAATCTCATCATAACCCGGTCTTTTTCTCGAATCATAGCAGAAGTAATATTTAGGCACAATCCAGTTGACTGTAAGTATAACATTCTTTATCAGTATACTCGCAACAGTGATATTCTTGCATTTACTGATGACTTGATAAATCTGAACTTATAAGCAATTACAAAGCTGACTTATCACAATTATGTGATCAATACCCCAGTACACTTAAACCTTTACTTGACTCACTAGTCAGATAAAAATCAGTTAAAGTTAAGTCACCTACATCTTGGATGTCCCCGGAAATTATTAAAGCCAAAGAGCGTCGCCAATATTTACAACTATTATAGAGAAAATCACGCACACAACTTAACAAGTCTAGACATACTAAACAGTGCCATTTACGCAATACACCCACCAATAAAGTTAAATCTGACTTTTATAGAAACATTATCTCCAACAATCCATGTCGACTCTTGAACTGTACAAATCGGACGTTCCACAGAAAATCTTCTGTTTCTCTGCCCAATCATGATTCGACTAATTCTCTCTGCAATTCTTTCTCCAAATATTCCAAGGATACGATCACCCAAATCCATGCTTCCTTCCCATCCATTAAAATCTTGTCTTCATACACTACTTTTTTCACGCACTAAACAATTAATTGTATTATTAAGATATTCACTGATCCCCTCTCATTCTAAATTAACATCGAGAGCAGTTACTCATAATTCCAAAGGCGAAACTATTTACCAAAATTAACGCATGAGCAGAGAACAGTATTCGTAGTAAAGGTTGTGACTGTAGTATTAATATGAAATCGTTACTAATTATATTTGATATCATTATCACCAAAATAAACAAACTAATTAACCTTTACTATAGAATTTATTATACCAGGTGTGAGAGGACATATTGGTAATGTCGCTTTGAATTAGAAAATCATCAATGCTTTAGAGATATATTCGACACTGTCACTATGTTCATATGGAAATGTACAGATAATGAAGGTATTGAATTGTGTGAATCGTTTGTTTTAGTGGAGAAACATTCTCCCTGTTAATTCATAGTGAAAATGGTGTACTTTCTTTGGAACGAAATCCGAGCACTTTGCTTGTAATCAGAAGTTGCTAATTATATTTCGATAGCTCTAGATCCATTGCTATGGGTAAGTCTTTGATATACATTAAAAATTGAAATTTGTACGTTTGAAGATATCAGCTTCTTATTGACATTCGCCTGAATGATGATGATCACTCATATCTCCGCCATCGACTTCATGCCTTTATGATCGTTCAAAATGTTCTTTGGACAAATGCATAGTTAATTCTTGGTAAGGGCAGCTGTCATGGGAATCGCATTTTACATTTAATATCGGGCCTATGTTTCATAGCTTTTGAGAACAGCATATATTATTAACATATTTCTACAAACTGGGATCCCCGTATAATTCATTTGAGAGTTCATTTGAAACGCCACACCTGCCAAGTCAACACAAGGCGCAGCAGCCCTTACAACCTGTACCTGCATGTTCCTGCGTACAAACCTAGTGTAAGCAAGTCACACGTACACTTTCACAACTGTCTCAGCTACGACGGTCCTTTACGAAGTTCGTTCTGCCCCAACAGTACCATGTTACAGACAAAGGCTAAGGACACATCTTTGCAGGATACATATCCACCTTAATCTTCTCCACCGACCGGTCTGTTCCCTTGCTCACACACATTTTCCGTCCAAGGAATATGGCATGGCTATCTGTTCTGGTTTTGTCGAGCTTTTGAATTCGTTTAACCGGAAATAAGCGCAATAAACGTTTAAATTGAATTGAATTTAGGGATAAATGAGAAACGGATAAGATGCAAAGCAGATAGCATCTTCGTAAATTTTAATCATTGCAATGGTATTATAAACTTATAAATTCTTCCATTTCAGCAGTACCATTACATTACAAGATTGAAAACATCTCACTGTCTATGATATGCATACAAAAGCAAAGTGGCAATAAGTAAAGAAAACTTCAATGGGCTCCAAAATAATACCTGGTAAGTAGAAGCCTGTATTGATCCCGAAGCCAAAACCGTGTGAATTAATTAGGCAAAGAACAATTGAAAACACCAATTGAACATATGGTAACATAATATAACCTAAGCAATTTACTCAGTAGCGAAAATCGAAATAATATTACCATTTACTGTCTTTAATATATGCGTTTTATTTCTGTAAAGTGAAAAAAAAAAACTTCCCAATATGTTTTCATAATAAATTATTGATTTTGTATGTGGGTTTTTATATTATGTGCATATATATATATATATATATATATATATATATATATATATATATATATATGTGTGTGTTTGTGTGTGGCTGTGTGTATCTATCTGGTTTGCGTATGTGTGTGCGTCTGCGCATTGGTGTAAGGGTTGTAGTGTATGGGTATGCATGCGTTCGTTTCTGTGTGCGAGAGAATGTTTGCGTGAAATTGTGCGATGACGGTTATTATAATTCATAATAATATGTACTATATGTCATAACGTGACCACTATCTATATCTGTAAAAAACATACAAATTACGTCTTGTACCTGTTTTTATTTATTTTGTGTTTGCATAAAAAGTAATAATTGTCACTTGGAAAATGATTTCTAGGTCACAGAAAATATATAATACTGCCAACGTTTAAAATTTTAAATAAAATAGAGAATGCTTCTTGAACATTCTGAGCTTCACACATATATTTATTTCTGCCTTTGAACAGAAATGGTTTGTCGAAATGCATGCAGATAGTTTGACATATTCCTGGACAATTCGCAGTACGTATTTTGCCCTAATTTGGGAAGATATCTCCTGCTAGAGGGTCCATTATCGTTTCTACTAATACTCACAAACATGGATAATGAATCAATTTTAAGACATTTTATTAGCAACGTTAACGATGAAAACAAAACTGTCATTACTTTAGATGTTTTAATAAACAAATCTGCTATTTATTTATTTTTATTTGTACTGAATATATTCACAGCCAAAGCCTATAAAATAAACAGGATTTTTAAAACTATTCAAAGCTATGTTTAGGTGTAAGATGTATATATATCGGCCTTTTTGAGTATTTTTTATTATTTTGTTCTGTCCTATTAAGGTTTCGTGTTTAGTTATGTAAGTTACCAAATATTGTCTTTATTTAATACTAAATACCAGTACACCCTTTTTATCATGATCATTAGGAACCATTCAGTGCCTATATTTAGTATAATTTTATTTCCTGAACCTTCTACCACAAGTGAAACGCCGTGAAATTGCCCGATCGCCTGCTAAAAGTAAGTACGTATAATAAACTGCATGCGGAAAGGTTGAAATAATTCAGAGCTTTCTATGTGACACACGTGAGTACAATGTGATGAGATATGTAAGTCACTTGCCTTCCACTAAAACAATTATATTTTAGTGCCACTTAAATGAAAATATCTGTTAATATCCGTGTGCGTGTGTGCATAAGTCTTTTTCCTGGCAGGCATATATGATATGCATATTTGCGTACAGTTTTCGATGAAAAGTGTCCTTTCAAAAGCACTTCTACGCGCATATGTTCAGATTCAGCGAGTATATATATATATATATATATATATATATATATATATATATATATATATATATATATATATTTTGCCCTCTGTATAACTGATTCTTATCTTCTCCTCTCTCTCTCTCTCTCTTCCTCTCTCTCTCTCTCTCTCTCTCTCTCTCTCTCTCTCTCTCTCTCTCTCTCTCTCTCTCTCTCTCTCTCTTATATATATATATATATATATATATATATATATTGTAATGGTTTATAAATTTTCTATGTTTCAATAAATAGTACAGCTGTCATGAGGGAGATGAACACGCGCAATGGCTACTGAATGTTATAATCTAAAATTGTCCTAACTTACCAACAAAATGAGATCACATGAAACGGTTAGTAATGTGCCTTATCGGTAAATTCAATAAGAATATTTCGGAATAATATGCATGTATAACGATGTTATTTGAACAATTTTTCATTGTTAGTAACTCATTCCTTTCTTTTGTAGTCAATCATTTGATTATAGAAAATAAAACATTTTAATACCATTTGAGTTATCCCAGAAACCGTATTTACATACTGTCCAACACAGTAACTTTCAGTAAGGAATACATCACCGCTCATAAAAAGGTAGGCAGCAGGGAGAGGGGGGGGGTATTGATGTGGGAAGGAGTGAAAGGCTGACGGTTGGGTAGTGTTTTAGCCACACTTACACAGTTGTATCTCCTTTCCATGGGATTGGGTGGTTAGGGTCTCTCCCCTAAAAGGTGGGTGAAAATAGAGTATTTGGTGCATTCTAGGCCAAGTTTTCGACAAAACCATAGTAGTTGACCGATTTTCTGATGATAAAATAGGTGACGAGAGACTGTAAATAGACGACGTATAACGTTAGAAGTCGGTTGTTATTGAAAAGCCTGTACTGCATTGAAATTTCGTCGTGCTTGCATCAGGAGTTAAGTACAGTATGTCGCAATAGCACAAATGGAGGACAGTGATGGTGTGGAAGCAAGGTCGAAGTTCGTGTACTACAAATGAAGGAACGAAAGTCTTCAAAGAAAAGTCTTGAGTATACCCTCAAAATAATAGAAAAATAATAGATTGCCTCAGTTATCGTCATCACTAGAGAAATTACTATCAACAACACTTGATCTTCATCAGTGTGTGCATTTCTGGATCTGTAGTTTGGCATCATCGTTTTTCTCCATAACTTCATAGTTGTTGAAAAAATCCCCCTCTCTTTCTAGTGTTCCAAGCCTGCCTAATACCAAAATATATTTTCGCATACTTAAATATTTCATAGTGTGTGTCTCGATGAAAAGGTTCTATCTGTTTATATACATTTTGTAGCAAAAACAACATGTATGATTACAGCTATCTTTAGAGGCCTTATTAGCTTTAAAAATAGTTATACTCATATTGTTTCTTGCATCATTACTGTGTATTTAGTATACACCAGATCAATATAATTATCAGGATTAATATCATCATCGTTATTGAATATCACAGCAGAATCTGATAAAGATAAAATATTATAGAAATATATACACCATCCACAGAATATTATATTAATATTTCTAATTGCCCATGAATCTGGATTAAACGAAACATATTTTTAACACCTTATTTATGCCAAAATAATTAGGTTTAATAATGATAATGAATGAAATAAAGTCTTTGGGATTCTTTGTCATAATGGTGGCCTCGGAATAAATATACAGATCTTAGTACAACTACTTAAATATAACCGTCCACAGTCATGGGACACGGTACATGCCCTTATTATGGTATTATGGTCATATTCATGACCACAACGACAACATCCAATACCACTACAGAGAGTAAATAATATTATGTTCAGTAATAGTTTGACCTTGATTTTGCCAATCAAAATCACACCCAAACCTGGTTTAGCCCACATATTATAATTCTTGCTACAGGTATTGTTGGCAATATAGTCTTTTAAGTAAACTAATATAGAGATATCAGCAAGATTGCATAATATGACTTTGATTTGATATTCCAAGGTTAATGCCATTCAAGATAACCAAACTAACAATATATCTCCGGTGAATGGCTTCTGGGAATTAACCAAATAGGAATCCTAGACAGCTCGGCCCAAGTGACAACTCGGCCCAGACAACTCGTTCCCGTTATGAGACAGGTCGGCCCAACGAATCAGTTGGGTGGAGCTAGCATCAAACGTAGGCCTAACAGTGGCATGATTGAAAGACCAAATATCAATTGATTGATAAATGTTGGTGGCATTTGTCAAAAGCAAGTTCAATATAATACAGTGATGCAATACTAATTTTCGGACAGTGTGTGTTAAACGTTTGTGTGCTAAATGTGTTTTTAGTTCCTGTCATGTTGTTTTAACGGCATCAAATATATTTTGTGTTTACATTTGTGTTTGTACATTGCGTAATTAAATAATATTAAATCATATTTACTGTTTCTGAATAATGAAGATAAATAGACACTTCACATTTTTTAGATGAGATAGGTCAGCCCAATGATATATGATACAACCACCAGGCAAATGCTCACCGGACAAATATAATATAATTTCTGAATGTCTTTAAAAAGTCAGACTTATTGAAAGATTCTCTTTATTGAGATAAAAGAATTATTGTTATTTCTACCACAACTCTTCGGTAGGATTTGCATAAAAGCCTTCGCTAATAAACATAACAAGTGCTAAATTCAATGCGAATAAAAATGTCGGATGTTCCATGTATTTCGTGTGCAACCGAGGTTAGTTAGGTCAAGACAACAAGCCATACAGTGCGATATTTGCTTACAGTGGCAACACCGGTTATTATATCAAATTTCATTTTTTTTTAAATAAACATATATATATATATATATATATATATATATATATATGGGTACATTTTTATTTAAATTCATTCACGTGCGCTTCCGTGAGTTGATTACAGGCGTTTAATATTACTCCCATATAGGGTTGACTCGGACCGTCTACAGAGGAATGATTCGCGGTGATGAGGACTTGGTGTGGTATTGTACACAATGTACAAATCCTTCGGAACCAGTTGAAATAGTTGAAGAGGAGATAAATCATTCAGCTTCATTCAACGTCATCGCATATTTTGAAATAGGTACTTGTGAAAGATGGTTCTACTCTACAACTATTGAACATAATTAATTAAATATATCGTTAAATATAAAAATTAGACAGATTATATTATATGCTTTCACTTGCTAGGTCCATCGCTGAGTTCGCTCCCCGAGAGCCAGCAGCTGATCATTATAACACCGAGCGTCCGTTTCGCATACTGGATGCGGTTTCTCAAAGAGGCAAACTTAAACTTGTAAATAATGGTTGCTCGTATACCGTTAAGGGTTGTAGCATTCTATTGGTAATTATTAGTAATGTCACTATGACACTATTGTTTACATTTTTAAAGGTACTGATATTGTAGAGACAGCGCGATGGAATAACGACATGGCGTTGTAGCTTGCGCAACCAGACGACAAACTGCCCGGCTACTGTTCAGCAAACTTGTGATAAGTTTGTCGGTGGATCCAGGGGTCATATCCGTCGACCGGCTGCCGGAAAGGAAACTACTATAGCAGTCAGGGCAAAGGTAACGACCGAGATATTGTCGTAATAAAGTGTCCGCGTTGACTTCTAATAACTTATTTATTTTTATGCATTTGTGTGTTTGCGGATCAAGGAGCACGGCAAGGCAGACATGTTTCAGTCAGCTAGCGCCATTGTGGGGGGTGTTATGGTGGATACTCTCATTCCTCACCAGACCTGGGCTCCTTAGCATAGCCTGCACAGTTAACCGTGTGCCAGCGAAGCTACGACCAAAAGAACCACGTGACTTGCAGTTTTAGGTAATCGTAGCTCATTTATCAACATAATTGGTAATTATGGATCAGTTTGTCCATTACGAAATAACACTTCCGTGTTATATAATAACAGAACATTTCATGTACTTGTAGTTAGCACATACATTTTACCGGACGATTTTTTGAAAGGCGACATCCATGTGGACGACCACAGACATCTAACCAATAAATTAATCGTGTCGAATAATCATAATTTTATCATATATATATATATATATATATATATATATATATATATATATATATATATATATATATATATATATATATATATATATATATTGCACTGCAGTAAAACCACCAAACTTAATATTATATATATATATATATATATATATATATATATGATATATATATATATATATATATATATATATATATATATATATATATATACACACACACATAAATATTAATTAGTAATTTACATATCTTTTTCCGGCCCAACGAGCCAAGCTGCCCAAGACAGTTCGGCCTCGGGCCCAGCTGTCATCGGCAAGCATACGTATCCTTGATTCTTATTTCAGTTTTACTAGATGTACTTTTATCATTATGAAGCAAGCCTAAATATACCAGTAGTTTACAAATAATTATTGGGAGTGCTACCTTGTGTTGAATTTGTGAGTTTGGAAAGTTTATTTTAATTAAACTAATAATAAATATTTGTTAACTAGACTACATTTATATTATTACCAGCAGTCCACAAAATATTAGCCTGTCAAGAGAAATGTCTCGTTTTTCATGCAGAATATCTTGTCTTGTATACCTGTAATAACAACAATTTTGGATAAGCAGAGATTTAGTGTTAAATTAACTTGAACTTTGCAGCATAAATTAAATAATGTAACTCGAGAAGCTGGTCATCATGATTAGAAAATGAATCCCCTGGATAAAACCAATTAAAAAAGAATACAGACATATAATACATTGTGTGGTGCAGAAGCATAGGTCACCATCCACCTAAAACTAAACACATCGACAACATTGTACACGCGTAGAGGGGACCAAATTAATAAGATTCCGGGTGCATTTACGTTGCATTTTGCAGCTTAGCTTCTTATAAGCACCTTGAGTTAAGATGTTATATTTATCAGGTAAGCGAATAAATGAGAGAAACAGGCTATATTACATGAGCGATGAACATTTTCTCTTCTGATGTTACCAAGTTAAAATGTCATGATTATTTGCAATGAACAAGCAAGATGGGATAGGCCTAGTTAAAGTACTGACTTTGTTTTTCTTTATATTCTGACCATCCTCCTGAAAAAAAACCCCAGAAATGTAGATGTAGTAGATGAATTTCTTCATTGGATGAAATAGATTATGAAATATTTTATTGATGACAATTCTTGCCAATATGGCTAATTTCCCAGTTTTGTACACATACATATTTATTCGCTATTTTCATACAATTTCTACACATTGCACATGTTATACTAGCATACCTATCTGATATTAAATATAATGCATTACCTCATTGTGACGATCATATACAAATGTTGATAAACTGCCAGATTATATGACACATGAAGAGATGCATATTGGACTCAAAATTAGTCTTTATCAATAAATAATATATCAGGGTTCTTGATAAAATAATAAATATATATTAAAATAAAATAAAAAACGAGTGTCAGATTCATATCCTGCCTTTAAATTCTGCTGGCACACTAAACTTGGAAGGCATATCGGCGAGCATGGATTCTTGTACCTTTCCCTTACTATTATTGTATTATATAAATTCCGGTAGATACATCACACAATTATAAATTGACGGTTATTACAATATAGCCAATTATTGTATACATATTCGCGTGATACAATGAGTACATTTTACAGTATTGTTCTAGTCTGCAAGGTGTACGAGTTATACTTTATTAAGCCGTTTTTGTTTAACCTACTTAATGCTTTTAAATGAAATCCATGTACACTGAGGCTTGAAGCCTAATTATAAATTTTAATCAATATTCCTACTAATATTGAGATAAGCATTGACCATCTAAAATTAGAGTTGGCTCGCTAAAAATTAATATTGTCCACTAAAAATGACAGAGATGACAGTTAAACGAACTAGATATACCCTAAAAATAAAATAGATGTCAGAGGTTCATGTTTAGATACAAGAATGGCATAAATAAATTAGTTGGTTTAGATATTGTAATGGCATAAATAAATTGGCTGATTTCCACTCCCCCAAAATCAGAGATAAAAAATCCAAGATGTCAACCAGTCTATCTATTGAACCACCTCCTCCAAGGTTGAAAGGAAATCCACGTTAAAAATAATGATCTTGTCATCATGCAAATTTGAAGCAAGCCTCCACGGCATCCGAGCCCTTTCCTCTCCCAATATCTAACCATAAGCCCTGGTCTGACCAATCCCCGCGTCATGCCAGACTCATTAAGTTAAGTCCACAAAGACAGATACTATCGTAGTTCATATACCCAGTTTGGCAAATCGTAATTCATTAACTTAAGCCCTAATCTCCTTCGATTACACTTAGTCCGTATTATTAACCCAATTGTTTAAATAATAGCAGTACCATACATACACATTAAGTACTAGGTGTAATGTAGTGACACATCATTTATTATACAAGATGATTGTATTAGTTCGATAACATTATAACACTCGATGTATTGTACCCTGTACTTAGCGTTCGTTGTAACGGCATTGCTGTATGTTGTCGAGTGGTTGAAAATAGTAATAAAGCAGTTGATATCCGGTATTTTTGTCTTCGAGCGTGGTGGCAAAATCAAGTGTGTGAAACTTCAAGTATGGTATCAGACAGTTAATTTAACTACACAAATAATAAAACATTACATCGGCGACGAGGTATAGATGTTGTATCTTCATGGTCAGTAGGGTCAAATCCCATGTATAGCCGAGTATCGTCGTAATAGAAAGGACAGTTTAAACCATGGTTTCGTGCGATGTCTCTTAATAGTAGAAACAATAATATTATAAATAGTAGAGGTTGTTGTAGTAGTAGTAGTAATAATAGTAGTAGTAGTAGTGGTAGTAGTAGTAGTAGTAGTAGTAGTGGTAGTAGTAGTAGAAGTAGTAGTAGTAATAGTAGTAGTAGTAGTAGTGGTGGTAGTAGTAGTAGTAGTGGTAGTAGTAGTAGTAGTAGTAGTAACAGCCGGTTTAGTACAAGTGATACCCCTATGAGTATCTGTAGAAGCAGTGGTAGTGGTAGTAGTGGTAGTGCTGTTGCTTTTAACAGTACCAATAACTGTATCATCGGTAGCAATTATAGTCCCGATAGTATTGTTAGTAATAATATCATTAGTATCAGCAGAGCAGCAACAGTAGTAGTAGAAGCAGTGATGGTTGTTGCAGTAGAAGTATCAGTATAGGTAGTATCAGTTGAATATGCAGTATTTGTAGTAATATTATTAATACTTACTGCTGGGATAACAACATACATATCGAAGGTCATAGGCATATTTCTATGCATTTTCCTCTGGAAAATATATTTGCCTATTTATTTCCTACCACACCTTATGTTTCGTGTTTTGTACCAGTTCGGTTCCGATTAGCATCAACCAAGTTCTTGTATCATTCATCTATAACATGACCTACTATTTTCGAGGATTTTGTTTTCAGATTTAAATGATAGTCAATAGCATGGTTTAAATTAAACGTTCAAACTTATGAAACGGTTACTTCTTGTGATTATATAATTGTTTATGTATTTATTTAATTGAAACAATGAATCCAAATAACTATAAACGTGCAGGTTTATTTTCTTTATAGAGCCAGTAATTAATTAAAGGCATTATCTTCTTATAGCTATTTAAAGATAAGCAACAAATACTACACTCAATATATATATTCTTCAAGAGACACGATAATATTCCTATCATCGGATGCAGTCGGACAGGTGAATATATTAATGCCATCAGAATATTCATATAAAACGATACCTGTCTTCTAACGACAGTTTTATTTATTTACGTCTTCACCGAACATTTTGCTCGAGCAAGCGCGCGCGCGCACGCACGCACGCACGCACGCACGCACGCACGCACACCTACACAAATATATATATATATATATACCATTACACAATACACAACCTACCAAGATAATGATTTTCGCTAAAGCCTCAACACACACACGGGTGCGCGATCTCACTCACATATATACTTATAAACCGCAAGGGGAAGGGGTCCACATTTAAAGATATTTGATAGTAAAGGCAAAATGGCCGTTGCTGATTGAAGTATACACACACACACACACACACATATATATATATATATATATATATAGAGCTATCTTATTGATTAGAGAGAGGGGGGGGGGAGATGTATGCACCAGAAATACAAATAACAAGACCGTGCTTGTTGCCTTTTGATACAAATAATTAAACAGACGAGCTCGAGTATGTAACAAACATTATTAGTAAAAAAGGGATTTACTTGCAGTATGTCCGTTTCTATTTTTTTAGTACAACATGTAAATGTGTTAGTCTGAAACTTTGGGACCTCGTGTGATAGTTGTAGGTAGAAATTTTATCTTGGTGTTATTTGTGCTGGCAGTCGACATGGTTTAGCAATAGACAGCTACAGCATAACCGAGAATCCGAATTCCTCGATCGTTTAAAGCATTGTATATTTGCGGAGTAGGTATCTGGTTCGGTATGTTAATGTTTATTATATTTCATTCGTGTTATATAGCATTACGCTGGGATGTAATAATGCTAATATTGTCGATAATTAGTATATACGGATTTAGATTGTTACGTATCCGAATTAATATTTAAATCCATAACTCGGGAGATTTTCCTAGAACATATTTTAAAAAATCGTCAAAATTTAAAATCTCTTCGGGGGTAGTATGTTAGAATTGTTGTATAGGCCGTTTGCAGCCATTTAAATTAATACCAAATAGACGCCGAGTCGAGAAAGATTTTGGCATATTGAACTCCAGTAACACCTATTCGACCAATACAGCCCCATAGTCTCGATATTAATTATTACGTTAACCGATACCGGACAATAGGCGTTTCCTTTGTTGTACAATTTATTCAAACTAATTATTTGTCACGAAACATTAACACATCTACAACGAAAAGCAACATAATGTATTCACTTTGGAGACGCATTTCTCAATGGCATACGACAAAGGTATGTAATGCATGTCGGGTAGTTAAATTAGAATTCCATCAATATATTAATACACGTATAGGGTTTCATGGTGATGAGGGTTAAATAAAATTGTTTTTTTTTCAAAAAATTTAGGGAATTGATGTAACAATTGACTTGTTGTTATTGTTTTTTTATTTATAAATTCGAGGATAGATTTCTACATACTTAAAGAATCACTTTTTTTTACCATAGTTCATCGGAAAACAGCCAAAATCATATACGCAAATAAGGCATGTAGTAGTAATAGCCACAGTTAATTCGGCATTTTTAATGAAACTGACATGTGTGTACAGCATTAGAAAACTGGATAGATTGTGTGTGGCGTAGGAAAACTGTGAAATTATCGAGTACGTGCAAGAGTATGCAGTTTGCACTAGTGATTTTATCTTCTAAATGAAGATTTATATTTGACAAAAGCATAATTGTGATCACTTAAATGGTTATATAATATGAACTTCTGTCAAACTGTTATTCACAATACATTTCTGTTACGTATCAAAGTGTGATACTTGCGAAACAGCTGGCTTTTCTATTGTGTTTGAATAAGAGAATATTATATTCAAAATTATTAAAACAATCCTTTCGATTAGTGACAGCAATAGAATCGGGTACGTACCAGCCAAGTATATAATTTGAAATCTGACTGAGTCTTTGCATGTGCAGCGATTTGTCCGTGCGTATTTCTGTGGGTGTCCATGAACGTCTGCTTGTTTTATCACATTATTGGAAAGACACGTTCTTCACGACTTAGCGTTTTTTATATAATTAAATTAAACTTAAAACAAATAACCTAGATAATCAAACAGATAACATTAACTGGAAAATATTTTACACTGTTTTACCTCGAGACTAAAAATACTACGGAGAGTGCAGATACAGAACGACCTCATTGTCACGTTTTTGTATAGAGCCATATACTATGATACCTGACCAACACTATTAACAGCATTTACTAGAATATGACTACAAGTAACATTTGAAGGAAGACAGTATTTTTTATGCTACTAGTTAAATAAAAATAAAACATGAGCTGGTTTATCAATATGAAGCAAGTATACGACAATCCCGCCCAGATACAATTTTAAACATGTGTGATTATATCAATTCATACGAGAGCACGCAGTCTCCTATCTATTATTTCTCACTTGTACCAAATAACATCAATTCGAATCATTCGTCATCGTGGTGCTGCAGTCCTGGATAGAACAACTGTATATTAGCTTTTCAAAATACGTTTGTTGGCTCTCTAAATAACTAATTCTTATCTAATTGTTCTATACAACTATTTAAACTATTTACATTCCTGGCATTGCAAATAAATTAACATTTTGCTTATGTTTTTTTTAAGTTGTGTTGTGATAATCGTGCGAAACTCACGTCGTCAAGAAACCAAATGTATTACTCTTCTTAAAGATCGTTCATCATACCCCATTCTGAAATGGCAACACATTATATGAACATATGAAAATACTTCATCAAAAGTTTACATTCCAACAAATCAATTTTTTTAAAGCTGTACTTCCAATTCTTTCAAATATAGATAATACTTTGAGTACACCTTGTTAACCATACATCTATTTTGCGAAATTACGTCTAGTAAACCTCAAAGTCGGCGGTCCCATGTTTTTCTAAGTGATATAATACAAATTCTTCACCAAAATCACCGATTACGGGCCATTTAGCCTACGATATGGACACAAGTGACCATAAAGCATCAATCATCATCATCAAAACAAACCATTAAATTCATAGCCACACTCAGGATTCTATGTATCACCGCAAGTTATAATTAGGTCACTCTTGATGTTTTACGGCCACTTTTGTGCACATGGTAGGTTAAATAGGCCGAGAGACCTCCAAAGGTAACGAGGCGAAGTGAAAGATGAGACAGCCTTCTGACATAGCCCGACCAGTATTAGAACCCAGGTGTTATAGATAGGAAGCCAACCGCGCTACCAGTTAGGCGATGGGGTCACCCCCCCCCCCCGTAATTAGATGAAGTGAAAGGTGAACTCCAGACGTAGTTAGACCAATATTTCTCCTACTAGTTTGCAGCAACCGCGCCACATTTTAGCTACGGATGCGACGTTTACATAAACAATACAAATTTAAACGATTCGCATTTCCGGACGGTTGATCGTCCTAGTAATAATTCAAATTATGATAGTTGTCTTAGTATTTACACAACTTTATAACTCACGTCTTCTCTCTTCTTTAATATATACTGTATTTCAGAGTTTAGAATCTCAGCACTTGGTCGAGTGAGTGGCTGAAACAAAGATGCGAGGAAATACGAAGTGGATGGATTAAATCATCGCATATACTATTGCATTTTAAAATGAATGAGACAATAATATAGCTAGTTACATATTATTGAAGATGACGAAATGTTTCTGTAACATGCTATAATACATTGTACTGTAAAATTTTCATTGCTGTGGGAGAAGGAATTTATTTGGGAACTTGAACAAAGTAATTATTTTGCTTGAATATCGTATTATAGACAATTATGTATACCCAATATATTCAATGGTTTGATAAGTTACCTCTCTCTGTAGCATTGCCTTTATGACACGGTTCAGATCTCTCGAGTATTTGTCCGGGATATCGGGCGTAGGTTCAGTTTTGATTTTTCTTTCTATTTCGTGTCTGGCCTTTCCTGTGAATGGCGGCTGCAGAGCGCACAGTTCATGAAGTACACAACCCAGTGACCAAATGTCGCATAGTTCATTGTACGCTTCGTATGAGAAAACCTCCTAAATGAAAGCAGTTCGAAATACACGGATCGATGCATTATTGTGCGTTTTGTTCGAATTCCAACAGCAGTTATAGTATACCAGGAAACCCTTTATATAGCGCGGGTTCGCGAAACCTTCCCTAAACTTACTGGCGCCATGTAAGTGATGGATCCGACGAGCGTCTTAGCCTTGCATTGTATATCGAGAAGACGTGAACAGCCGAAGTCGGCTATCTTGACATCCCCGCAGCTGGTTAACAGGATGTTTGCAGGCTTCAGATCTCTATGAATGATAACGTTACCGGAATGGTCCGTAGTGTGGCAATGTTCCAGGGCCTGAATTAGTTGTTGGGAGACACGCCACACAAATTTCTCAGAAAGCTCACCTCTGCAAAGCAATGCTACGACGTGAACATTTAAACATTAATATTTACAAGAATGCTTCATATTGCGATTTTCATTTGCTACTAAGCTTTGACCTAAAAGAAAACTAGACCGAACACGGCCGCCGATTTGATAGCAAACAGGTCCCAACTTCCGGTCGAGGAAATAGGAACGCAGACTGGAAAAATCAGGTTTATAAACGTGGTGACTCATTGTTGTATTGACGGTTACATAAGCCGTGTGCGTGGAAGTAATACAAACGGGATGTCTTTTCATCGGTAAGTATAAGGAACACATTTAAAATAGCTGTTAAAGCGTGTTTTTTGGCGGGAAATTAAGCTTAACTGTTATTATATTTAGCCTGTACCACAACCCCCGGCCTATCTCTGGGGTTTGATCCCAATTAAACTAGATCTACGGACCTGCATAAAACGACTTTTACATATTTCATGGCATATAATAGGAGAAGAATAATATAGATTGTCTGCACACACAAAAATAAAATGCACACATCACAATAAATGTCCGCATTCGTAGGTTCAAAATTCGAAGCGCACCCGCTTCAACGTGGCTTTTTCACCTACCGGAAGTCGGTGTTGTTTGGTCATGGCGTGAAATATTTATAATGTTTTGTTAAACATCGTGTGGCGGCTGATGACGTTAAATGGTGCTGCCGTCTCCACTGAATTATTAAAAATTAAGGGGACGTTGAAGCCCCCCCCCCCAAGACATAAAACACTGGCAGTGACCACTCTCGGGGTATTTCGGCTCCATCTTTCCGTACTGCTCCCCTGCGAGTGGAGCGGTGCCGAATAAGCGACAGTCTGGGATTCTCCCCGAAAAACCAAAAACAAAACCAATCAGGTAAGGGTTAGGAAAAATCTTCATATTACTGTAACATGTGCTAAAACATTAAACATTTCGAAAACCAAACAAAGGGAAATAAAACGGACCCTAAGTTATTCAGATACGGCGTAAACGTAACAAACACAAGTTGGAAGAAACACACAGGTTTGTAACAAAATATAAAAACAAAAGATCCTCGAAAGTATTCTACGATAGTTGTGTACACAACAACCGAAGTATTAACTATCACTCGGCATCTATATAATATAACAAAATGTCCAGGCAATTCAGGAATATTATTTAATTCCTTACAGGTATAGTTTAGAGAAAACAATAATTATTGGTATGTTTCCGCTGAGAAAAAACAATTCTCAAGACTAGCTACATGACAACCTCTTTATCACCTGTTCAATGCGTCTGAACAAACGAGCCAGGCAGGAAAATGATAAATAACCCGATTCAGTTGAAATACATCGCAGAATAAGTAAAAAATGTAATATAAATCAGCTTATCCGTGGAAGTTATACATAATTCAGTGCAAAGTATGGATTCATAGTCATTGAACTAGAATATCAGAGCATAATTATTATAGTAATGACTGAAACGCCGAGTTCGTGAAGCCCTTCGGATAGAATAGTATTCATCTCGAAAATACACGAACTATTTTTATATGTTATTCAATAAAGAGGTATACAAAATATTTGGAGCATGGTTATTAATACAAAAATGAAAAACAAGAGCCAATTGATATTAGTGTAGGAAATTTTACAAGAACAGATTAACGCAAGAAGGTTTGTAAATTTCTGTAAATAATATCCATATTCCACGTCTAAATTTAGATATGATTGTACGAAGTAAACCATTACATTTCCATATAATGAATAATCTCTCCATTTCCACACAAAGAGACTTACCTTTCTTCCTTAGTGCTTGTGATTAAATCATCAAGGCTTCCACCGCTGCAGTATTCCATAATAAGATACACATAAGATTGGCGTTCGCCAAATTCCACTACATAGCCATAATATTTAACAATGTTCTCGTGATTAAATACACTAATAATTGATAATTCCTTCTTGATCATCTCTAACCCAGAATCGTATAAATTATTAAATCTTAATGCTTTCCAAGCCAAAATCTGCAAAGAAACCAAAACAGTTGAATCCATGTAATCCAGAGCGCATTACGATATAAATACTTATTAATAGATTCTTCCAAGATTTTCGTTATCTATATGTAAATGATAGATTAATTCTTGACATGTAAATAGAAAGTCTTTATTTTGCATTTATTCCCTATTAACTATTTCAAAAAGGCGGACTAGACTAATTTGCTTCATAACAGATATCGTGATATTTACATCTCCTACGAAAATAGCATTCCTTTTGGTTTAAAGATACCTTCCCGTCGGATTTCCTTTTAATCTTGTAACAGGTACCGTAGCTCCCTTTGCCGAGCTCCTTCAACTGTTCAAAATCGTCCTTCTCCATTACTGTATAACATAATGACTTAATAATAATAATAATAATAATAATAATAATAATATAACCGAAATATTAAGCGATTTCGTAAAAGAAACTCCAAAGGGTTTTGACTTCGTGAAGTTGAGGACGCCTCCGTGGTCCAGGTGATGATACGTTTGATTACAGATCACTACCAACTGAGTTCGAATCTCAGCATAGGCATACCTGAAGGGTGTTTCATCTTTGAGTTCGCTTCATCGTCTTTAGAGGTCGCTCGACCCATTCATCCTACCATGTGCGCAAAAGTGGCCGTAAAACATCAATCATCAATCATCACCTGGTTAAGGTGAATCAATTTAGCTTCAAATTAGATAGGACAATAAACTGACAGATTATCTTACTTCCCATATACTGGGACTTAATTTAATCACTAATTTGAGAAGAAATAACACAAAATCCAAACAAATAACGTTATGTTGTCATGGTGGACAAAAGTTCGTAAACATAACTATTACTTCCACTTGACATGCCTGAAATATATAGCTCTCAGTGGAAATCTGAAGTGAAGAGATATAATTTTAGAAATATGATTATGCTAATAGATACTAAGCGTCATTTTTCTACGACGATCCTTGTGAATAGGATAGACTGAATAACCAAATTAGACATTGGACATTATTAAGATGTCGTTATTTCACTTTCTTATTTATCATGATTATGTGTTACAGACAACTTTCTTCCACTTTTTAGACACACACACACACACTCACACATTCACACACACACACTATATATATATATATATATATATATGTGGGCGTGTGTGTGGGCGTGTGTGTATGCTCGCGCATATGCGTGTATGGGCGCGCACGTGCGAGTTTGGGCGCGCACGTGTGTATGTGTGTGTATTAGTACATCTAACAATTATTTTTGTGGCTATAGAGTTTAACCTATTCCTGTATGTCATAGCATCGCTACACCAGTTTTCTTTTTCTATAACCGATTATTTAAGGAGGACAACGGCTTGCTGAAATATTCCCATACACTGACTTAGTCGGAAAGGACGTTTCCCCATAAATTATGGTACCTGTCAGTACACATTCGTTCAAATGTTATCTATCTCTATTACCCCATAATCATGCTACAAATGAATCATTTTTAAACGTCTTGAATTGGGTTTCTTGCAACGCCCAAAGCCCAATTCCCGTAACGAAGTGGGTATGCTGTTCGATGCATGCCTTTGTATACGATGATTCTCAAGCGTTTAGATGTTTGATATTATCCAGTTACTTCTGAGCAAAAGCAAGGCCAAGCGATCCGAGCGATGTCCAATGGTTAACGGTATGTGAAATGAAAGATGTAACATCCTTCAGACATGCCAAAGCCGAGATTCTACTACCAGTTCTACCATAAATATGTACCTTGGAATGGTGCGAGTATTTATTGCAAATTAACTATTTTATGCCCCATTAATTATTTTTGACGTTATCCGGACGTTGGCTTTAGGAATGACAGCAACTACTATTCAAAGAGGGGGAACCCAAGCAAACAAAGTTTACAATCAACTGAAAGTTTACCGTGTTATATAGGGTTGTTAATCTGCTTGGGCATCGAAAAAAATCCGAATTTAAAACAAAAAAACTGTGTTACTGTGCTAGTAAGATAGATTAACACGTCGCCTTCAATATTAAGCAATAATAATAATAATAATAATAATAATAATAATAATAATGGCCGAATTGGTAGTTATTTTATGTGGCTTAGCTACATCAACTGAGGAATATGCATATGGTCTGTACTTTACTGCTTCACCACGAGGACTTAATTGCAAACAAATTTAGAATTTACAATATATGATATATTCGGTGGAGAAAACCTTGCCTGGTTTGATCAAAAACTCCTCCTACCATAGTGCCACGGTCGGGATTCCAACCTCCGGCCTCCCGCACAGCCTGACCCCGAGTAAGACACGGCCACTCAACCCACTAGGCGATTGAGCCTTCATAAGCGTTTCGTTTATGGAAGAATCCGTTCATATAATACGCTTGCTAATAACTGCGAGTATCAGACAACCGTTAAGTGATATATTACCTGAAAGTGTCAGTGTTCCAATCAAGTATATTCTAAATAAGCACCGTTCTGCCGTGTTTGCTTCCACTTTCCCCTTCCAGCTGAGCCGACTGGTGTATAGCCTAACACGTGGTTCGTCGACAACAACGAACAGGGGTGTCCGGATTTTCTATTCTTGCTTTCCAAGCACCAGCACGCGGAGAAACGGCGATCGTTTGCTATTTCAACTGTCGGGAACACAGATTGGAGGTTGTACTCGTGTACTACTTCTTGTATTACCGGATGCTTCGGAAACTTAACTATACTCCGCTCGTTCCAGTAATGACGAAGTAGGGAAACACAATAAATATTAAGGTTTAAATTAAAGGTAATTGTATTGTTGTCAGTGTAAAGCTGTTGATTCTTACCACACCTTTGTTCTAATAAGCAAACACAGATCGATATGTACGATACAAATCAATCCTTCAGAGTTGTTCTCGAAATGTGTACACCAGTTTCCAATTTGGTTCAATACTGGCCGGGCACTCTGACAGCGCAGTGGTTGGGGAACTTCGACAAGTCTCGTGGTTATGGGTTCGAATCTGGCACATGCCTGTATTTGTGCCTTTTTATTTCCCTGTGCACTCGCCTTCTTGCCATATGTCCCGGTCGTAACTGGCGATAGGCGGGGAGGGGGGGGGGGTGCGGTTGATACAGCTCAACTCAAGCCAACTTAATATTCTAACTCACTTACTCGCGAGTTTCCGTGACAAGGATTAAATCGTACTCAAACTTGAAGTACGCACACTGACTGACAACACATACGCACCGCTACTTATGCAGTGATGTAGAATGAAATACAACGCGTAGGAGGTTTGTTCACAACCATATGTGGCTGTTCAAACACTTTAGAAGCCAACTATCTCAACCAGTAGCCTCCAGGTAACATTCTAGTCCCGTAATTTTCCCCACAGTTCCAGAGTTTTTGTTAATGAGAGCTCTTGCCATGCACATTCTGGTATCAAATAACAACGATAACAACAACAATAATAATAATAATAATAACCGGCAACATACTCGATAGAGCACTCTGCTGCAAACATCCAGGCCATTGCATAAATCTTTTTTTTTACCTTTGCTTATGAAAATATTCCTGTGTCATAAATGCAGAGCCTGAAAGAAGACTTTACTTACTCCCTTATAAAAAACAACAACAACAATAATAATAATAATATCGTTCTGAATGGCATTTACTGAAGTAATTGATTGCCTTCCTGAGAAAAATGCAACAGATCTGGAGTTGAGTACCACTCACGTGTACTGGTTCTAAAAGATATGATTCGGAGTGGGACTATGCAATTTGCCACTTGAAAATATGGCAGATTGTACCGAGCGCGTTCTTTCGAACAATTCACAACTTGTCAAGAACACTTAGGTGAGAATTTTGCTATAATCTCCCGCATCTAGGCTTCCAATACCCCGTTTAGTTGTCTCTGTGGAATATGTCTTTGCATCAAACATTATTTACACGGGACGTCACCATTTTGTCAATTTGTTCCAGATCAGATCCTAGTGAAGAGAAATATTCGGATCTCAGATCATTAATCATCGACGGTTGGGTGAGTAAATTACTTAGCTTTGGAGTTGGTTAAATGCTTGGTGCAACGGTAGTCGAAAGACAGCTCCAAGGAAGTTTTTAAAAACGGATATGATCTGTGACAATTCTGTGTTGTCAACAGGTAATGTTTGACTATTTGTGAAAACAATTATTGTGATTACCAAATTTGT
This sequence comes from Paralvinella palmiformis, assembly GCA_025642065.1. Taxonomy (NCBI): domain Eukaryota; kingdom Metazoa; phylum Annelida; class Polychaeta; order Terebellida; family Alvinellidae; genus Paralvinella; species Paralvinella palmiformis. The sequence goes on along the minus strand of JAODUP010000144.1, from coordinate 330,113 downwards.
CCATAAAGCCAGAATAAGTATATAATTAAATATTTCAGCTTGAAGTAATAATAATAATAATAATAATGATAATAATTACAAACTTCTATAGCTCCAATATTCTCGAAAAGTCGCGCTCAGTGGCAAACCTAATCCAGGAGTTTGGCAAACTCGTACTCAAATGATGACAGTGATATGTATTTCCAATTTGTATATTGTTTGTTACGGTTTATATTTCACATAGAATATAGTAGTCGAATACATACAAATTGGAGGACCTGTGTAGTTACTTAAAGCTGTCTTCCCACGGGCCCCAAGGAAACAAAAGTTACAAAAAACATATATGTATCAAACGTTTCTGTGAGAAAAAAAAGACAACCCAGGAGAGAGAATAGGAGAGACTGGCGAAGCCAGGAATGGAATATCAAGTTATCAAGGGCATACAAAGAAAAAAACAATAATGCATTGCGGGGGAGCTCAATCATGAAAAGTAAGGTGGCATCATAATGAAGAAACGACTATATCACAGAAGTAGATTAATCCTGTTTCAATTAAAATTAAATTCAGAACATATCGTATTTTCGTATCTCACGACATCTGGATAATCTTGTAAGAAAATAGACTTGAATTTATTTTTATTTTGTGATCTTGAAAGTTTTCAGGTATTAGTTGATTCCAATTATTCCACAGTTTGGGCAAGAAACCAATAGGTTGACGCTGATAAAATTGTAATGGGTAATTAGCGACGTAAAATAATTTGGACTAATGGGTGGCCCTTGCGTTTGGCATGTCACCATTGGTTGGAAAACACCCGTTAAATGAACTAAGAAGTGTATTGGCCAGGTAGTCATATACAAAGAGAAGGGGAGTGATAATTAAATAAGTCATGCAACTTTAGAATTCCTAATTTCTTAAATGTTAGTAATCTCATACCGTATTACCATAGGATAGATGTTGAATCAAGGCAAAATAAAAAGTCATTTGACTATTATTATGCTGTTTTAAAGATAAATGTGTACACCATTAGTCCATCTATCCAAAAAACAAAAATGATCGAGCGATCTCCGAAGGCAATGAGGCGAAATTGAAGATGGCACACCCTTCAGACATGCCCACGACGTGATTTGAACTCGGATTATCAAGATCTGTGATCAACCGCGTAGTCGGTGTGTATTATATATATATATATATATATATATATGGTATGTAGAAATTTCTAGTTTCAACCGTTTACTGCTAATTATGATAAACATACTAAATTTGTGGCAAATTCCAAAACGAGGTCGTTACCGATATTCTACGTGATGTTTAACATTTGATTTGTACGTATGTTATAAAGACTGTGTCATATGCACGTATGCGGCTAGCATGATTATAACTGTTTTAAATTATTAAATAACTATACACGTAATATGAACAATACTGAGTAGAATAGCTCATTTCACCATATTAAATTACTTTCGTATATAACAAAGTCTGTGATTCCTTATACATTTTTCAACTGTACCATAATGCATATTTACATAGCCGCATTCTTTACTTTAAAACTGTCCATTGTTTTACGTGGATAAATACTTATTGGTCGATTATTTAAAGATATCCGGACACCTTTTCCCTTGTACCCGTCGTCACAGAGCGTTGTTCCAAGACCTACCCTTTATATATCGATCCGACAGATAGTAATGGCTTAGGAAACTCTATTGGGCTGCACGTATCCAGATACAGTTTATATCTTTATGCTGCACGCCGATGCATATATGAATTTGGAAGCGGTTATATTGAAGCGCACAAGCGCACGACCAACGAATACACACCTACATCCACCACCGACACACACACACACACACAGACACAACACACACACATTTGGACGGGCTTGAAAATGTCAAAATCTTCCATTTATGTTGTCGACATCTTCCTACTTTTAATCGACCAACTTTGGTTAGGTCAGAGTGAAACATCGAATTACTTCGATTTACTTGGATACAGGATTTATCTAGATTCGTGTCATACCAACTGTACACTGCTAACTTAATTTACGCATGTATTAATGTACATATCTATAATTGTTAATTGTAACCGTTAACGTTGCGATTATGTGCCATGTATGTTATAAACATTTCCACAGTTAGCAACTAATAAAAAGATTGGTAGCGTAAGTAAAAACAACACATTCTTGTTGGTCTTTCGATATACTGATAGTTTCGGGATTTAGCAAAGGAAAACTTTCATCGAAAGTTTTTGCCCAAGGGATTAGTGGTGTCCTTCAATGAGCCAATGATGTGTAAAAACGTATTATATTTTGAAGTAAGCGATTCGAGAACATATCGAGTTGCGTTTAACAATCGTGCCAGTTGCTGAATGTTGCTAAACCGGCGGCTTCGAGACCTGATCATGTGATATGTTTGGAGGATAATTTGCAATGTTGATTATACGACAAACAGATCAGAGCCGTACCAACACAGGGCCAGCACTCTAGATGTTTAAATGTGTCTGGTCCCATCCGGTACTTCAATCTTTCACCTCCCTACAGCCGACAGCTTGACCCTGGTAAGGTTGGCAATAGGGTGGGGGAATGTGTATTACTCTATATACATTTTGGGAGTCTCCTGAAGTATTATATTCACACTTCGTAAAATAATATTTAAATAAGCATTAAAATAATGTATATATATATATATATATATATATATATATATGAGAGAGAGAGAGAGAGTATCCTTATGAGCTGGCGCGTGCTCGCCTGCGCGCGAATGTCTCTCTCTGTGTGTGTGTTTGTTTGTTTGTTTATACGTGCATGATTATATATATATATATATATACGTATGTACTTGTATCGCGACGGCGCAGAGTGCAGTGCCTTTAACCATTGGAGCTTTAAGGCGCTGGTAACTGTGGCTGAGCAGAAAATGCTGACGGTCTCCCAATCCATGCGTGGCCATTTGGATAATACAAGCCCCAATACAGACAAAGTTAGATAACTAGACAAATAAACAGATTCAGAGAAACAGCAAACAATTATAGATCTGAATACAAAAAGTAATCAGTGATTTTCTTTTAGTAACATTTACAGTGTAATGGTTTGATAATCAAATGTGTTAAACTACTAACAATAGTGTTACTTATTTCACGTACAGACAAACAGAAAGACAGACAGTGGGACGCAGTTAAACAAATAGCTAGACATGTAGAGACAAGCACTTGTAGACTGTTAACAAAACGCAAACATGAATTAGTAATCGAATAATTGCTTATTTGACACGGAAAAAGATAGACACAAACAGACGCAGAGACAAAAAAAAGAAGTATGAAGCCAGCTATATGAAAATTGTAACAAAAAAAAAAACCCTACTAAAACAATGTTAATTAACTGTTGAGTAACATTTACAATGTAATTGGACCCGTAAAAAACACCTTGAACTGCACAAAGAAAAACACCATTTCAAGCAAATAAAGAAAACGTAAATAACAAAATTATAAAACAAATACAATATACATATAATTTACGGAGACTTCCACAGCCGATTATCCATGGAAGATCAATAGCAGCGACAAATATTACATAACCTTTTACGATCAATCACAATTTTGTGTTAATTATTTTAATAACCAACAATAAATTACCAAGACATTTTGTAACCGGTTTCGGAGTAAACATTAGGATATTTAGAATGTGCTATCTATTTATTTATTCAGTAATCTACATAAGCAGTATATAATTTCTAAACACAAAGCGGGAACAAATCCGAAAGATCCAGGTGCGCTTTTATGTTGTTGTATTATCGGTCGACGAATGAATGACCATATAGCTCATCGGGTGATGCCGATGATGATGATTGATTTTTTAGCTCATCGGGTGAAAGTGCATAACTAAATATATGCCTATATGTTCTTCGGTTTGATTTTATACGTTATGCCATCAATCGCCAGGAGGTCAACGCCCTGTACTAGCCTAATTCGTACCTGCAAGAGATCGCATAAAAAGGTAACAATTCTAAATGCCACAGAAGCTAATAATTGCTTACAAATAGGAATCGAGAAATGTATATATAAATCGTGTCTTATTGAACTGGGATCAAATTGAAATGTTGTTTAAAAACAAGACAAATCGTGTTTATTCGTAGATTTTCATATTTCATCGGCGATTGTTTTATTTGAATCTTTGTTTAATAATTCAATAAAGCTGTAAAAACAACTTTGCATGTAAATAACATTTACATGCAAGTTGTTGATTCCAGTTGCCTAGCCGCGGCGTTGATCACACGGTGGTAGTATAATGATGGTGATAATGATGATGATGATTGCTGTTTTACGGCCACTTTTGTGCACACGGTAGGTTAAATGGGCCGAGCGACCTCCAAAGGTAATGAAGCGAAGTCAAAGATGAAACACCCTTTAGATATGTCGAACTCGGGTGGTAGTGGTATGTGGTCCAACGCGTTACCAATTAGACCACCGAGGCGCCACCAACGGAAACACATTCCACAAACACGCGTGTGAGCCAGATTTAAACCGTATATAATTATTGGTTGTTGTATTGTGTTGTTGAATCGTGTTATTTAGCCTCAGCGTTGGTCAAATCTAGGACGCATGTGGCCAAGAGGCGACAAGCAGAGGAACGAATTTTCACAAACACCAGTATAAATATCACTGACAATGGGATATTTTTTGCATCTTCCTTGAAGTATTTACATCATTGCATCGTTGTTGTTTTTTTACTAGGGATGATTCCAGATATTGTAACATTAAATGATGATAAAATATTTATTATATATTAGCAATACGTTAGAAACTTTAAAAAAATGGTAACATGTCACATCAATATGCCGGCAACTACCAACTTAAGACCATGCACTAAAAACATTCTGATACATGAAATGCACGTTACAGTAGTCCACACCTTTGTTACATGTCGTAGAGTATTGTGACTCGCTCTTACAGCTCTTACGCCCTCAGCGCATTACGAATAGTTCACCTCGCATAGTTAAAAATATTCGAAAATACTATCATAATACTCTAATTCTTAAAACGCTACGTTCACTAGCTATTACCTAGTGTATCCATTTGAAGAATTTACCAACTAGCTATCAATCTATCGCCGACATTACACCTGAATACCTGTGTGAAGTGGTGTCTATTAAATAGTCATCCCAAAACGCTAGGTCATCCAGTCAGACATTATTGCAGGCGCCCGTGTCTAGGGTCAATTCATATGGTGATTGTGCTTTTAGTAACGAATCCCTAACTCTGTTGAACAGGTTGCCGGTGGATATCAGAAATGCGTGAAAAGATTAAATCGTTCTGAAAATACGGCTGTTCAAAGTTGCTTACAAAGATAAATAATTATTATCATTCAATTCTCCCAATGATGTTTTTTGCAGACACATTACTTGGAGTGTCGTGCCTTTGAATAGCTCCCGCTACTAAGGTCAGTTAATTAATTATACATTATTATCAGCAGTAGTAGTTGTAGTGGTGGTAGTATACGTGCCAGTTTCTAAACAACAGCCTTGATGTTTAAAGCGCAGATTCCTAATCCGTAATCCATCGGGTAGTCCATAAGTAACTAAATCCGTATTAGGCTACGAAAAGGTAAACATAATTTACCTTTTCAGCATCTAAATACAAAACACTAAAAAGGTGCCTTTTCATCCGTATGGCTTTAGCGGAAATATTCCTGTTTTTCGACTATCTTTATGACTAGAAGTAGTGGAAATAAGCCAACCAATTCCCATAATCATAAGCCTGAAGTGATGTGAAACAATAAATTGAGTCCAAGATCTATACTCGGAAACTTAGATCAGTGCCGGAACGCGCATACAGTTCTGCCATCAAGCTATCCAATTTTGGAATAATACAGAAACCAAGTTTATGATATCCCGGTAAGTTATTAAAAAATGCATACTTATATTACAGGGAACTTCACACTTTACCGAGTCATACAAAGTACTTTTGTTAACCTCATATCTTTGCGACAATAATCTCTCCGTTCGAATTGCCTATATATAATCTTCATTAACTAAATTAGTTATCCAACTTGCTATGGAAACCATGTCCTCATAAAACGCTAAATTAGTATCGAAATTATCGCTTTAATCGAACAAAAATACCCATAAATTAGACCAGTTACTCTATCTGTCGTAGCAGATATAAGCTGACCCTTTATTTCTACAAAAATCTAGAATAATCGATTTTTATTAACGTATTTTAATATTTCCTAGTTGCGTGTATCGATACCCCAGTTTCTTGTAAGTGATCACAATTGCCAGTGCACACAACCTTTGAAAATATTCGACAATTATGAACGAAATCATTCGTGACTCCAAAATGTATTAACATCGAGAGAAAATACACGAATAAGCTTATAAATTGCAGTGACGTTTGATGTTTGACGGCCGCTTTTTTTAACATGTAAAGTTTACTGGCACGATCGTCGTCCAGACATATAAGGCGAAGTGAAAGCCGAGTAATGACAAAAGGGGGCCATTGGAAATGTTTGGCGAGGTCAATAAAACAGAAAACCTTCAATTATTATCAGCGAGTGCTACATATGACCTCGACACTGAACATATCTGAGACATATGCTCTATGTGAATCAAATGTTCGATAAAAGGTAATGAGTGGTACAATTTTCATCTTTTAGCTGAATTTCAAGTTATGGAATATATACCTACTTAATACTGATGACGTCTTCATTCAACTCAATTCGTCAAATAAACGGTTCTTTACACTGATTTAGCTAGTAAGCTTCTTCTTCAAACTGAAATGCGGAAAAGAGAACTCATAAAAGGTCTGTGCATACCTAAAGTATAATGTCACGTCTAAAACGTCGATAGTGTCATATACCATTGTATTTCCCAGTATATGTGTTGATATTTTCACTATGGTAATTACTGACAGAACAGACGGCACCAAGCCAAATTTACCTGTGTGCATGCATTCAACTAATGCGCGCCTGCATGAAAGGATATATAAAAAGGTTTCAGTAGGTAAAAAGGATTTGTTACTTTTTGAAAGAGGCCACTATGTCGATATTGGTTTTAAACATACTAGAAAATATACTAAACAGATGACGCAAGTATAGCTAACTAAATACTTATTATCCACCGAAACATTCTGCTGATGGGACGATACTCACCCGATGGCAAATGTACACGCACATCCTACGTTGTCTGCAGAAACCGGATCATGACACTTCGGTTTAACCACAGTATCTACTATTATAGATCCATTACCATCTGAAAAACTGAAGAACATAAGCAGTGCTTATCGATGAACAAGAAGGTTACCCAAAAGGTTAAGCCTAATTTGCAGATGCTAGCTCTGCGGTAACTATTTCACTGATCACAATTGTGCACCTTCTCCGTAGTTCGATATCAAATTGATAGAATGAGCAGATTGGTTCCGGTCAGTTAACAGTATTTATCTGACTAAAGAAACACCAGTAACTATTTTAGGAAATGTGCAATCGATGCGATTGCAAACGTGCGTTTACATTCCTCGAATATTACCCGTTTTTGCTGTGTAACAGGCGAATTATTTCAGAGTTTAGAACGTCTGCGCTGGGACGTGTGAGGGGCTGAAAGAACAAAATGGTTGCAAATTATCAACTCAATTCGTCAAAAACGTAACTAGAAACGGGTTTAACATTGGTCAACATTTCATTCCAAATATGATATTAATATCTCGTGACCATATACTCATCCAGTGATACGTATGGTGTGTAGGTGTACATAGCAGTTTAGTAGTAAATACGGAATAACTTAGTTCACTGAAATACATTTCTTTCTTTTACAAACATCATCATTCAACTATATATTCCTTTTAAAATGTGCTTCACACTCACTATACATGCATTTAACATTTGCCAATAGGTCGGTAGCATTTTCTCATTGTTCGTTGTGAAACGTAGTATCTGTCGATTATTGATATCTGCCATATTTGAGAGGGGCGGCCGAGCGAGCAAGTGACCGAGCCAGCTAGCCATCCAGCCAGCCAGCCATCCATTGATATCACGTTGAACATAGGAGCCTGATGCTACTCTTGCAATCAGTCCCAAATGGTTTTATCAATCGATGAAATACTATGTTGACACAGTTGGTATTTAGAATCGATAAGATGAACTGATTCCGACCTGTCCCGAGATACCAACACACACACACACACGCCATCCCACGTTTCAGAAAGAATAAATGCAGCCATGAAACTTACCTAATGATATTAAATACCATTATCGATCTGTTTCAGTCATTTCAGCATCATTATATTGGAGCTTCATCTTCAAATGAAACTCAAACCCGCTTAATAATTGTGATTAGTGACCCTAGTTATTTATTTATATGGAAAATGAGGAAATCATGGCAATTTTGTCCATTTATGGTGTATGGTAATATATATATATATATATATATATATATATATATATATATAGTATATATCGTATATTTGTGCAGATATCTACAAAGTACCACTTATACGCGAAAAATGTTATCTCTAATAAAGGATCTTACAGGCACAACACCAAGAATATTAAAACAGTTACACAATTACAATGTCTCTGACAGGCAAATTCACTTACAAATGGGATCGCAACTCATCGCCGCATTAAGTGTGATAACATATCTTAGGTACCCAAGTGTATTACATTTGTGTGCATCTTTCTTCCGGCGACAACACGACACGAAGAGGTTTAACATCCACACGCAAGTGCAATATGTGAAGTTCGCAAATATAAATATCCAACTGAAGCGAAGTATTCTAACAATGACTAATGAAGGCTCTTAAGACCAACTATAAAGCTACCAATGGGCATAACTACGATAGAGCGAAGGGGGCCATGAAATCGGAATGTTGTATTTAAGGCGAAATTAGCATGCGTAAATAGAAACAAAATATGGTAAATAATATCCTAGTTACCTCTATGTTCAACATCGCTTTGATAAAACGACCGAAATCATGGGAGTATGTATCCGGTATGTCCGGAGTCTCACCACTGATGACCTTTCTCACAATTTCCGACTCGCTTCTCCCGCTGAATGGTGGAACGAGGGCCGACATCTCATAAAGCAGACAGCCCAACGACCAAATATCGCACATTTCATTGTACTTCTCGTGACGAAATACTTCCTAAGAAAAAGCCATTCGTAAATTATTGTCACAGTCGGGTTAGTATAAACCTTCTCGGATACAGGATAGGACGCGTTGGCTATGTGTTCGAGTAACGCCTTGCGCCTATAATGACAGCGTGCGTTGTATGCTCCCTTGGGAGTTGAGATATGTGCTGGGTGGAAACAGGTCTGTGCCAGGTATAATAATATTGTAAATAATATTGCAAAGAGCATTAGAGCAGCTTCTAGCTGAATATGGCGCTATATAAATATCACATATTATTATTATATATTATATATATATAGAGAGAGAGAGCATTATTAATTCAGAGGCTTATATACGGTGAGCGTTAAAGTACAAACGTATTTAAGTATTTAAAAGCATTTAAAAGCATTCACTTAACTCTTCGGAGAAACTTACGGGTGCCATGTACAGAGGAGTACCAGTTATTGTTTCAGCTCCTCTTTTCAAATCGAGTAGACGTGAACTGCCAAAGTCTCCGAGTTTTACATTCCAATTCGATGTTAAAAATACATTAGCCGGCTTGAGATCTCGATGCAAAATGACTAGGCCATCTATATTTGTATTGTGGCATACCATCAGAGCGAGGATTAGCTGGTAACATATCCGCCACAAGAATCCTTCGTCAAACGTACAGCTATAACGCGAGGAAATAATTAAACGTTGTGTTATTACAGTATATGCTTTTTTGGATTATAACAACTATATGCCAAACACGAGTAATGGAACGCTTTAGAGGTAGATCAGATATCACTGATGCATCCCCAAGTATATTTATTGTTAAGATTACACCGTGAATTTAACTTGCATAGGCATGAAGAAATATGTAGCTGGGAGGTGATACAGGAAGGTAGCTTAGAAACGTATAACTGGCGGTTGGAAAAATATAGCTATCCATCCAAATAAAAATAACGTGGACAAAAAACACTGAGCCGTTCCAGAAGAAAACGAGTTTGTCATCTCCAACCTCTCCAACCACTCAGAAATCTGAACAGAAATTTATTATAACAATAGATAGAAACTGGTAAGGTCTTAAGATGAGCTAATTGTTTTTATACATTACACATGAAGTTCTCTCCCTTCGCGACATTTACTGACCTGTTTTCAATTGTGCGTTCGATTAAATGACGAAGGTTGCCTCCCTCACAATACTCCATAATAATGTACACTTGCCACCTGTAGTTGCTGCAGTCAATTGCATAGCCGTAATATTTGACCACATGCTCATGCGACAGTTGGCCTAATATGGAAATCTCCTTACCAATCAAATTTATGTCTGCCTTTTGGTCACGAATAAATCTGATTGCTTTCCAAGCGAATACCTGCAAGGTAAACGATCCGATGATGATAGATGTTTTACGGAAACTGTTGTGCACCTATTGGGCTAAACGGGCCGACCGATCTCCAAACGTAATGAAACGAAGCCAAAGATGAAACACCCTTCAGATATGCCCACGCCGAGTTTCGAAATCAGGTTGTTCAACGCGCTACCAACTAGACCACCGAGTCGCCCGCCCAAAGGAAATTAAATGAAGTTATGAAACGTCTAACACAGCTACTACGGTTTATTGCTTCTGTAGCTTCTTGCATCTCTGCCTCAAGAAATATTAATTTGGACAGTTCAGCCAAAATAACACCATCTCCGAATGATTGTATACGTAAACATTTACGCGAAGTGATAAATTGAACCCTTATTTTGACGCGAGTTGCACCCCGCCCTAGACCTGCTTTAAATCGTGTCTTCTCCGCTAATCTCCAACATCGTCAGTTACCTTGCCATCGCGTCTCCTTTTGATTTTCGAGCAGCAACCAAATGATCCAGTACCGAGGAAAGCCAATTCCTCGTAATCGTTCTTCTTGTACTCCATCAGCCGCTATTTAAATACAGTGATAAATTATGTTTATTCGGCACGTATAATGAAGAATGTCCAGCTCTTTATTTCATCTGGAAGTAATTAGTAATTGTTACGTTAGTGTCTCGTCCAATTCAAGGCCAGATTAATACTACGTGTGATTGCAAACATATCACCTATTTAATCGTGCTTAATGCACTGGAAATGATACCGATAGCAAATTATTGATACTAATACTACAACAACAACAACTACTACTACTACTACAACTACTACTAATAGTAATAATAATTGTCTTCATACTCTTAATATTATCTTAATATTATCAAATATTATTAAACTAATGTAAATGTTGCTTTTTTATGGACACCTTTGTGCACAAGATTAGCTAAATGGGCCGAGCGACCTCCGAAGGTAATGAGACGAAGTGAAAAATGAAACACCCTTCTGATATAACCCGGTCGGGATTTAAACTCAGGTGCTACATGTATGTGGCCGACCGCGCTACCAGCTAGGCCATAGAGGTGGGTGATTATTCTATATTTCGAATGGCTGAAGTATGCCGTAGACAAATGGTCTGAAATAAAGTTCCTTACTATATGATTTGTAAACTGACCGTGTCATGGTATCGTGCTGACAACAGAAGAAATATAACAAGAAACGTAACCTATTCAGCCGTCCAACGATGTACTCTTGCCAGACGTCAATGGTATAGTTGACTTTCTAAATAGTAGCTGTTTTCCTTGATACCTGATTGTCTAATGCGGCACACCTGACAGAATTCGTATGTTGTTGTACGCGCTTCTAATTCCAATGTAGAGAATCTACGTTCAGTGATCCTGTAACACCAAGCCGTCCTTGTTATAAGCCAAGATGTTTTCTATTTTCTATGCGCCTGTTATTCCCTGTAACGTAGATATGGCTGAGTAAAGTAGACAGGTAATTATCTCAATGATTGAGAAATCTAGACCGAGTGATTATTGCATTATTGTACCAAAACGTCTCTCTTGACGCCCCCCACCCACACACACACACACACACACACACACACACACACACACACACACACACATACTCTCGATATTTCTCAGGCACTCATGTGGAACACCCTAACTCAGAAGCAATATAGGTACACTGACTCTTTTATGTATACACAACATACGCTCGAATTGTTGATAGGTTTTTACTCTGCGACGTAATGTTTTAGTGCGCACACACAGATATACACACAGCTGTACGCACGCACATATACGAGCGTTTCGTAGCACAGGTGTTAGGGCGTTCATCTACAAACCTTCAGCTTCAATGGCGATCTGCTCCACATCTGGATTTGAAGATTTTTTCGCAGACAGGCATTAATTGATCTTGTGTCCCAGATGTGACCTGCGTCATACTTAAAATAAATCACAGGAACACTTACTTTGTCTGCAGTGTGTTTCTGACTTCAGATCGGTGAGAGTACAAGTCTCGTTTCTGGAGATAATTACCCCTGGACGTTGTAGCCCTTAGATATAATCTCACTCTCGCTTATATTCGGTTGTTACAGGCACGGAAAAGACTTTCTTTTGCATGCGTAGCTCTATGCGTGAATAGTTTGCAGGACGAGGTTGCGTTGGAACTTAGATGCTGAACAGCGCCACTTCATAGGCTCAACTTTGGTCTACGCGTGTGTTTGATGATGATGATTGTTGTTTTAATGCCACCTTCGTGCACATGGTAGTCTAAATGGGCCTGTGACCTCCAAAGGTAATGAAGTGAAGTCAAAGATAAAATACCCTTCAAATATGCTTCACGCTGAGATTCAAACTTAGGTAATAGTGATATGTAGTCCAACGCGCTATCAACTAGACCATGGAGGTGCCCTAGGTCTGCACGTGTTTTTCTGGGATATATGTCCCTCGAAAGTGGCCCATCGGCCTTATATTTTAAGTTGGACCAGCACCAACTTTAAACAACTCAACCTATACAATGCTACCACCAAATATTTGGGATACATTGTTGACTGTGCGTTTGACACATCCTTTCCAATGAAGCTTCTTCGTTGTGAAATGTTAAAGCGAAACAAAGGCCCATTTATGTACATGATGTTCGTAAATGTTGATACTTACTGACAGTTGTCGACACGAAATAAATGCATTTTGTTCATTCGTACGAACTAGGTCGCCCTCCGCAGTGCAGTTGGCAGTATTGTAATTCAGCTTATAATTGACGTCCTATCTGAATGATACATCCCTTGAAATCTAAACGGTATGGTTAGTAATTATGAATTACCTTTATATAGAAATTCGAACAGCATAAAGAGGAGCCTATACTTGACTTCGGCATAAAACGTACAGAAAAAGCTGCATTGTGTGTTTTGATCTGTCGTCCCGTCTTTCAGTGGAATCTTGCATTCGCTGGCGGGATGCTGTAATGCTGGCTTCGGTACCGTTATGCTACCCATTTACTTTAGTAGCTGTAAATATTTCGATATCTGATTCATGATTGTTCCCAACGTTGCGCTTTCAGCAGGCAAAATAGCACGCGTACTTCTCTACGTTAGCCTTTTACTGTTCATGCCCAACCTAAATTGTCTGCCAAGAACTGCATATATGTTACAGCTCAAGTGATACTATAAGCGGTACTACTATTCGGCCAATGTTTATTCCCATCTTCTATAAAGCCAACTATTAATAAGGTCTTTACGAATACAAGTAAAACAAAACAATTTCCAATATTTACCACCTGTTTTTCAAAGTCAATAAGATTAGGTGCAAAATTGTGCACTTACGTAGATGAAATCGATTTTATAGAAAGAATAGAGAACAGTAAACACGTTATAATAGACATTTATTTTCAAACGTTAGATAAGTGCGACTCCTAAGAGACTTTAACCGACGAGCACATGTCATACATGCTAGAATCCAACTCAACAAGGCGACGACCTGATGGGTGAGACGACATGAAAGACTTGCCAATAGTATTAATACTGCTGGTTGATACAACTAGGTAGTCATAACGATATGGATGAAAATATTTATTTGTCTTCAGTAACTGAGCAAGTGAGTGCTTTTTTGTGGGATTATATTTCTTGTTATCATTAGCGTAACTTAAATACCGCTCTCTGGTAGCGGGGGAGAGCTTGACCGCGACCTATGCTAAATTGTCGATATTTCCCTGCTTTTATTAATAGTGAAATTCATTGATTTATTGATTCGGCGGAACATTTTGCTGCACGAGATCACTCATCATAACATTAATGAACGCGAATATAGTAGATAGTAACTCAACATCACAGACATCGGTTCGACATCTTGGCCTCCTGTCGGAGAACAACTTTTAATCACGTGACACTGAAAACGAGACTATGAATACACCGTTGCGCAAATATATTTTCATTGAAACCTTTAAGCACAACTTATCAATACAAGCCTATGATTGTCCTTATGGTTTATTAATTACAATACCATAATATTGCTGAGGTACAAGTCGTAAAATTAATTATATTGTGAAGATCGATTGACACGTGATGCTATAAACGCGCTCTAAATATTTTGCCGGAGGTTGTATTTATTTAGGATTGCGTAATCAAATCTACGTCGTCATCATGCGCATGCGCAAGTGTTATAGAATTTCAGCATGCATATATATATATATATATATATATATATATTATGGAAATTTATTTTATCGTGACTTGATGCGAACACAGTTTTTGACCAGATATATTGATCAATTGCTTGTGTTTAATGATATAGTAGCTGTGCCGAAAGTGTGCCAATTGGCTTCTAAACAGATGGAAAACATAATTACTTGAAATCAAAAACTGCTAAGTCATTCGGGAAATTCGAAGTGCAACCTCGCCAAATGTGCAAAGGTAGCGTGTATATATATATATATATATATATATTATAGCTATGTATGTGCTCCGTATGTGCAAATACGTTTAATTCTGTCACCCGCAGCGCCCAGCAAATTTGAATACCTAGCCTCTGACCACCCCTCACCATGCTGAATACCCCCCCACACATTTATGCCGTACTTTAAAAAGTCAGCCTCGTAAAAAGCCCGTCATAATAAAACGATATTGTATCATTTATTTAGTGATTACAGATGCTTAGCGTTATATTAATATAAAACACACCGAGTTTGATATATCTTTAATTTTATTTATATATTACATTTTATCGGAACCAAGTTATTTTTTCAAAGCAGTGTGTATCAGCAATTTTTCAAAGCAGTGTGTATCAGTAATTTATTTCAGGGCAGATCAGCTGCCATTAAAAACAAAGCCAACCGCATTAAAATTCCGCTCATTTTTTACAATGGCTAACTGATCGAATCTTGTAATCACCAGAAATTAGGTAACCCGTAGTTTGAGATAATTTAAGACTTCCAGAAAGACGTCTTGTTTGTTGTATTCAGAGAGAAGATATAAAAATAACTAATTCAAATATTTATATACAAGTTAATCGTCGACTCAAACATTGTTTATACAAAATACCTTAGTCTGTAATTAGTAAATATAAAATTATCTTTAGTCGTTATCACTAAATGCCGGATGACTGTAGTTTTAGATTTCGTTAACTATTTTTTCGATAATGGGGGGGGCGTTGTTGAGATATTCATCTAACGCATACAATAATTTTGTTATCACTGCATTTGACTGCACAAAATAAACTTGCCGAGTCCGCAACCACCCCGCAAAATAATTATCAGGCCCTCAACCACAATAACGAACTTGTTCATTCATGAACGCCTCGACCCGCAGTCTGGTAACCGCCTCTAGGAACCGCCGTAAACCGCACGTGGTAGGTAATCTCATACAAGAGTGTTTATATATATATATATATATATATATATATATATAAAATAATATATATATATATATAGATATATAGGATAGGTATCGCAAATTGTAGTTTTCCTACAGACTTGTATTCACAACAGTATCATATTCCTAATTGAGATAAATTTACTTACAAAATCATAACTAAATACGCTTATCCTTTTCAGTGCTATTCCCGTTTTGGTTAAATTCAATTAAGGAGACATCCAATTTGTTATTTGGTTCTATTGGCATAATGCATTTCAAACCATATGTTTGTTATGCCTCGAATGCCATAATTATTTAATTTGTGAAGAAGACTGTTGTGACTAGCGTATCGAACGTTTGGAATGTGTCGCAGGTTCCAGGTTCTACTCCTACTCAGCCCACAAACCTACGTACGACTAGAAGTTGATGATTGATGTTTTATGGCCACTTTTGTGCACACTGCAGGCTAATTGGGCCGAGCGACCGCTAAAGGTAAAGAAGCGAATTGAAAGATGAAACACCCTTCAGATATACCCACGCCGAGATTCGCGTACGACTAGATTAGACTAGGTGTATAACAATGCTATGATCAGAGTGTTCCTAATCGCTATCTATTGGCTAGTTCTTAAGTTGCGTTTTGCTTTAATGGAAACTTGTCCAGGTGTCATTGCTTTATATTTGATAAATTATCGTGCCCCTTCATTTTGTTAATTTGAAAAGAGGATGAAATGTAGGGCATTATTACATCTACTTACTACATTAAATTGATTAAAACCTTATTACGTTTTATTCCTTCAAATTATTAATATTATTCATTGCATATGAAGCCTATACTTATGCCATAGAAACGAGTATGATTGATTATGTTTGATGTTTTACGATCATTTCCTGTGCTTGTGAGGTAATTGAAGCTCTTAAAGAAAACAATTATTGCATAAACTAATCAAATTCCATCTCCAATGTTCCTTCACTGTCAAATTTCATTGGCATGGTCATTTAAGTTTTCATCCAGTTCATAAACCAATCTATTTGTCTGTCTGTCTGTCTGTCGGTTCGTACAGCACATCTCCACATATATAGATAGATAGAGCTCTCACTAATCTTTCCAAAATAATAAAATTGGTGCAAAACGGGAATAGAAAGCGTCTCGATCGATTTAATTGTGCTCAACTATTCTAGTTTGTAAATGGAAAATCATACGATTTTAGCTAGTTTTGTGTTTCCATTGAAGATGAAACGGATACAAACAAACGAAATGCGAAAATCAGCGAATTTATTTGAACGAAGAACGTAACATCCGTTTATCCTAATTACTCCGCAGCAATAGAAGACTCGTGTTCTACATTAATCGGTAATCAGTGATCTGTTATTATAATCTGTGACCTTCAATTTGCTATTTGTACAATTAAATAAAGCTAATTGAACCAACACAAGTCGAGTTCAGTTTCCAATCTCTCTTGCACAAGACTACTCGTGCCTTCCATTCAATCAATTCATGTCTGAATAATATCCAAGTGGGTGAACCAAACGTTATGGTGTGCAACTCTAAGGATGCAGTTTGGGCAAGCCTGTTGCGCTGATTGAATTGACAATCAATCGGGTTGAGCTTCAAATAGCAGCCGAAACGGGCTCTAAATGGGTGATGCATTCCGAATTAAATCGAAATGTTTCACTCGCCAACCGAGGTTGCTCTCCTAAATATATTCTGAAATATGAAGAGAGCACAGTATGTCGAAAATGTGACTTAAACCTAGCAAACTAGAACTAAATAGTGCTAACGGACTGAACAATACTCTTATTTTACTCACCTTAAGCCTGTTCCTTCTTCTGCCACTGGTCAGTCGTATTACCTACTTCAACAAACGTCTTCTCAAATTTCTTCCTCAATCTAGATTAAGGAATGTCTATTATTAGTATTAGAAAGGTTCTGCGACTTTTTGCCAAATCATCAATGTCTATGGTCCAGTAAACAGAGGGATAAGCTCAAAATACCATCATCCCGAAATCGATCTTCAAATATCCAGCTCATACCATATTCGCTTTTTAATTGATACTAACAACACTGAAAACCTTTTCTCATGCTAATGGCAGCTATTTATACATAATAAAATAAACAAAAAGGTAATAGAGGATAAATGCAAGAAAGTTTCTCCGCATTGCATTTTGGTTACTGAAAAAGCGATCAATTATTCCTTGCGATCTCGTTATCGAGTCGGGAAAGTCGAACTTCAATCGACGCTGCATGATGCACATTATGGTAAACAACATAAATACACAATTAATAATCGCTTTTACACAGTCATGATTTTCTAATAGTTTTTAAACTAAACTACGAATAACAGAAAGTCAACTGGAACTTACTCTTCAGCAAAATGGAACGCCCTGCTAGCATCACTCTCACGGTAATCGTCCATTTCATCAAGTGGGCCTTTTGTCTCAACAATGGAATCCACTTTAATACGACCCTTATCATCGCAGAAACTGAATCCAAAATAAACACCAGTAATATGACCCTTACCATCATAGAAACTTAATCGAAAATATACATCTTTAATATCGAGAGTACACATTTTAAACTGATCCGACACAATTAAACACAGCCTAGTCATTTGTGTGACACAAGCTGACAATAAACATTCGTGTTGAACAAGGATTAGCCACGTTCGAATCAACGAAGATAAACGGAAACACACTTTATATTAATGTTACGGTAGCTGTTTGAAACGAGTAGTGTACCCATTTACGGGCGCATTGTTGACCCACTTGCGGGGATGAAACCGGTCTTTTTCCTTACTTTTATATGCAAATTCATAACAAACCTGGCTTCGCTGTGTACCAAACGTATTATTTCACACGCCAGCATCTTGGCGCTAGGACGAGTGAGCGGCTGAAACAAAAGGGTCAAATTTTCACTGATTCCGCTTTTATAACATAATAAATTAGTTATTGCTTTGGTTATGAGTTAGCAAGAACGATTTCAGAATACAAAGGGGCACGAAGACTTGAAATTCGTTCTTCGTCTAGTCTGCACTGATAACGTAGAGTATGCAATTCAACGAAACCAATCTGAACCCCAAAGTCAAAAGAAGGATACTGCCTCAATAACAGCCCACCTCTCTGTATCGTTTTAGGAGACAGGTTTGGATTTGATTCTTGCGAATAAAAACTCTGCAGATAAATATATAAAGGAGGTTCCTGGTGGAAAGAGCTTCGAGGCTGGTCGCATCTGGGACATGTGGCCCAGTAGCGGTTCTCTGCGGAAACATCCTAAAGTACACGTAGGACTCGGAATCAAAACCCATGTTGTTGTTTTTTTTCCGGCGCAGCGCTCCAGCCACTGGGCTGATGAGGGGTCACTTAGAAGTTTTTTAAATCCTCAGAAGACGAAACACGACAACATTAGTTTCTGTAAAATTGCTGACAAGCTGTTAGACGATATTCCTTTCTCCGAGTGGCAGAGAGGGTGCTATACGGGAGCAAATTAAGGTATACCCACTAAGGATGATGTCATTTGAAAAGCATTACAATATTTTATCAATTTTAACACGCATCATCAAAAACAGATACAAGTGTCTTCACTAAAATTATTACTCTTACTAATTTATGTTCATTTTACAAGACTATAAACGCTATTACAAGATTTTCATCCGTACAATCATTTCTTCCGAATCTTACAAATGTCGTAAATGGAATAATAATAATAATAATAATAATAATAATAAATTGACTTTTGTATAGCGCATTTTCCGGAAATGTTCAAAGGCGCTTTGACAATAGTTTAAAACAATAGATGACATAGATATGACTGGTGTGATAGGTACAAAACAATAAAATAAGTAGTAACAGCAGATGAGTACACAAATTGACTAGTGTTGGGTATTTTAGTTTACAATAATGAGTTTTTAGGGCGAGATTTAAAACAAGAGATAGTGTCAGATTGTCGAATATTTAATGGTATATAATAATAAGGCGTACGTAGTAAAGTTAACAACTTACCTCTTTTTCTAACATTGTCTTGATGATACGCCTGAGATCGCTCGAATATTTAGACGGTATGTCGGCTGCTTTCCTACCCATGATGTTCTGAGCAAGTTCAGATTGATCATTTCCGACGAACGGCGGCTTCAAAGCACACATTTCGTATATTAAACAGCCAAGTGACCAAATGTCGCACTTCTCGTTGTACATCTCGTGGCGATATAATTCCTAAATGAAATCAGTTACAGGAAAATATACAGAAGCTACATCTGTCCGATTAATTATGAGTGTATGTGTGTAATAATAATAACAACAATAATAATAATATTAATAATTACAAAACTTCTACTGCGCCATTTTCCTAGAAAATAATCGAGTTCAGTGGTGCACCTAGTACAAGAGTTGGGCAAACTTATAGTCCAGGTACAATGAAAAGTTCACCAACAAATGATCAGATGGAGTGGAAACGTAGGAAGGATAAGCGAGTCTGAAAATGTCGGTTTTCAAACGGTGACGAATAGAAACTATGCTATTTGATGACTTAACATATTCAGGGGGTATATTCCAAACATCAACTGAAAAGCACGCATCCCAACATGAGTTTTAACCCTGGACACAGAACCCATTTTATGCGAGTTCACTCGTCAGATTCAGCATCAAACCATTACAAAATTACGCAGCTTGTCTTTCTGTCTCAAGATTTATCTATATGGACATCGTGGTTTCTATACCACAAATACTCCAGATAGTTTTTCGGAAATGGCGTTAGCACAAATTAAGAATTAAGATCCTTCACTATTACATCTAGGACTGCACAAGTTTTAACGTGGCTGATACCGAAGAGAAATATTTATAGAGGAAGCCACATATTTGTTGATTGGAAGACTACTGCTCGCTAGGGGCCTTAGCTAAATCTCATCTCCTAAAATGATTATCTCAGTTAGTAAAACTGATAAATACTCAAACATTTTGGAGGGGCATCATCTAAACACTTATCAGTCAGTAAGAAGCCTCATACACCTTTATGGTATTTTGACGAATTTGATGCACCGAGCCGTGTTTTCTGCTAAATATTCCATTACACTTTAAATATTATATAATGTATTATACCAATGCATATTTATATAGCGCCAGAGTAACCCTGTTCTGGAGCGCTGTACTACATCATTATCCCGGACACAGACCTGCTTCAGTCCAGTACTCACCTTAAATCCCAAAGAAGCATGCAACGCATGCTGCCATTAAAGGCGCAAAGAGTTACTCAAAACACATAGCCATCACTTCCTGTCATATTCTAATTTTATGGTTGAGCGAACCAGTCGCGACGTGACAGCATTGCAGCCCAAGGAGCACTGAACCCACGACCCTTCGTCTACGAGTCATACGCTCTAACTAAGTGCGCTATCACGGCTCCATAGTAATGATTACTAAATTATAATAGGACATCACCCCCCCCCCCCATCTTGTTTACGTGCACCCTTGAAAGGTAAATGTAATGGTTTACGCGCTGGATTGAACATTCCATAGAAAATATCTATGCTACAAATTGACTACTTATTACGGAAAGCTACTTACGGGCGCCATATAAAGTGGGGTGCCAGTGACGGTTGCGGCTCTAGTTTTCGCGTCGAGGATACGAGAACAGCTGAAGTCGCCGAGCTTCACCTTCATGTCGCGAGTCAGAAAGACCTTCGAAGGCTTTAGATTTCTGAGCAAAATAATATTACCGTCGTTTTTCTTTTTGTGGCATTCGCCAAGAGCCAGGATGAGCTGATAAAGGACCATCCAGATGTAACCCTCAGAATAAGTGCACCTAAATGGAGAAAAATATAATGGGAATAAATGTTTGTTTTATATATATATATATATATATATATATATATATATATATATTATTCATATGACACACACACACACACACACACACACAGAGAGAGAGAGAGAGAGAGAGAGAGAGAGAGAGAGAGATACACACACACACATACAGAGAGACACAGACAGAGAAACACAAACAAAGACACACACACACAGAGAGAGAGAGAGAGAGAGAGGGGGAGGGAGGGAGAGAGAGGGAGAGAGAGAGAGAGAGGAGACAGAGAGACAGAGAGAGATGCTCGATATAGGACAACGGCAAAATGAATGTAAATGTTGCTGTTTTAAGGCCACCTTTGTGCAAAAGAGCCCCTAAATGGACCAAGTGAGTCCAAAGGTAATCAGGCGAAATGAAAGATGAAACACCATTATGATATAGCCCTGACGGGGTTTGAATCCAAGTGCTATAGGTCTGTGACCAACAGCCCTACCAGCTGCCCCATGGAGGCGCCCCCAATGGCAAGACGAAGTAGCAAGAATGCAATTGCCAAACAATACATCAGCAAGAATATATTAATGAAGCGTATAGACACGTATTATTTTACAATAGCGTGCTCAAATTATGAATATGAACTGTCATAACATCCAAGACATCCACACATATATTACACAACTCAGATGGTGTAGTGCCGTTTTAAGTTTTCTTGTACGTACAAATGTATCAATGAATGAAGACCGAATGTACACATGTTACTTTATGCTGATGATGTTGCTAAGGGGAAAACGACACAATAGGCCGATTACAACGTCAGTTAAACGCAATGGGCGAGTGCTGCTCATAAAATATGGTCTCAGTATAAATATGCTCAAAAACAAATGTCATGGGTTTTAGTAATGGTGGTCCATTCAGAACGAATGAAATAAATTATATAAGTAATGAATCTTTGGTCTAAACTGCGAATTACAAGTATCTTGGTATTATGCTTTCTTCCGGGCTCTGTTGGCCTACAACAATCAGCATCTCGGGCTGGTAAAGCTATATACAATACTCCGGTTACACAATTATTCCGGTTCGGGTTAGATATTCCTGCCGAATAGCTTCCCAGTGATGTGCTATATGAGTAAGTACTCGAACCGAGCAATGACGGTTTGTTGACGATACTCGACAATACGTCAAATCAAATTCATGGAACCTTTTGTAGCTCCGCTGGATATTGACCAGGAACATAAATGTACACGAGCGTGCCACGAAATAAATTTGACGTCCACTAAAGTCCCGAATACCTTCGAACTCGACAATATTTCGCTAGATCCCGGTCAGCCTCGACATGCTTCGTTGTACCTAGTATCACCAAAGACCAAAGTCACAGAAAAAAAATGGACGCTGCAGAACTGAAAACCTAACATTGACCATTCAAGCATAGGATTCTCCTTCACATCGATACATCCGACAACAGATACAAATCTCGTCCCACGTCGCAATGGCAAACCTTTATATACGCAACGCCATAACAATTTCGACATACAGACACTCGAAGGTTGAAACAGTACTAACCCAAATAACCCCTAACGACAAACACAGTCAGCAACGCGCGCCGCTTGGATGATGATGATAATTGATGTTTTACGGCCACTTTTGTGCACATGATAGGCTAAATCGGCCGAGTGACCTTCAAATGTAATGAATCGAAATAAAAAATGAAACACTCTTCAGCCGCTTGGACGTCTTTGCAAGTTAACATAACGTTAGACGGAAGGTGCCGACAGAAACTTACACGTGCTCTTCAACCTTCCGAGTTAAGTTCAACAGGCTGCCACCTTCGCAATATTCCATAATGATGTAAACATTGTGGCTTCCTCTGCCGCCTTCCGCAAACGCTATGGCATGACCATAATATTTCACGATGTTCTCATGGTCCAAATGTTCTACTATATCTATTTCGCTTTCAATGCGCTTCAGTTGTTCCTCGTCATTAGCGTCGAAGGCGATCACTTTCCACGTAAAATACTGCGATGTGAAAAAAACATTCGTTATTAGAGTGAAAGTAAGCAGGCAAATATTCCTGGTCTGCGGCTAATTTGGACTTACCGTTAGCTTAACCAGCCAGTCGACTTTGAAATATGAACGATGTAATATCCTTCAGTGATAGCTCAGCCTCGATTTGAGTCGGTGTATTAAAGTGATTTAGCTAATTGGACTGTGAGTAATACCATGGAGTCTCCTCCGTCAGAGAGATTATGCAAATTAATGACAAGATGATGATTGATGGTGTATGGCTACTTTTGTGCACATGATAGGCTAAATGGGCCGAGCGACCTCCAAAGGTCATGAATCGAAGTCGAAGATGAAACAACCATCAGATATGCCCACGCCGAGATTCGAACAGGGGTGGTATTGATATGTGGTCCAACACGCTACCGTTAGACCAAGGAGGCGCCCCTGCTTAATGGCAAGAATACAATCAGATTGAGTGTAATGATACACGATTATTGATTACAATCCGATATACAGGACATGAACGATTTTCTGTTGAACATAAAGCAACGTGAGTTTATTAATATGCGCTGACGTGAGTAGATACATCGGCTTTAGACTGACATAAATGTAGACTGTTTTGTCTTTTTCGATACCTCTCTGCACAAATAGTCTAAATGCGCCGACCAACCAGCCAGGCTAAGATCCGAACCCTACTACTACAAATTTGTGGACCAGTGCGATACTACCTAGGCCAAGGAGACGACGCCTCGTCTGTATCTGATGTTACCATTTCATTCTTCGACTATTATACTGTTTCGGTTAGAATCACATTAAACCCCCGCCCCTCATACAGTCTCTGAGGGACGTATCCAGTTACTAGTCCCAAACTCAATGGGGGAAAATCCAGACGATGTATTTTATAGCAGAGTAGCCATTTCTTCCCTAACATATTTAGATAGAACGCCTACCCTATCGCTCAGTCATCCGATAAAACAATGAACAATCCGATTGATCAATCAATCAATCAATCAATCAATCAATCAATCAATCAATCAACTTTTATTTAGGAACTGTATAAAAACACACGAAATAAATTATTTATGTAAAGATGGTATCATAGTTAGTAGTACACAGTCCTAAGCATTGGCATAGAGTCGTGTAGACTCTAAACTTAATACTGATATGATCTTGTTAAACAAACCATGCGAAGAAATAGTGGTTTTAGGTTAAAGATATTCCATGGCTTAGAAGCTAAAACCTGGTAACGTATCTTTATAGTTCTCTAGACTGCTCGGTTCGGCTCCGAGAAGCCTCCGTACTTCACACGTACCTTGCCGTCTTTTAATCTCTGAATTTTATAGCATGGGCCGTACATTCCGCCGTACAGCAGCTCCAGTTCCTTATAGTCCTTTATCTTCAGCAACATGGTCTCCGGTTGACTACTATTGAATAAATATCTAAAGAAAGAATCGATTAATGAATTTCCGTCATTAACATGTTGTCCTTTTCACCATCATCAACGTCATCATCATATCAGAACCACCATCGTCACCATGACCACCACGACCACCATCACCGTCGTCATCATATCACCACCACCATCGTCACCATGACCACCACGACCACCATCGTCACCACCACCGTCACCACCACCACCACCGTCACTGTCACCACCATCACCGTCGTCATCATATCACCACCACCATCGTCACCATGACCACCACGACCACCATCGTCACCACCACCTTCACCACCGTCACCACCACCACCACCGTCACAGTCACCACCATCACCGTCGTCATCATATCACCACCACCATCGTCACCATGACCACCACGACCACCATCACCGTCGTCATCATATCACCACCACCATCGTCACCATGACCACCACGACCACCATCGTCACCACCACCTTCACCACCACCATCACCGTCACTGTCACCACCATCACCGTCGTCATCATATCACCACCACCATCGTCACCACCACCACCACCGTCACCACGACCACCACCGTCACCACGACCACCACCGTCACCACGACCACCACCGTCACCACGACCACCACCATCACCGTCGTCATCATATCACCACCACCACCGTCACTGTCACCACCATCACCGTCATATCACCACCTCCATCGTCACCACCACCACCACCGTCGCCACGACCACCATCGTCGTCACCACGACCACCATCGTCACCACTACCATCATAATCACTACCACCATCATTATTTTCCCTATTCGAATACTTCAAATTTAATATTTACCACACCAGGTGGTTTGTGTGTGTATATATATATATATATATATATATATATATATAGATATATATATATTTGATTTGAAGTTTAAAACAGGGTGAAATTAGATTGCTGTTATCACTTTAACAATAACTACTATTCCATTACTAAAACCTGTTACACTACTACATTGTCCACTACAAACACTTCCGTCGCTGCTTCTACCATGACCACTACTAGCCAGATCACAATCATGATTACAATCATGATTACAATGTATATCACAAGAACACGAATCAACCACGGTAGGCTCAGGTGCTGCAACAAATCCAAGCAAGGAGAACGCCTTTGTCATGTTGGATATATTGTCTGAAATATTATATCTTATTGGTTATATTGAAGACATCTGCATAACTGGAGTAAATATTCGCGGTTGTGTGGCGTCCCTTAAAACGCTTACGCGCTAACATCGCACTGACAAGCCTGTAATCCTGAAAATAGTGTCCCGTTATCCCTAAATAACTCCTCATTTGGCGGGCTAGTCCACAGGTCGATTGTCACACAAACACTGGCCACATTGGACAACTCTTCCCGCATCTTGTTCTGGAGCGGTGTGGTCTTGTTAGTGATAAGTGTTGTTGTAAGATGTGTTCTGGTAGGGAGCTGGTAGCGTGGATCTACAGCGTGAAACATGTTAGTGAAAGACGCAACCTCCACAACACATAATGGCTGTAGAGTCTCGGCAACAAAGTTGATTAATGTTGATGTGATTCGAATCTGCTTAGCATCAGTAGCTGCTCTACTGCTACCAGTATCCCCCCCCCCGTCATCAAAATTATAAGAACTATAACCTGCACCAATCCCACAAACAGCACAACCGCCGATATCACAACCACACCCGCTACTACTGGCTTTGGTGACACCACGACAACCACATCCGCCAAAACCACCACCATAGCCGCCTTACAGCCACATGCACCACTGATAGGTGACTGTCAGATATTGATGTAACAGATGACATATTATTTAGCCAACCGTTAGCCAATTCCAGTCAGGTAGAAGCTAAATTGAAAAATGATCAAAAACAGTTCTCAAAATGAAGCCGTTTCCGTCAATAAATGTGTTTTTCAATCGGTTAACTGTGTTTCAACTGCTACTTCAGATTAACTAAACTCGAGAGCAACACGGGCACTACTTGGAGAAAATGCAAATATGCTTCGACTCGAGTGGATCCGAATTGTTCAGCCTCAACACTCACTTAACCCGAGACATATGGCTATGTGACGACACTGCGAAGGAACATATTCCACTCCACAAACGCATGCACCAACCGAGATATGCAAAACTTATTGTTCGATTCGGAAAAAAAATGTTTCGCTATTGCTTATTACAAGAAACACGGCCACAACAAGCAATCAAATAAAACAACAACTATCGAACATAGCAAAAATCTCCAGCGAACTGCTACCTCCTGGAAGACTCTAATAAAATGAATAATCCGAGAGTTGAACGCTCGTCTCAATCAAGTTTCCTATGAAATGGTGTTTCAATCAACAAAAATCACTATTTCTAAAACTATACGAATGACTCCTTACCTCAACGCCTCGACGATTGGATGAAACTTTAGAAGTCTGCAGCGGAGAACATTTGTACCAGCTGCTGTTCTAGGCTCTTGCCTGCTTTCGCCGTATAATTAATCTCAGTTCTGGCGGCTCGTACTACGGCGTTGACCAGAAAACTGTACCTAAGGGCCTTGCATTAAAGTAACGCCGATACAGTAAAGCCTCGTGTTGTGAATTCTGTTAGTTCGGTATATTTCGATTGAACTTCTCTCAGGTAATTTCGTGTTTGGAAAGTGAAATGTTTAGTCACATTGGAAGAAACTATTTCCAATTTACTTCGATGTCATCTGAGATCTTTGAAAATACGCATCAGGGGAACATATGTTGTGCTCATTGTTGAATTGTCTGTGATGTCAATCGAGGCATCAGTGTAACTTTACACGCGCGCGCGCACACACACACACACACACACACATGTATGTGTACAACGCTATTTAAAGCTTAACGATGCGGAACGGCACTCCTTAGATACAACCATTCCGTTTACAACAGTGTTTCTATCCTACGATATGTACTCACTCCTTTTATTGAAACAACCAACATTAGCAAGATTATGTCGTATAAAGAGGGTCTATTCGTGAGAGTTGGGGGAGGGGGATACCTCGGGGGGTGACTCGGCCAGGGAATATCTAAAGAGTGTTTCGTCTTTCACTTCGCTTCATTACCTTTGAAGGTCGCTCGGCCCATTTAGCCTACCGTGTGCCGAAAAGTGGCCCCAAAACCCAATCGTCGTGAGAATAGGGTTGCGTTCATTATCATAAAATCAAAACAAGTTAGCATGTCTCAGGCGCAAATGCCAAAAAATAACATACGAAGATGTAGGCGATGATCGAGAAATACCCTGATTATTATAGTGGAATACCCCGCTGTGTATTCATAGATCAATCGGTGTTTGGACTTATCTGCCATTTTAATAAAAAAATCAATAAACAGGAACGCATTCACGGCATAATTGGTATTGCGATTGGCGCAGGCCTACTACACCACGTGGGTTCGAACCCGGGCTAAATTTTGTCAGACGGGTATTTCATCTTTCGCCTCACTTTATTCCCCCCCTGTAGGTAACTCGGCCTATTCAGCCTATGATCTGCCCAAAAGTGACCTTTAAACATCAACAATTGCATTTAATTTAAAGCCTATGTAACCCCCCCCCCCTCCCCGCAAATACATTCAGTTTGTTACGCGTCAATCACTTAATCGCTTTACGCTGCAAATATCATTATCACGATCAATATTTTATTTATAAAAAAGTGTTTGTTATTATTTAAAACAAACGACCAGTGAAGATAACAAATGGCCTTTATTTAGATGAACTTCAGCACGAAATATCTGTATATTTCAGATATGAGAACAGGTATCTGAGTTAAGCAGTTATAGATTTGGTACAGACCTTTTCGGAGTCAACTACTCTTCCCTTTTCAACGATATCTAAACCTTATACTAGGAGGAATTAATTTCTTTATCACGGTAATTCTAACCTTATCGTCCTGTCCAATGGCTAGCGTTATTAAGGGGAAAGCGCATCCGAGGCTTGCACTCAAAAGGTTACTAAGTGTAAACGTTGCTGTTTTACGGCCACTTTTGTGCACAAGGTTTACTAAATGAACCGAACGACTTCCAAATGTAATGAGGCGAAGTGAAAGATGAAACACCCATCTGATATAGCCCGGCCGGGGTTAGAACCCAGGTGCTGTAGATCTCTGGCCAACAGCACTACCAGTTAGGCCATGGAGCAATGAGTTTAAATGAGTCGGTGAATCGTTGAAGATTTGCAGATATATATTGAGGTAGTTATTAATAATTGTGTTGTATTACTAGTATATTAGCATCATGATCCAGTTAGTAACAGTTAGTAACCGACCTTTTTGAATGTTTTGGTGAATAGTCAATTATAATAGCGAGGTTAATATGGAAACGTTATGATTGCATATCGGTTGCTTTCATTACATCATCTATTGACCTTCGAATTAGGAAGCATCGCAAGTTACTAGACCATTATGATAATAATCCTCTCATACTATCAATACTGCGACTTTATGGCGCAGATGTGCAGATGCTGAAAACGAATATTTACTCTTTGATTTGTTAACATGATGTTGTTCTGGTGGTTAATGGACTGGATGGGAATCAATCTCAGCAGCCTGATGTCAGCGACGTGGTACAATATGTGTTTATAGTTTATTATGCAGCCCGTAGACACACGAAAGTAGTTAACTGCTAACTAATCATATGTCAAGGGTCACAGATTTCCATGGATTAATTTCTCGGATCACAACATCGACGAATTAATTACAAGGGGGGTTGTTAAAGCGCCCCCCCCCTCAGGGCGCACTTCATTCCGGCAGTGATCACTATCTGGGTATTTCCGCTCCATCTTTCCGTACTGCTCCCCTATGAATAACCATATTGTTAAATGTTATTAAGTATTATAATTAAATCATCAATTCATCGTGGTCCAATCAGAAGTTAGAAATGTTATTATTTTCATATAGTTGATTGATTAGTAAGATTAAATTAATTGTTGATTTAAATGTTGGGAGGGGAGGGATATTAGGTTAACAATGATCTCGGTAACTATAACATTATAGACTTATCAATATTGATGTACAGTATATTAACAAATGATGGGATTACAGACGCATGTCTTGGTGTTTGCTTCGGACATTCATGGAACATATAAACTTGTTAATTGTCTATTGTTTGAAATGTGTGTATAGTTCGAAATAAACTTACATAGAACATATGAACTTGATAATTGTCTATTGTTTAAAATGTGTGTATACTATACACTGTATAGTTCGAAATACACTTACATAGAACATATGAACTTGTTAATTCTCTATTGTTTGAAATGTGTGTATAGTTCGAAATAAACTAACATAGAACATATGAACTTGATAATTGTCTACTGTTTGAAATGTGTGTATACTATACACTGTATGGTTCGAAATACACTTACATAGAACATATGAACTTGTTAATTCTCTATTGTTTGAAATGTGTGTATAGTTCGAAATAAACTTACATAGAACATATATACTTGATAATTGTCTATTGTTTGAAATGTGTGTATAGATCGAAATAAACTTACATAGAATATATGAACTTTATAATTGTCTATTGTTTGAAATGTGTGTATACTATACACTCTATAGATCGAAATACACTTACATAAAACATATGAACTTGATAATTGTCTATTGTTTGAAATGTGTGTATGGTATACACTGTATAGATCGAAATAAACTTACATAGAAGTTATGAACTTGATAATTGTCTATTGTTTGAAATGTGTGTATAGTTCGAAATAAACTTACATAGAAAATATGAACTTGATAATTGTCTATTGTTTGAAATGTGTGTATACCATACACTGTATAGTTCGAAATAAACTTACATAGAAGATATGAACTTGTTAATTCTCTATTGTTTGAAATGTGTGTATACTATACACTGTATAGTTCGAAATAAACTTACTTTTTTCACATTAAAACTTTTGGAAATTCCATTCTTAAAGTATAAACGTTCGTGTAAGATTTATTTGTTCCTATTATAACCGAGAATGTGCTGATGTTTCACTGTTCTGCACATCATATATTGACTATTCAGCCGGGGAAGCAATCTGGTCCACTATTGTAACAGCCTTTTCTGTTAGAAATCATGAAAAATAGGCAATTCAGTTTCCTCCAATAACCTATTAGAGAACTTCTTTTTCATAGAAAAGCCTTGGATGCCAATCATTAAAACATATGACAATCATCTTGCACAGATACATGACCATCAAGCTGCTAAAATTGCTTAAGAACATTTTTTTACAGCTGTCTCTAGATTTGTTCGTTCTGTGTATAAATGTTAGACCTTTGTGTGTTGGATATGATGGTTGAAGGCTTCCAGGTGTAAACCAATTAACATTTTATATTCTTATGCTTCAATGAATTGCTAAGTGCCATTTCCGTTTAGACTTTTTCAAAAGAACTTCTTCATTGGATATCAATCTTTGTGTATCAAGACATAGTGTAAATAAATGTTTATATGCCCCTGAAATAACTATCTTTCGGGGAATGTACAAGATTAGAATTTAAAAATTCACGATAGAACACTATTGTTTCGCACTATCTTCAACTTATGGCTGCTTCTGACCAAATTAATCATAGTGCGTGGGATTTTTTACCCGGAGTGAAAAGATCACGGCTTTTTTTAGTCACAGTATACATGTGTCCACATAGAATCGCGGGGCGCCTCCATTGTCTCACTGG
Source organism: Paralvinella palmiformis (assembly GCA_025642065.1). Lineage (NCBI taxonomy): Eukaryota > Metazoa > Annelida > Polychaeta > Terebellida > Alvinellidae > Paralvinella > Paralvinella palmiformis. Next base: position 298,465 of record JAODUP010000144.1, on the reverse strand, counting down.
AGCGCCTCCGAGGTCTAGCAGTAGCGTATTGGACCATAGATCACTACCTTCCATCTTCGAATCCCGGTGTGGGCATATCTGAAGGTTGTTTCGTCTTTGACTTCGCCTCATTACATTTGGAGGTCGCTCGGCCCTTTTAGCCTACCATGTGGACAAAAGTGGCAGAAAAACGCCAATCGTTATCATCATTATCCATGGCCAACTGTCCCAGTGATTAGTACAAGAACTCATTGAAGCCGTGTCAAGGCTAACTATGCGCGTAATATCGCTAGAGAAAGAGGTTATAACCATGAAGCGTGCATCACCACCTGTCACTCAGTCTCCACCCTTTATAACAGATGACGAGACGCACATATCGGATCACAGGACAGTTGGACCCATTGTTGCCTCAACAATAGCAAACATGGCTATTGCCAATGTGGCACTACGTCCAGTGAAGATGATTCAGACGATACTACGTCTAGTTTCCAAATTTCACGTCGTCACAGGCGAAGACTATCCCGACTCCGAAAAAAGAAGAATGAATTGTTAGCTCGTGAACAGGTGCTACTGCAATCGGACAACAAAGTGCCAGTGACTGTCCCTATAGAAAGATCTAAGCATATGCCTGTGGTAGCTGCCAGTAATACAGCTACTCGGTATGACAGCCATCAACCACCTAGAACGACAATAGAAATATACATTGGAAATGCGTCGCCAAATACATCAACGGGGGATATAATGCATCACTTGAATCACATAGGTATTCAGGGGTCCCCAGTCGTTAAAATGCTTCGTGATAGGTTCGACTGGAGATCATTCCACGTCGCGGTGAACGACGAGCACGAGGATACGGTGCTTAACACGCAGAACTGGGACAACGGTATCTGCATTCGACCTTTTTCGCGCCCCTCGTGATCGCAACTCGATGCATCGCTTCACAGGAAGAAAATCAGCGAGCAACGTTCGAGCTGCAAACCTGAGACCCGCAAGCATTCGAGCCGCAAACGTGAGACCCGCAAGCATTCGAGCTGCAAGCGTGCGACCCACAAACGTGCGAGACACAAACGTACCAACCCGCAGAGAATACTCGTGGAAGAAACAGCATGTTCTGGCGGAATAAACGATACTACGACCAGGATCGTCACAGTGACCGGTACACACGCTGAGTATGAAGACGAGTGGCCACGTTTCCCCACTAGTGACTGGGAGTACAACAACCAGTACAACAACCATAACGGCGAGTACCCTTCCCATTATCAGTCGTTGGGCAGGAGCACCAAAACCATACGATGCAGGTACTGTGCCGAACCAAATCACCGCCAAGATAAATTTAACTGAATTAGACAATAATACTACCACGGAGATTAATGTTTAAATGATAACTGTACATTCAATGCAATCAAACAATTGTATTTACAAAACAAGAAACAGTGTAAGATAGGTCATATAAATGTTAATAGCATTAGGTAGAAGTTTGAGCCTTTCAGAGAGATTTTACAAGGATTTATTTTGGATGTCTTAACTATTCAGGAAACCAATATTGATAATTCGTTTCCAAATAATCAGTTTGCTGTACCCATGTACAGGCTATACAGACAGGACTTCAAAAATAATGAAGGTGGTATAATGATGTACATTAGGAATGATATGCCTCAATTTGGAAGATGTGATATTGAAGGTTTTTCCATTAATAACACCAATGGCAGAATTGAAATTATTGCTGTTGAAGTTAGAATGAGCAAGGAAAAATGGTTATTCATCAGTGTGTATGAACAGCCAAAGGTAAAACTAAATACTATTATAGAATGTATAGATAATATCATGAACCATTGTGTAAATTTGATTTTAATGTTCTATTAATTGGTGATTTTAATGTTAATATTTCGAAGAAAAATAATTATTTTAAAGATTGCTTGGATGTTAATGGTTTGAGTAATATTGTAAAGAAGGCAACGTGTTTTAAAGGTGTACCTTTTCTTATTGACTTAATTATTACAAACAAACTAAAGCGTTTAAAAAATACTGTCAGTGTTGATACAGGTTTAAGTGATGTTCACTCACTAGTTTGTACCTCCACAAAGTTTCATATTCCTAAACAGAAGGCTACTACCTTCACATATAGGAGTAACAAGCATTTTAATAAAACAACTTTCTTACATGATTTATCTGCAATACTCTATCATATAACTGAACTATTTTATGATGTTGATGATGCTTATTATGTATGGAATGAGTTAACAATGCAAGTAGTGAATGAACATGCTCCTGTAAAATGTAACACGATCAAAGGTACCAGAGTTCCATACAGAATTGAATAAAAACGAAAAATTTAAAAATATTTAAACTAAATATGATAAAAGTAAAAGTACTGGTCGCTGGCAACAATACAGAAATCAAAGAAATTTGGTCACAAAATTAAGAAAGAAAAGTAAATGCCATTTTTTTGAAAGTAAATGTGTGCAACCTCGGGAAGTGGAAATGAGTTCGGGGAAAAGAAAACCTTTTTTTAAAAAAATTTATCAATAAAAATGATAATATAATAATGACCAATAAAATTTGTAACCTCAAGACAAGGTAACTACTTTTTTTTATAATTATTTTACCAATAGGCCAAAGATATAGGTTCTGATGATTGTATTAATTTATGTAATTATTTTGTTGAGAAACATGACCAACATGATAGTGTTAAAAATAAAAAACACTTTATGGAAACATTTGGTGAACATGTTGATTTTTACATATTAAATTATGTATTAAGTCCATTTGTGTAATTTAAAAACCAATAAAGCCACTGGGTATGATACATTCCGCTAAATTATTAAAAATGGGATCAAATATATTAAATCAAATATTTATTTATTAAATGTCACTAACAAAAAGAATTTCCCCAATTTTCAAAAAAAGGGAAAATATGTCCTATTCACAGAAGGAAACAATCTAGATGTTTCAAACTATAAACCAGTCGCATTCTACCCAGATGTCAAAGTTTTTTTTAAAAGAAATTGTAAACCAGGTGTCGGTATTTTTAAAAAGGGTTTTTTAGCCCCTATATATCTGGGTTTAGACAACGAATAGTTGTAAAACTGTTCTCTTCGTCGGGTTGAAAATATAAAGAAATCAATAGAAACAGGTAAAGTAGTGTGTGTTGCCCTAATGGATCTCTCTCGTGCTTTGATTGATACCCATAAATATTTATATCTAAACTACGAGCATATGGCTTATCACAATCTGCATGTGAATTATTTCTCGGTTACTATCGAGATGTAAACAACGAGAAATTTTGGGTAGTGTTAAAGTAAAGGGGGAAAAATGTTTACAAAGGTGCTGCTCGGGACCCCTTTGGGTCCTCGTCTTATAATGTTTTCTAATGATATTTTTTATTTGAAGATGACGTTGATTTCAATTACGCTGATGAAAACCCTTTGTCTGTTCGGGCTAAAATTATGAGTCCGTCAAGGATAAAGTAGTCGCAATGTAAACAATGTGATTACATGGTTTGAGAGTAATAATATGATGGTTAATCCTGATAAGTTTCAATGTTTTGTTTTTGGCAAAAATGAATATTTAGATAGTTTTAAGATGGGAAAACATGATATTGTTCCACAGAAAAAGTCAAGATTTTTTTGAATAATTAAAATTTGAAATACACCAAACTTTGTAGAAAGCAGGAAATCAAATTCATGTTCTGGCTAGATTATATAATGTACTTGATGAGAAATAAGTTTTTTCTTTATAATAGTTTTATAAGATTTTTTTATTGTTCTGTTTATGGCACTTCTCTAGTAAATGTAACGCATATAAAATTGAAAAGCTTCAAGAATAAGCACTACGATTTATTAAGTTGGACTTCAACAGTTCATTTATTACTAGAAAATTGTAATAAACACCCACTATATGTTGTACGGATTAGAAAGTTTATGGAAGCTGTATATAAATTTCACATGACAAGTATCCCTGTATCTAAATGCTCTGATTAAACAAAAATGTACAAATTAATTTGTTGATAATAATATATTTTCCCCCAAAAATAAAACCGTCAATTTAAAATTTTTTTACCTTTCTCACCATTTTATTAATAAATTGAAATATTAAATGCCCAATTTATATTTTAAATTTTCATGATTGGGACCTCCTTAAAACACCACTGTAAAAATTAAAGGTGAAATTTGTTTATTCAAATAAAATTTATTTTATAAAACAACATATGTTGTTTTTTTTTTGTTTACACATTTATTAGTTATGACTGTAAAGTTATCGTTTACCTTTTTATGTCGATGTTATGATTACTAATTTTGTTTAATTATTTATTCGATGTAATAGTGATGTCCTAATTTATTTTTAATTATTTATGTCAGTAATATGATTGTCACAAAGTTATTTTTAATTTTTTTATGTCATTAATAGTGATTGTCACTAATGTTATTGTTTACACTTATTTATGTCGACGTAATAGTGATTGTCACTAATGTTATTTTACACTTATTTATGTCGATGTAATAGTGATTGTCACTAAATTTTTTGTTTACACTTATTTATGTCAGTAATAGTATGTACTAATTTTTGTTTCCCTTATTTATGTCGATGTAATAGTGATTGTCACTAATGTTATTGTTTACACTTATTTATGTCGATGTAATAGTGATTGTCACTAATGTTATTGTTTACACTTATTTATGTCGACGTAATAGTGATTGTCACTAATGTTATTGTTTACACTTTTTTTTAAATGGCCTAATGGTTTTTTTTGCGCGTTGGACAAAGGGATTTTTCTTAACCAAATTGGGTTCAAAAAACACCACCCGGGGCCCCCCCCGGGGGAGCAAGGGGTGTTTCATCTTTCACATCGCCTCATTATCTTCGGAGGTCGCTCGGCCCATTTAGCCCATTCTGTGCACAAACATTTACATTTTTCCACATAGAATCGCTGCATTGTAATATGGTGCTAATTATTCTATACTTACGTATAATATATATTCATTAATGCCAAGTTTATGGCCGTTTTATTATATCTTGAACACTTTGGAATATTTGTTGTTAGTATAGCTTCAGCTTTGCTATTCACAAATTGCCTTTTCAGTACAGTTGTCCCTTCCACACGCCGCCTTTTAGCAGACTTGCCCTTCAACACGATCTGACTGACGTTTTGATATATCGAAGCTTGAAATGAACTTGCACTTGTTTGTTGAAATTTGGAGCAGTGCCCGTGGCTGTCGCCTATTTGTCACAGCCACCTGGTGTTGACTTCTGTTGTGTCTTTACTGTTGATGATGGTGTTTATAGGGATCGTTCAGGAGAAGTGGGGTCGAAATGTTGATTTTCTAATAAATAAAGACGCTAGGTGATGATCTAGGAGTTAGTTGTTTTCGGGGGGGTGACCTTTTAGTCTTCTTCTGTACACCGGGTGAGCCGAGCAGTTGAGCAGATAATGTACAGGATGGTATGCTTATAGACAGTCAAGGCGGAGTGCTAGAGACGAACGACTATCGAAATAAACGTCACAATTCTGTCTTTTAATTCCGTCTTTAAAGTAAGTGTAATTTCAACCATATCACACAGTTTCACAATATGTTTCTCATGTGATAATTGCTCCATATGTTAATCGTTTTACACAGACGATAAAGAAAACAATAAGTTGTCATTCTCACAGGTAATAAATTACACCAAACCGAGAATATTTATTTTTCCAGTAAACAAAGATTAATAGTTTTATCACGGTTGTTTTTATACTGTCACAACAAAGTCATTGATCTAATTACGACCCAAAGCACGGCCCAATCAATAGCGACGCTCATTTTGATGACAGAAGCGCTAATTGGGCTTTCGAACAGATTCTTTTGTTGGACACGAAATATGAAAACACAGACCACTAATTTGAGGTATTGAGTCAAACGTTCATGATATTTTATCGCGAGCAATGACAAAATGAAGTTACGAACGGCCGGATTCAGAAATTTGAATAACATGTTTTGCGTGCATTTCGTTCCCAAGAGGCCCGTGCGGAAACGGAAACACGAATAACCGGATTATCGCAGCATCTTAGAATATGTGCCGTTTGTTTCATTTAAATATCATGCGGACTACGTTGCGACCGGATTGCTGGAGTGCAGTTTAATGGAAGATTACTATATACGCCAAATAATCAGCCGCCTCCCAACATCTGCATTATGTATCTGGTCTCAGACAGAGAAACGTACAGATGATGAGATTGGTAATGAAGCGAAGTATAAGATGAAACACCTTTCAGAGATGTCCACGCCGAGATTCGAACTCAAGTGGTAGTGATATATGATCCAGCGCGCTACCAGTTCGACCAGGGAGGCGAAACGTACAGACAAATAAACAAATATACAGTCCTACTTCGAACTCTTTCGGTATTATTTATCTTATTTCTGTGACTTATTGAACTGAACACATCATGCATTACGTTGCCAGATAATCAATATATACAACCATGGGCGTAGTATGTAGCCCCAGTAACTCAATTAACAATAATCTGACAACAAGAGAAATGTTCACTGAGAGTTCAATATTTTAAATATATGTATACTTGGTGGATACCAATAATCATATAAAACTGATGATTACACCGAATTGTTATCATCTAGCGCAATTGAAACCAAGACCTTCATTAATGGGGTTGAACACATAAATCACGACGTATGTAATTCAAGATCGATCAATAATCCGTAAATCGATTTTCGCTTAAGTGAACGTGTGATATCGAATTAAAAGGTTACAGTTGGAGCTGGAAAACTCATCGTCAGTTGACATGTATCTCCTTCAACTGCGGCTATTTGTTGAAGTTTAAATATCTTTCGTATTCAGTTGGTAGACAGGTATTTACTTCTTTATGGGGAAAGTTAATATTCTTTTCAGAACAAAGTTTTCAAATCATATTGTGTGTATTTTTGTTCACGTGTGTGTGTGTGTGTGTATGTGTGTGTATGTGTGTGTGTTACCAATAAATACGTGCATGATGACTTAGTATGAGGCGTTATTAAAAGATGGTTTCTAACTTTTAAAAATGAACTCCTTATATTTACTTGGGATTTGATAAAAGTCATTGAAACCATCACATGCGATTCAGTACCATATATATATATATATATATATATATATATATATATATATATATATATATATATATATAAATAACTGTATCCTACAATTGTTCGTAATATGATAGGAAGCCAAAAATCATCCACAGCTGATACCAATGGCATTCCGTTCTCAAATATTCCTATGTTCATCACTGAGCTAAACAGTCAGTGATGGCACCTATACGGACACTATCAAAGCTGGGACTATACGTCACATTGTTTTTGGTCGCCTTTTTCCTATTTAAGGAATCAACCTATTTTCTCGCATTCACCAGTAACCAAGATACACGGTCATATTTCAACGCATCACGTATCGGCTCTCCGAGCGATGTCCGTGCCGATGTCAGAACGCGCAACACGAGTGGGCCAATCTGCGGCGAGGAATGTCCTCCCGGTGACGCCATCGTGCCGGATAATTACGACAGCCTGTTCTACAATGCCGATGTGAAGCCGTTTATCGGTGGAGCAGTTTGCGGGGTAAGATACCGTTTCGGGGGTTCTAAACCACCGCCATTCAGCCTTATCAGGCGAGGAACATATCAGTTCCCTGACGTAGTTCTATAAGACATCGCCAGGTGATCGATAATCCGGATGAAACTGGACACAACATTCGTGAAAATTATATAAATAACATAGCGCGAATATACACGAATTTATATTTCAGATATCTGGTGTAGCGCTTAATAATAACGGCCGATATTTTACGTGGCTTAGCTACCTCTAATGTGGGAGACGCATATGGTCTGTAAATAACTGCTTCACCACGGGGACTAATTCTAAATAAATTTAGAATTTACAATAGACGACATATTCGGCTGAGAAAACCTTGCCAGTTGTCTTGTTGGATGGAAACCTCCTCCAACTATACTGCCACGACAGGGATTCTAACCTCCAACCTCCCCCACAGTATGACCACGAGTAAGAAAGTCCCACACTCTTACCCAATAGGCCATAGAGGCGGGGAAGTGTGTCATTCTTTTGAATGTTTTTCATCTTGTATAATAAAATCACAATTCGATGATTGCGCTGCAACGGGAGTGAGATAATGCTCTCTCTCTCTCTCTCTCTCTCTCTCTCTCTCTCGAGATACATTCGGCCTTAATCGAAACGGAATACACCGGACTCTGTATATTACTGTAATCTATTAAACTCTTAAAGACATTTAAAGGTATCAATTAGACTTTTCAAAACACGATAATCTTAATAATTTTCTCAAACGTATCTCCTTATTTTTACTTTTAGCTCCATTGCCTCTCAGATTCTTCAATTTTTTTATATTTTTTTTCCGGGGGGGGGGGGAATTTCTGATTCCTGCCGGATATATGTTGTAACGTAATTCGAAGATTTTTCATAAAAGCTTCAGAATAATAAACGACTTCGATCGTTACAATGATCAATCTTCTTCCATATATTGTAGTTCTAGGACACTGAATGGCCTAAATTGTGCCGATGTGTCGTTAAACAACATTCATTCATTCATTCATTCCATATATTGTAGATCAAATAACTATTTAGTTTAACAAAATACGGTTTGACAAGCCGAATCTCGGGAAGGTAGCGTTCTTGTTCTATGTTTTGCATCCAAAACCAGGATTTCGGATGAATTTATTAACAAAATAAACTGGAAAAAGAAATAGTCTCCTAATGGCAACACTTGAAAGCCATCAACAAAAACATAGATAAATCTAGCGTTATGTTATAATATTAAACCAGTTTATTTTGTATGAAATGTATTTGAGCTATATGAGCTCAGAATATGTTTAATTGTGTTTTATTATTTAATTATTACTATTATTATTATTATGAAGAATGGCCATTTTAATCTACTTATATGTTAGCCTTAATATTATAAACACAATAAACATTATAAGTAAGGTTATAATTTAAAGACACCTTTGTTCGAATAATTAAGCTCTTATGGATTAATTTTCCATCTTGGCCTCGATTTTCATCTTTACTTCAACATTAAGCTGAAATAATTCACTCAATAACCCGTTCAGTGTTTGAGGGATGCCCATTAAACAATACAAGCCGATTTCTTCTATGTTACACCTTTGCAGTCGCCATTCAATTACCTGCCCCGATATGATAATCCATGCTGGATGGCCGGGATGCTGTCCGGGAATACATCAGGATCTGCAGCTCGAGTATTGGGGATGGATTTGGGGAATGAAATGGAATGCCAACTCCGATGCTTACCACTTGTTCATCTGGCTGGATTCTCTAAGAGTGGCACGGCCGATCTATACCGGGCGCTAAAGAAACATCCGTATTTCGTACACACCAGGAAGGAGCCATTGTTCTGGTCGTACGGCAGATTCGGTATGTGCTGGTGTGATGCAGTCAAATTCACGTGTATCCAAACTCAGAAGGTGATGATGATGATGATGATGATGATTGATGTTTTGCGGCCACTTTTGTGCACACGGTAGGCTAAATGGGCCGAGCGACCTCCAAAGAAAATGAGGCGAAGTCAAAGACGAAACAATCTTCAGATATGCCCACGCCGAGATTCGAACACGGGTGGTAGTGATCTCTGGTCCAACACGCTACCGTTAGACCACGGATACCTTTCATTGATAAAGTACAAATATGCTGTTATATAACGAGTCAGCTAGACAAATACAAAAAGTAGCCACCTGAACATACATATACACATACAAATACACACGTGCACACACAATTATAGGACACCCCCGGGGCTTAGTTGGTAGCGCGTTGGACCAGAGAGCACCACCACCTGAGTTCGAATCTCGGCGTTGGCATATATGAAGAGTGTTTCAGCTTTAATTTCGCTTCATTACCTTTGGAGGTCGCTTTGTACGTTTACCTTACCATGTGCACTGATGTGGCCGTAAAACAGCAAGCATCATCATCTTCACACACACACACACACACACACACACACACACACACACACACACACACACACACACACACACACACACACACGCACGCACGCACGCACGCACGCACGCACTCAGATAGATAGTGTTAGTAAGTCTTCATCAATCAGAAATTTACCGACACAATGCCATGTTGATTTATAATTATTTGGGTGATTAAATGCTCAGACACACACATACGCACACATAGACATACGCACAGACTCACACGCATACAGGGAAACGCACACACATACACATACACACACACACACACACACACCAACTGCTAAAACACACATACAACTAGCCCCTGAGGCTCTAATCAAATCGCCATATTTTGTTTTTTTTATTTTCAAGATCGTAATTATACAATAGATAAATATATTAACGAGATTCAATACAGAGTGGACCAGATTAGAAACTTTACTCAGACCGTTGAGGGACAATTGAGGCATCCAAAACTGATGAGTAAGTGTATAACTGTAGTATCATCGTCTGTTGAGGGAGACACACAGACAGACAAACAAACGATCTCTCCCTCTATATATATATATATATATATATATATATATATATATCTCACACACACACACACACACACACACACACATATATATATATATATATATATATATATATGTCATTCTAATTATTTATCTATCTAGAGTAAAAAGTTGGTTATAAATAACTAGGATATAACGAAATAGTAGCTTATTTGAAGTTGTTGAAGATGTAACGACATTTATACAGCGAAAATTTGCTTAATTCGAAGTACTGTTTCGGTCCCAGCAGCATTACATCAATAACAATCGCGTTATAACGAAATACGATGTTTGAAATTTCAATTGTGAGTCTTTCCAACCACCTGTGTGATCATTGCAATGGTGAATGCAACAACCGATATGAAAATGGCAATCAAATTTAACTGCATTGTTTTGACGACAGAAACGTGCAATTTAATTTTACTGTTACCATAGGGTTCGATAGGTTGTGAGTAGATATTGACACCTGTCACGTCAAATGGTATTGTGGCATATTTGTTTTCTGTATATGAATGCCATTCGTAAATTAGCAAGTCGGCAACAGTTTATTTCCAAATAACAGTGTCGTGTAACAGATATTTTTCATGTAAAATCTTTAAGGAGAATGTGGAAATAAAAGATCAAATGAATTGTTGTTTTTCATCATCCAATCAGAGACTAGGAACACATTTGCTCCGTGTCTTCCATTCATAGCAAAACACCAGGCAATGTACGTAACAAAATGGTTTATTACCACCAATTATCGCTCATGTGTCGGTAGCTAATATTTGATAGATACTTGGCACCTAGACTTGAAAACTGGGATAATACCATTATAACGAAATAAATTCCGATTCCCTTTGAATTTTATTTAACCAACTTTAACTGAATCTCTATCTGTCTATCTATATGTCTATCTACCTGTCTATCTATCTATCTATTTAAATATTCATCAATATTTAGACGGTAAGAATATATCAGACGACCCCCTCCCCATCTCCATTATTCCCGTGTGCTGCATACTTCAAATTCAATTCACAATTTCTTGTATACCACTATCACAATTTTGACCCTGATCTAATCTCCGTCATGTGTATTTTCTTTTCTTGTTGCATTAGTCGATGCTTCTTCGGCTAAAATGTATTTTATGGACGGATACAGATATGTGCCAGGGCAAGAAAATCTGGATGAGCCAAAGTTTACAACAGCAATGTCAATAAAGGCATTAATACCAGAAGCTAAGATAATAGTTATTATGAGAAATCCCATCGACAGGTAGGTTGGTACATCGGAAGTATACCTGAGGTGTACGCATGTCTGTGTATGTGCATTTATGTATGTTACCCCACAGGAGTTTATATATATATATATATATATATATATGTGTGTGTGTGTGTGTGTGTGTGTCTGTGTGTGTGTGTGTGTGTGTGTGTGTGTTTTAGGGTACATATAAAGAGGCAACAAGCACAGAGCATCAACATATCTAAACATCCTTCGAGACCTACCACCATAAATCTAAATACAAATACAACTATACATACATTAGTTTAAAAATAAAATGCTTTTCGTACGCGACAAATATGTCAGGCCCACAGGAAAGCGGCTATATGCAGGCTACGTACAAAAAGCGGAAGCACGTAAAACATACCATTTGATACCACAGCTCGCGGCAAACAACACGTGCGTGTGGTTCAATGGTGACTTGCTACATACATATCAAACTATTTTGACACCACAGTTTACATTCAACAGTAATTTTCTGTGGTCCAAAAGAAACCTGTATATAAAACATTTCGACACCTCAGATGCTGACCTCAGCTTTATTCTGGGTTCGAATAACTGAATAAATCCTACCTATATGAACCATGTATCGATACACGTCCGACTAGTCTGGCGTCGAAGTTCTCCAACCTAAGTGAAAATTTAAGCCTTTTATATACCCTCAGCGTGTTAACAAACATTACAGTTTGTTCCTAACTAAGGGAATGTACACTAACTCAGTATGGACTCACTGAAGTGATTTAACTAAAATAAAAACAAAGTAGCAATACTGCACACACACACACACACACACACACACACACACACACACACACACATATATATATATATATATATATTACAGTTAATCTGTATAATCAGGTAATATGTATATTGCCTGACATTTTCAGGTAATCTGTATTAAATCTCAGTTAGCAATAGACGTATTACCTGAATATTTCAGGTAATATACATATTACCTAATAACACAGATTAACTGTAACATATGTAAGACACTCAGATCTAATTTAGTGACGTGTCAAGCATCTTACATTAGCACGTATCCTAATCATTAATATGAACACATTTCAAGATAGTTGTGATGTATCCTGATAGTTAACACTAAGTCACTGAACTTCTATTCAAGACTATGGATACGGGTTGATGTCAGGATCAACATAGATCCAGGATGAGGAAAACCGGAACGAATCTAACAGTTGCCGCTTAATGTTCGCAATTCAATATCGCGATATATTTCCAGAACATATTCGAGATATAGAATGTTCTGCCATACCTGCACACCGGCCGAGTTCCACGAGTTTGTCACGGGTTTTATGTCCGAGATGAAATTCTGCTTGAAGCACCAGACTCTAAGAGGATGCGCTTACAATTATACTTTATTTGCCTCACGTATGCCATGCGGAACAGAACAGGTAAATCCTCTTCCTCAACACACGGGTTAACACGTTGAAAACATTCGGCGGACGGCACTTACTAATATAACACGACAGCTCCAAATTGAATGTATGTTATATTAAAATATTTTAACTTTCAAATCTCATTATTATTATCATGATTGGAAATTGTGAATACAAATTTAAATGACTACTACTACTAATTACTAGAGCCCTAAGCGCTTAACAAACAGTTGTGTATTCATATAATGTATGCACGTGCTTTTCAATGAGGTGACACCAGTTTCCTGTTCGACGGTGATTTTTAAACCCCTCTAATTTAGCTGCCCTTTCCAAATAAGAGAGAGAGAGAGAGAGAGAGAGAGAGATTCCTTTCTATAACCCTAAGAAGTTAACGATGTGATGAAAATTTAATCCAAAAGACTGTTGAGGTATTATGCAAGAGTAATATTGATGATGAGAATAACTGTATTTAAGAACTTTCTTCAAGAAAAAGACCTGGCAAAGGTTTACCTACATTTATTATGTTAATCACGTTAGACATTATACTTTGAGCTGTGGCCTACTAATGGTATTACAAACCAAAATTGAAACAGCTCAAACATCGTCGCTATATACCCACTTAGCAATTTTAAATATTCACACGCAGCTAAATATACAACATTAGTTATCGCTCATTAAGCAGAAAATAGCGTACTACCTGTGAATACGCTACTATTCAGGAAACAAACTTTAATAATGCTCACACAAACAATAGGAATAATGTCATACTTTTGGGAAATAAAAACCAAAAGACTTATGAAAGTTAAGATTAAATTTACAAAAACTGGAAATTATTTAGATGATCATTATCTAACATTTTAAACAGATTTTCGAATAAAATATATTTATGGTTTAGCAATTGCTATGTTCCCAGTGTATTATAAATAAGACATTTAGCCAAATTATTATTTTTGATTTCTTTGTGTTCCAAACTTAATAATATATTTCGCGAATGGGTATGACTGTATATATATGTGGACATTTCCTAATGTATATATATATAAAAAATTTTTTTTATAATATATATATATATATATATATATATATATATATATATATACATATATATAATGAAAGGATTGAGAACTTAGCAGTTTCATTTTACTGGTGCATTTTTCCCCTTTGAATGGAAATTTTTAATCAGCACGATATTGAAAACAAAACTATTATAAAATAGTGAAGGGAATAGTCTACCTTACTGCTCGTATCAAAGCCTTTCATTTAAACATATTTTATGCTTCCTCCCTATCAGCATTCCATGTTCATCCGAGCCTCGCTGTATTACGTCTACGTCAAGGATTGGCTGGCCGTGTTTCGACGTGATCAAATATACTTCGTTCATGCCGAGGAATTCTTCAGCCAGAGATCACCAATTATTAAGAGAATATTAACATTCCTAGGACTGGATCACCGGTTAATCACTGGTGATAATTGGAGGGTGATAGCCGATAAACCTCCCACTAACGTCGGTGTTCTGAAGGGACGCCTCGGTGATGGAATGCTGAATGTAACTAGAATGTTGCTCGACCAGTTCTTCCGACCGTATAACGAAATGTTGGCCAAGTTACTTAATGATACTAGGTTCTTATGGAGATGAAGACACTGTTACTCGGAGGGAGATGCTCTCTCTCTCTCTCTCCTTCTTTATCTATCTCTCTCGTTCACACACACACACACACACACACACACACACACACACTCTCTCTCTCTCTCTCTCATATATATATATATATATATATATATATATATCCCGATATATGTGCGTGCATGCGTGCATGCGTGCGTGCATGCATGCGTGCGTGTTGTAAGTCTATTCGAGACGCGAACTTCCTACGAAATTATATTTATTTCATTTGTGCACTTAATCATGATGGAAATATTAGCCATGTATTAGTTGATCAAGATACTGAACTTTTGTTCCATAAAATGACTGATAAACAGAGTTACATTTAGTTAATACACGTAAGTAATCCACAATACATATAGTTAGTATCGCATCAGATGTTGGTTTCCTGAGAGTGATTTATTTCAAACAACAATTAAGACATACATCATACCAAGTCGGTTATCTCTCTGCTCATTTATTAAACAAAAAATTAAGGCAATTAGTAATTCCGGATTCTCGCCCAACTTTACAAAGAAAGTATTAACAAATAATTATTACCTTGAGCAAACAATTTACTGAAATTTGTTCGGATTATTTAAAATCAGAAAATGTTCCAGAACATTATTTGATCCAGATGTATAAATATCTTCTTTTTTAAACAGGACAAGGCACAATAATATTAACACTGATTAAAGCAATATAACAAGTTATGTTTGAAACATCATAAACGTTTAGAGTCAGTAAATGGGTCGATGAAAATCAAACTGACATAATAGTATTAGATCGCTTTCTATTGTCGTTTCTGTATGACAGTATGTATGTCATCCGTATCTAGATAAGGTCATTGTTATATACAAAGTTTGACACTCGCCGATGACGATAAAGAAGATCCAATCCGTATCCTCCAGAGAGTAGTTGGACACAGATAGTGACACATCCTCTGATGACCAACATCTTTCATGATATTTCACGAATGACACAAGAACGTGAATATGCACCGTTTAGATTAAATTAAATAAAAGACATAATCCAACTCCCACGGGACTGTTGTAACGGTCTATAAGGTATAATTAAGTAACTACTTTGATGAGTCTGAAAAATTTATATAATAAACTCTTAGCATGTAGCCTTAAGGGGGGGGGGGAGATTGTCAGGTACAATATCTCAAATAAGGATATACAAGGAATTATTGATAAGTTTCAAGTCTGATAGTCTCGTGAAACTAATATTAGTGTCAAGTGTCTGAAACTTCACACCATAAATGGGTATCCGACTCATGTTAACAGTCTCAAGTTTATTCGAGGGATGTATGAGGAAAAATGACGAATCATCATCCTTATTCTGTGATCTAGATTTCAGAGGATTAAATAATGGTTCTCACCAGGTTGGAATAATGTACTAAAGATTTGTATACATTGGAATATAGGCAAGTATGCAACATTCATAGCCTACCATGTGCACAAACGTGGCCGTAAAACATCAATCATTATAAGTGTGCCACATTCTACTCTAAGTGAGAAACGATGTGTGACTGTCTTATTTGACTGCACCAGTCATCATATCTGGAATGCATTTCCTCTCAGCGACTTCACAGAGAAACAAACTATCGATACAGGAATATACATCACTAGAATCCTTCCTGGAAAGTATACTGCGCAGTTTTCTAACCGCTGTTTTACTGCTCTCGTGGGATAAAGTACAATTTCGCGAACAAAATAACAAAAGTCAACAGAACAAGCTATCCACATAAAGGACTTATTGTGCAGATTTATCATATTTATCAGCAGTAAATTCGTATGATTAAGCTGGTTCTGGAAGATTGTTGGGGTTGTTGTTCCAGTACAATAATAACTGCATCCACATTACGAAAGGTGGGGGGAAACCTGCCTGGGAAGAAGCCTACACCATAAACAGGTCAGAACTGAAAATAGTTAAGTTAAAGACAATTTCCGATGATATTCCATTTCTTCCTCTTATCACGCATTGACATTGTGACAAATACTCGAAAATATGATCATATCACCCCAATTCTTCTAAACTACATTGACTACCTGTTAGACAGCGTATCCATTTCAAGATTCTGTTAATAACTTATAAATCTATTAATGATATGGCGCCAGAATACCTGTGTGAACTGGTGTCCATTAGAAAGTCATCCCGAAACCTCAGGTCATCCAGTCAGATACTATTGCAGGTGCCAGTGTCTCGGCTCAAGTCATATGGTGATTGTGCGTTTAGTGTTGCAGCCCTGACTTTGTGGAATAGGTTACCGGCAAATATTAGAAATGCATCATCTCGAAAAAATTTAATCCGTTTTAAAAACACACCTATTCAAGGTCGCTTTCACAGATAAATAATAACTATCTTTTAAATATCTTATAGGTTTTTACAGACATATTATTTGGGGTACAATTATATTACGTTTTATTTGTGCAGTGCCTTTAAATGGCTCCTGCTAGTAAGGGCACTTTATTAAATACACAGTATTAATACTAGTATTATCATTGTAGGTAACAAGAAGCATGTAACGAGTACGTTGCAGCTATTACAAAGAGCTGGTATAGCCGCATCATAAAGCAATTATTTACATTAGGAGTTGAAGTCTCTTCTTAGAAAGGCAACTTGTAAAATTTACCCATTTTAAGAATATGTTATCAGACCACCCAATAGTCTGGGTTTCCTTTTCGTCGACAATTTCAAGTGTTAATTCATATTATAACCAAATTTTATTGAAATCACCCATATTATTTAATTTTTATTATAGTCATCATCATTATCACAATCATTATTACTTTGTCATTAATATTAATGTTCTCTAAACACTATTCTTCGTATTGCTGCCACAACACAAATATCGTTAAATTGCTGATAAAAGTTTTATTTTGTAATAAATTGTTAACCAAACTGCCATTAACATGAATAAAACACGAATATAATAATAATAATAACGACTTATTATATATATATATATATATATATATAAATAATTACAAAAATAACATGCTTGGTGTACGTTTTTGTGCTTGTTGAATAAATAGAATTTCTCAGTTGGTTTAAATAATTGGGTGCGTGTTGTGACAATCGACATCAACGGAGCCGAAGAAAGACTATGAAACCTCACAGAGCCTGGATTCTGGAACAATTTGGTTCGTGTTCTGGAATAGAGGAATAGCAATGGTCAGGTAACATTATAGATCAGTGGAGATGACACGATTCTAAGATGGCTTACGGCAAGGTATAAAAGGGCGCTAATCGTCGAGGAAAAAAACTGTAGATCGAGGCAATTCGTCGACGTATCCATATTTAACTATAGATCGCAGCAATTCGGGGACCTATCCATATTTATATTATCGTTATAAACATTCCCGTGTATAGCGATATAAAATATGTCAGCCAAAATAGACTGTGCTCGTTGTCGTCAATATTAAGTTTAAATAGTTTCGTCTATAAGACGACTATATCGGTTCATAACAAGAAGACAAATAATACATAGAATTTCATTGTCAAGACGACTTCCATAAAAGGCTAAATAGCAGATGAGAAGCTAGTTTAAAATCGATTTTATGCAATTAACAGCGACACTGGATTTACCACCCAGTGTCGCATCGCCGTGGAATACTACGTGGAATACTACGAGAGGCAACCGTCAACGTTTACTTGAGAAGGTAATGGAAGAAGGGGTCGGTTAGTAGGAGGACAAAACATTTCATTTATTTAATAAATACATTTAACTTCTTCCATTTATAATTTTTCTTGTCCACAAAGTTGTTGATATTTCGATTGATTAGAGTCGATAATCCCGTTTTCCACGATTAAATTCAGTATGGATTAGACTTATTATTGTTGGTTAAATTGATAAACGTTTCAATCTGCAGGCAGTTCGTGTTCAATAATTCAATAATAATGTTTAAATTGCCAGACATGAATTTCTTCACGTTTAGATCAGGTTAGACACGATATGACCATAATCCTTTTGGTGATAAAGCAATGGTGTAATTTTATTTATTAGCAACATTTAAATCATGTAAACAGTGGATGGGGGGGGGGGGGGGAATTGTCA
Organism: Paralvinella palmiformis; assembly: GCA_025642065.1. Lineage (NCBI taxonomy): Eukaryota > Metazoa > Annelida > Polychaeta > Terebellida > Alvinellidae > Paralvinella > Paralvinella palmiformis. The sequence continues at coordinate 279,591 of JAODUP010000144.1, read as the reverse complement.
ATGAGACATAACAGTTGTAATATGTGTAGTATTGAATTCCACAGGATTATTCATTGCTTTCAGAATATGACTATTGCCAAAAGCAAATAGCTAACTCTAGTTAATGAGAAGTTATTCCCAGAGACGAAAATCAACCTCTAAATACAAGTCTAAAATGGAAAAATGCAGTAGTCGACTTTTAAACTAACACTTTGATAGGGGTGCGATTATAGTTTGGTTAAAAATGGTTAACATTTAGCCCTGTAGAATTCATGTTACCAAAAGATTATTTAAAGGTAAAATCAACAGATGGCTAACAGTGATTACATCCGTAATAATCCGTAACTCTCACCTTGCCGTTGCATCAAAGGTTACTCTCCTGCGTTTTATCCAATAACACAGTTTGCATCACCCTGAAATACGCACATATTATATTATTTAAGGAAACGACTTCTTTTTGAGGTTATTATTCGCAGAGTAAAATACACTAAGAAAGAAAAGTATTTGTACATAGACGGATGAATGTTATTTAACGACACATCGGCACAATTTAGGCCATTCAGTGTCCTAGAATAAAATTATTTGTACAATGTAGATTATGGAATATTGAGCAATTCTTCAACAATTGTCACTAAGTCGAGATTGTCAAATAGCTGACATCTTAGATGAAAATGGTGTTTAATCCGAGCAATTTGTTCATAATTACTGATCCCCATGAAAATGAGAGAAAACTCTTGCACATATAAAATTATCTGGTCGATATTATATCATTCGAGACCAAACATCGAGTATCCCGTCAGATTTGCACCTTTGCTGTATAATAATAGTAATAATGGCCGAAATGGAAGGTTTTTTTTACGTGGCTGGCAACCTCAAATGAGGCAAACGCAAATAGTACGTTATTTGCAGCTTCCCCACGGAGACTAATTCTAAATAAATTTAGAATTCAGAATAAATGGCATGTTCGGTGGAGAAAACCTTGCCAGTTGCCTGGTTGGATGAACAACTCCCCTACTATAGTCTATAGTGCCACGGCCGAGGCGCGAACCTGCGACCTCCTGCACAGAATGACCATAGCCATAGATAAATACAGTCTCACGCTCTACCCAAAAGGCCAAGGAGCCATAGTCCATATCCACACAGTTTTCAAATTCATAAACAAATTGGAATCGGTACTATAGAAATATATTTGGTATTTTAAAGATATCAGCTTTCCAAATTAATGGTGCATCGACCGTTGGTATACTAAATACGTGATGGCAAATCAACGACAAGTGTTCGGGTATGTTTTGTTTGTACATTTCAATTACCAGGAACGGCATTCCAGGTTAAACATTTACACTGATGAACAAGATCCAGTCACTCACTCAACGCATTCTATAACCCTCATTCTCTCTGGCTTAAACAGAGAGTATTTGAAAGCCCAGTAATTTGTTGTCTCATTCAGAAGAAAACGTATTTTATTCTTATCGTAGAAATAGATTTAAGTAAACGACTCGTGATAGCTGATCTATGCCACAGTATTATGCTACCAAAGAATAAAATCAACCTCGGACGTATTCAGCCTATTGCAAGAACAAGTTTTTCATTTTCTTTGCGGTTGATATACTTATAGAAACTGACGGGCAAAGAAGGATAACGATCAGATATGCGACTTTTCAGTCGCCTCTAACAACTGGTAAAACTAATATTCTCATACTCGCTTTCAATGACTATGGCCGGAAGAAGACTTGAGGAGCAATTTCAATAGGCATTCTGAAATAAAGAAAAACAATGGAGAAAAAAGTCGTCTGATTAGAGCATTACCAATTATTATACTCGGTGAATTTCATCCGCGTAAAAGAGTTACCTTTCTGTTTCTTAAATTAGACCTTTACGATCTAATTGAATGGATGAACACAATCAATAACATTGTAAGATTAAAATCGATTTCTTGCGTAACCGAATAAAAAAAGGCATCATGTTTAGCAGGAACATTCCGTAATTTACATGTTTACGCTGTTTTCGTACAAACCCCTTTGCATCCCAGCAAAACTTTCTCAGATGTTCGTCTATATCCGATGTACTCGGGCGAAAGTTTGGCTGAAAGAACGAGATTACAAAATGAAAAGATAAGCTAAAATACTATCCATTTCAATGATCACATTCGTAATATTATAATTCTAAAACAATTCCCCCAGAAATTGATTATTGGTTATGATGATTGACGTTTTACGGCCACTTCTGTGCACATAGTAAGGTACATGGGACGAGCGACCTCCAAAGGTAATGAAACAAAGTCAAAGCTGAAACACCCTTCAGATATGCTCATACCGAGATTCGAACTCGGGTGGTAATGATCTGTGGTCCAACACGCCATCGACTAGACCAGGGAGGCGCCCCAATGTTCCTCGTGTAATACTGTGGTATGATTCCTGTGTATCGTGTGCAGTTCACAAATTGTTTAAGGTAATTTTAATTATCCAACTCCCCACCGATACGAGGCGCGAGGGGAGGGTTGCGAGTTAGAAGCGTGCTTTTCTAAGGTTAATTAAGCGTAGTACAGGCAAATTAAATAATGTATCAAGTTACCTCTTTTTCTAGCATCGCTAGTATAGTATCTTTGAGGTCATCCGAGTAAATGTAAGGTATATCCGGAACAGGGTTGTTGGCAATATTTCGGTAAAAACTGCAGCCTTTTTCTTCAACGAATGGTGGCTTCAGGGCACATAGCTCATATAGTAAACAGCCCAATGACCAAATATCGCACTTCTCATCGTAGTGTTCGTAATTCAACACTTCCTACAAACACCCAGCACAGAGTAATTACATCAGTCAATTGTGATATTCGTTAGTCTTGCAATACTATCAACAAAATATTTTTTCCATTAAGTGTATGTAAATCAAGTCTGAATTAGAACCATCATTTTATACTACAGGTTCCCTGAATAACGTACCGGTGCCATATAACACTGGGTGCCAATGATGGTTTTGGCTTGGTCTTGGGTATCGAGTAGACGTGAGCAGCCGAAATCGGCAATCTTAAAACACAAATCACTAGTCAGAAGAATATTTGCTGGCTTTAGATCCCGATGCAGGATCACTTCGCCGGCCAGATTCATGGTGTGACACGCTATTAGACCGCTGACTATTTGGTTTAGCGCTGCCCAGATGAGTTTCTCAGAAATGTTTACCCTGCGGAACAGCACAGTAACGCCTTAAAATCAGTTACAAGGGACACATATCCATGCCAGGATGCTACCGAAGTAACGTAAAGGGACATTTCCTTTATATTTTTATGATCACGTAGTATGCCTGCCTACCTGTCTGTCTGTCTTCCAGCCAACCATGAATGGTATCCACATATAATTAAACTTACCTTTCATTTATATGCTTATCTATCAAGTTCTCTAGACTGCCGTAATCGCAGTATTCCATTATCAGATAGGCCTTAGAAACCCTTTCACCCGTTTCGATAATACTTCCGTAGTATTTTACAACGTGTTCGTGTTCAATTTGGCTCAATATAGAAAATTCCTCCTTGACGGCACGAAATTCCTCCGCATTTTTTGCATTAAACTGGATCACTTTCCACACGAGGATCTATAGGACAAAAAAGGAATGGCGTCGTAGTGATTGTTTCGCGCGTTAGCGGATGATGATGATGATGATGATCTACGGCCACTTTTGTGCACACGGTAGGCTAAATGGGCTGAGCGACCTCCAAAGGTAATGAAGCTAAGTCAAAGATGAAACAACCTTCAGATATGCCAACGCCGAGATTCGAACTCAGGTGGTAGTGATCTGATCCAACGCGCTATCAGTCAGACCACGGAGGCGCCTCGCTCGTTAGCAGAGAAACTGTGCTTCATCAAATGAAAATGGATCGGATGTGTTTACGTCGACTTTAAAAAGATAATATTATTTATCGGATATTTATCATTTACCTTCTGATCCCGTTTCCTTCTAATCTTGTAACATTCGCCGAATCCCCCGGATCCGAGTAATTCCAACTGTTTATAGTCGTCCTTGCACTCCATAGCGGCCAGATAATAACCTGAACATGAACAAGCCGAACATACAAACAAAGTGTCACTTACTGCGCATGTTTAAAGATGATGATGGTTGATGATTGATGTTTTACGGCCACTTTTGTGCACAAGGTAAACTAAATGGGCCGAACGAATTCCAAGGGTAGTGAAGCGAAGTCAAAGATGAAACCCCCTTCAGATATGGTCACGCCAAAATTCGAACATGGGTGGTAGTTCATGTCTAAAGATCGCTTTGTTTCGGTATTCTATGTAACAGTTCCATTTCTAATGGACATCACAAAAACCCCAGTCTACTTCTTATTCAGTGTAGATATTACTATCCAGTTCACTGACACTGAACAGCGAACGTCAACTGGTTGTTTTTAAATAATACCGATTCACCGATTCATGGTTTAATTACGACGTTTTCCCGAACACAATTTTCATATATTACAGATGGCTGGATGACTATTTACCTGAAGAAAGCTGGGGATGATTGATTTGACAGCAGTCTAGATTTTATATATTGGGTTTCGGTTAGCCTGAAATACAGAAGAAGCCCAAGGTAACATCGAATTGGCCACTGATTACTAGGAAAGGTGGGCTAGACAGTGTAGAACTTTCTAGGTTAAATAAATTAATTTTCTGGACATTTTATTTGCGACATTCTGAGCTAAATAGATGGAGTGAATTGTATAGGTGATTAGGCGAGGGGAAAGACGTAAATTCCTTCACCAATATAAACAATAGAACTTTCATTTCACTCAATCTCTTCGTCCCCAGAGGGACATAAGGTCACAAGAATGTTGTGCCACAAGGTCCTGTCTTTAGCTGAGGCCTGAGCCTCACCCATGACAGCCCATTATCTTTCAGCTCGGCCATTACTGTCTGTCGCCATTTCATCTTTTGCCGTCCTCGCTTCCTTTTCCCGGGTGGTGTCCATCTCAGTGCCACTTTGGGAATGCTGTCTTTGGGCATTCCAGGACGTGTCCTAACCATCTCAGTCATCGGCGTTTGAATTCGAGGACAGTTCTGTTGCAACCCGTCTTCTTATAGAGTTCCACGTTGGAAATTCTTTTGGCCAGGATATTCGGCAGATCTTTCTCAAACATCCATTGTGGAATGCATTGATCTTTGCCATGTCCCCTTTAACCACTCGCCAGCACCCTGAGCCATAGAGTATGATGGACTTCATATTACTGTTGTAGAGTCTTATCTTTGTTTTGGTGGTGTATTGGTTAGATTTCAGTTGTAATAACCTTTCACAGGGGCAGAGTGAGTAGTGTAATTACAGAGACGTTTGGTGATCTTGTAGACAGTGCTCATTTCACTTCTTGCTGCACCGCTCTCAGCTTCTGCTGCTAGCCCTTCTACATAGGACCTTTTGTCATTCCTGGCACTCTTCTTCACTTCCTTGTCTTTGCCTTTGTATGATTTCTTTACTCGTTGTTGGAGTCTCGCTGATTTGGCTCTCAGCATCTTCATTTTGAGTTCTTTCCGCTCCTCAATCTTTTTCCATTTTTCCGGTGTTAGCCACTCCTTGTGGTTCTTCTTCTGGCCCAAGACTTTGGTAGCTACTTCGACATAGGTATTCTTGATGTTATCCCATTTGTTGGTAGCGTCGTGGTCAGTCTCCTCTCATGTGTCAGTTAATGCACTGAAGCAGTTTATCAGCTCCAAACCGAACTCCTGTTTGGTGACTGGACATGCGAGTCTTGTGACATCTAGTTGTTTACGGCGCTGACTGTCTGGTGCCACTTTGTGGAGTTTCAACTTGACGCATGCGGTTACCAAATAGTGGTCACTATAAATGTCAGCTCCACAGAAACCAAACCTCTCACATAGTAAGGTCCGGTGGCCTAGCGGTTAAGCACCCGGCACTTGGTGCCAACGGTCACAGGTTCGAACCCCGTAAGAGGTCGAAACTTTCCAGGGATTAATTTCTCGGCTCACTACATCGTGGATGGCTGACCACGTTAAATGGCGCTGCCGTCTCCACTGAATTATTTAAAATAAAGGGGGACGTTAAAAGCCCCCGAGGACGTAAAACACTCTGGCAGTGACCACCCTCAGGATATTTAGGCTCCATCTTTCCGTACTGCTCCCCTGTGAGTGGTGGGGAGGAGGTTTCTCAACCACTCCAACATAGAGGGTGTGCTGATTAAGCGACAGCCTGGGGATTCTCCCCGAACAACAAAACAAAAGCCAACCTCTCACATCTTGACCTACGCCATTTTCCATTTAATGATAATGTGGTCGATTTGATTGCTTGTCCTACCATCAGACGATTTCCAGGTGAGCTTTTGTGGGTGTCCCGGTGTGCAAAGATGGTGCCTCCAATTACACAGTTGTTGTTCAAGCAGAATAATAGATAAAATACAAAGTGGAGCCTTATTAGCAAGACTTATGCGTAATATATTCTCCGATATCGAACATTGGTGGGTTTTGTTTTAGTTCTCACAATGATATAATCGAAAGCCAACACACACACACACACACACACACACACACATATATATATATATATATATATATATATAACCCTTCAAGGATATAAACAGCAGACGGTACAGCCTTGAAAGCAGACTTTTTTGTGACGTAGTCTCCGATATAAATGTTTGAAGGTTTTTCTTCTCAGAATGATATTATTGAAAATAGCAATCCGTGGATATTAACAGCAAACGGTTAAGCCTTGATGTCAATACTTACGAATGACATATTCTCCGATATTGAACTTTGGTTAGTGGTTTGTTTCTCACAATGACACCATTTCAGGCAATATATACAAAACGAGTTATTTGTCTAATACACAACCCCCTTTGACAACGGATGAACCAATAGGGATGAAACTGTTATACTTTCATTGGACGCCTCGCTACAACAATATGTACTAGCACGACAAACCAATATTAAGTCATCAGCTACATTATCTCTTTATATCGATTCATATATATATATATATATATATATATATATATATATTCCTCTTTTAATCTTTCATAGAAGGCTTTACACATTCCCTATCGTATTATAATTTATTATATTTGGACATTAACTACCTTAATAGTAAAATGGCCAAATTAGGAAATCAAAAGTCTAGAAAAGAAAAAAAACATTAATTCTAAATGGCGTAATCGAAATGGAATTACGTTGAATCAGAAAACGTTGTCAAACGCTTTCACTGGGTCAGGTGTTATCCCACAAATTCATAAATACTAGCTGTTGTTAATCAGCCATTTGAGAAACGGATAAAACGTTCACATTACCTGAAATCTTTAATCTCGAAGAAGAAAACTATTCCGAATAACTGGCCGACACTTCATCTGCTACCTCATCGTAAGTACACTAATTAATAAATAGGCTACGCGTCGCTCCCTCAAAACTCGTGATCGGCCAACTTCGAACAGCTAACTGTATTCTCCGTTCTTACCTTTTTTAGATAGCTTCCGTACAGCCTCCCCTCGTTTCATGGTATTTTAGTATTATTAAAACTACGGTACTTAATGATACGCCAACTTTACGACTCTTTATACCTTGTCTCTTTTAAAGAAGCCACAAAAGCTGTATTTCGGATGAGAAAGAATCCTTTCATTACAAGTTTAATAGCATTTCTCGTGGAGATATTTAATCTCGATTCAGTATAATGAGCAGCCATAAACTGACCTTTCCGTTTAAGTCTGTAAAACGAGGTATCACTGTAAAAGACCCCCCTCCCCCTGAACATCCACAGTTTTCATGTGCAACGATCTGGAACGAGAAACACTAAGGCGACGATATTTGTATAAAATGTCGTATGAGTGTACGAATCCTTCCAAATCCATTCAAATGTGTCGGGCATGGCTAATTACGTTGAATTTAAGTAGCAGTTGCTATTTCTAAATGATGTGGGCCTTCGAAAACTGCGTTGCCTATCGTTAAGAAGAAGGCGTTCGATACGATACGATATTTTACTCAACAACAAGCATAATTCATTCAATACATAATAACAGAACGCGTACAATATGACGACTATAATAAGCTATGCTTGGGTCGAGGTGTCACATTGTCTAACTGTGATAACTCAATAAACCTATATAAGGATTGGTAACAGCCGGGATATGTGGTGGTTGTTGAGAACTGTTGAGTCAAACACAGTGGCCAGTATAATGACACCATCAATATTAATATTTATTGACAAGTTGTTTCCTTAGATGATCGCTGAAGGATTTAAAACCTTTACTGGAGCTAATTTCTTCCGGGATTCAGTGCAAGTGTTGTTGAAGATATTTAGTTATAGGAAGTCAAAACCTAATGATTGATGTATTATTATTATTATTGCTATTATTATTATAATACAACATTTTATATAGCGCTCTATATAATTGGACTAATATTACCCTAACGCGCTTTTGTCCGCCACTAGTGCTATCCCATCTTATACTTTACTGGTGTTTGTTACTGCTGTTCTCCTTCTTCGTCTACACGATGCTCCCCACATAACACGATTCGTGTACATATTTATATTGTTGTTAACGTGGAATAGAAGCAAAGGAAGTACCGACACACAGTCATAGACTTCACAGAGGGAGCCCGCATAGCCTAACTGATAGCGCGGTTGGCCACAGATATATAGAATCTGTGTTCAAATCCCGGCCGGGCTCTTTCAGAAGGGTGTTTCATCTTTCAATTGGCCTCATTACCTTTGGAGGTAAAACAGGAACATTTACATTGTTTACATAGACTTTACAGGTACTGATCTATTTCTTTGACCTTAGCCTTAAAGCCTTTTTATTCTAAGACCATGCAAGTCTTCGTCGTTTGAGCATTATTGAATATCATCTTGATTTCTTTATATTTGAAATATATCGACAATTATTGGATTAACGGCATTTGTGGACTTCGATAACGGAATATTCAATCGTTTAAATTAACCATAATTTGAGGTTTTAATTAAAAATATTAACTCAAAATGTATTCGTAAAATTCTACTTTAAATGAGATGAATGTCATCCCTTAACTTAACTATGACGAGATATTACCTAACATAGCTAAAATTTCATAATAACTTCCGCTATTTATAAATATTTGTGTAAAAACTTGTTCTGAATACGACTGGGACATAGCGGTAATATCCATATATGACAAACCGTGTAAGGGCGTATTAATGGGCTACACATATTTATGGCTGAAAACCTATAATTGTATTACCGCGATTAGACCTGATGTCTGTTTATGTTCATTTGCTGAAAACGCAGATTCAAGTTATTGTTTAGAAATAATGTTTTTGTGCTTGACAGCGTAGCCGCTGAGACAGTTTTTGGACACAAAGAGAACCTTTTATTCAGACAAAATAGCAGACTGACGCAGTAGTAGTCAGAGATATCAAAGAATCTCATGAAACACAAAGGAGAAACCATTCTGCCAAATTCGTCAACTCATGAGGAACTGGCCATGAAATTGAATGATTCTGTCATAAACCTTCCACGAGTGACACGGGGCGCCCCCGTTCTCTACCTGGTAGCGCTTGGATCACAGATCACTACCACCTGAGTTCGAATATCAGCGCGGGCATATTTATGTACAGTGGATCAAGTTCACAAGACTTTGATTGAAATTTTACGGTGATATCATGCATATAATCCTGAGTGGCAAGTACAAATATGTCTCAGAGGCTGACCTTCAAATTTGACATCAACACTCATCAGGACTGTGTCACTCATGGATGATGATGACGAATGATGTTTTACGGCCAGTTTTGTGCACATGGTAAGCTAAATAGGCCGTACGACCTCCAAATGTAATGAATCGAGGTCAAAGATGAAACACCCTTCAGATATGCCAACGCCGAGATTCGAACACGGGAGGGAGTGATCTGTGATCCAACACGCTACCATTAGACCACGACGACCCGTTCTATTGTCATGATAACATTTAATAATTTATGGTACCATAATTAGACTCGATTTAATTATAACTTTACATTTAAATCGCAAAATACTAAAAAATTACAATTATTTCGATATGATTAGAAACACCATACATATAGATTTTAATATAGTCGTATAGCAGATGATAATTGATGTTTTACGGCCACTGTTGTGCATATGGGAAGCTGAATGGGCCGAGCAACCTCCAACTGTAGTGAAGCGAAATGAAAGATGAAACACCCTTCAGATATGACCACGCCGAGATTCGAACTCGGTGGTATTGTTCTGTGGTCAAACGCACTACCTAACTAGACCAGCATACAGCATTGAATAAATGCCTCGAATGGAGATGGGATTATAGTGTGAATATAAAATACCTCCTAACAGAAGACTTAATTGGTCAAATTATTGCTTAATTTTTAAATTCAAGATACGCCTAACAGGGATTACATTAGTAATAATCCGGTAATACGTACATTGCCGTTGTATCAAAGTTAACTATATCATGTTCTACTGCATCGCACAACTCGTATAATCCTGAAATGGTAATGTAATATATTTAAAAGGAAATAACCCCATTTTCGAGGTTATTGATTACGCAGCACCATACATTATGGAGGAAAAACATTTAAACAATGCACCTTATGGAATATATCGTAGGCAATTCTTCAACAACTGCCAGTCCAATAGCATACCCACAAATATCTGAAGCTGGGCAATATTTTATCATTATTAACTCTCAGTCAAGAGATATAAGATTCTGAGTAATCTGATATGATTTGATTAATAGTATATAACAGTCAACTTAATATGGAGTAGCCCGTACGCAATATATTTGCTGTATAAGCGTTATAATAGGGTACCTATATGATTTCAAAAACGAATTCCTTGTATTTCCGTCTTATTTAAGAAAGTTCCTTCCTGTGTATTATATGCGAAAATTGCATGTTGAGTAAACTTTTGTTTAGTAACGCGGCCTCCATCCACCCCAAATGCTATGAATTTGGAACGAAGGCATTGTAATTCCGCGTGTTTTCCCCGTATTTTTACAAATTCTAAAATTTCTACCTGTGTTCTCCCATCAGGATAACCTTTCAAGTAATTTTCCCCGTTTTCCGTGTGTTGTATTATACAAATAGATATACCATTTCAAGGACATCCACCTTCCATCTTTAATGGCGCACTCAGCTGTTGTGTAACAAACACGTGACCACACTTTATCGGCGTTATTTCACGTGGCCGACGGACGACTACCTAACAGCGAAATAAATCGCCAAAGCGCAGGTACGAATCGGATTCGAACCCAGAACGTTCAGATTTGCAGTGCAATGGTCTAACCATCGGGCATCGGAATGCCAACACCGTGATAGCTTCTTGTATCAAGGGAGAAATGACAAACGTCATCTCTTCCTTTGCATTAATTGGTACGTCCTTCTCATTTACTAAGAACATTGTATTATCCAACATTCTCTATTCCCATCAATCTGATGATGTTCCTGACAGACCTACGCTAAATTCCTATACGACAAATGCGACATGCTGTAAGAACAAATATCTATTTTGTTTTCCGTCGAATTATTTCTGGATGATGATGATGATTGGTGTTTTACAGCCACTTTTGTGCACATGGTAGGCTAATTGGGCCAAGCGTCCAAGATAAAGCGATCTCAGATCTGCCCACGCCAAGATTAGAACACGGATGATAATGATTTGTGGTCCAACGCGCTATTCGAGTTATTTCTGGAAGATGACGGGCAGAGGTCACAGGTCGCATACCCAATCTATCTACTGTCTCAAACAACTGACAAAACAAATAATTAATATTATTATAATTATTATTATATTATTATTATCATTATTATATTATTATTATCATTATTATATTATTATTAGACTCACCTCGAAAGATGAGAGCCATAATTAAACTTTGGAAACTGAAATGGTAATATTGCTATACCTAGTTTTAATCCGTTCATTTCTAATTATTAGAATGTAACTTTAACAAATTAATGTACATCATGTATCACAACCGCGGAACGCGTCAACTTGCAATATTATATATACACCTATGATGATTAGTTGAATAGAATTAATCAGTAAACTTTCTATCCAACAAATTACAGCATCAGCAAACGTTAGCTCGGAATTCTCGATTCATTCAGGTAGCAGATTGAAGCGCATTCGCGCATATTTCGGCGCAATATTGCGCCACTTTTGCTAACACAATATTTTACAAACCTATCATTCCCAATGCGTACTCTAGTCAGGAACAAGTCGAGATCCGAAGCACTGGGATTAAAGCATGGCTCAAAGGACCGTGTTCTTTTTTAAATGAAGCATTCGTAACATAGCCATTTGCCCGATGAATACGTTGAAAACAGTTGGCCCTTGAAATCCAATAAGTAAATGTAATGTTACTGTTTTACGGCCACGTTTGTGTACAAGGTTATGTAAATGGGTCGAACCACCTCCAACCAAAATGAGGCGAAATGAAACAGCCTTCTGGCATACCTCATTCGGGGTTTGAATCCGGGTGGTATAAATATTTGACCAGCTGCGCTACCAGTTATGCTGGCAGACGTTATAAGTAAGCAACGTGTAACTAGAATCGAACGAATGCACAGGGATAGGTTAGTCTCATTCATAATAAATTCAGGAAAAATATTCGTACATTCAGGGTACAAAGCACACTGAACTCAGAAAAAATCCTATACGATGACAATACCGATAGTAGGTGATATAATGCCAGTTTACCAAACTGCATTTCACAAATTGCTGGAACTATTAAAAAGAAATTCAGATAATTTGATACTTTGAAAAATGTATCCGGTTACATCTTTTGATAGCATAGCTCCTATCATATTTCGGGGATCACTAGAGTACCTGTCAGGTATATCGGGCGCTAGGTAGTTGATAATTTTCTGGCGCAATCTGCTATATTCTTCATCCATGAAAGGCAGCACCAGAGTACACAGCTCATAGAGTACACAGCCCAATGACCAAATATCGCACTTCACCCTGTACAGCTCGTAATTTAGCATTTCCTACAAAGAACCGGTTCAGAATAATGAGATCATTCGACTCATAAAACTGACAGCATAAATTAATGTTTTTTATCCATAAATCATGCCTCAATAAATTGAGTCGTGTTGAATCAAACTGTTTAGACCTTACGCTGATCACACCTAGGACACCTGACTGACAAATAAAGCTATAGGCCAGTTTGAACCTACAACCCGGATATTTTCAGCGCACTGAATTTACAGCTGCACCATTCACGCCTCAATGAAAACGGTAAATTATAGGTTTGTGAAAAACCCACCGGTGCCATGTATAGCTGAGTACCAATATTCGTGCACACTCTTCTATGTTCATCGAGATGACGTGAACAGCCGAAGTAGGCAATCTTGAAACATCCATTACTGGTCAGAAAGATACTTGCTGCCTTCAGATTTCGGTGTGCAATCGCTTTGTCGGCAGGCTTCCTAGTGTTACACCCTATTAGCCCGTTGACTATTTGGCGAGAGGCATCCGAGACGAAGTTTTCGGAAATATATTCCCTGTCGAACAGCACAGGAATACTTTAGTAAAATCAATTCTTCCCGTTCAATCTCGACATGTACACATGCTGGTGAAGTAATGCCAAGACACGTTTTTATTTCACATTTCGGTTCAAAAGAAACAGGACGTAACGACGATTTAAATGAATGCCTAGGAACTAAAAGAAGTGAAATCTGATTCAAGGACATTATGAACAAATATTTACCACCAAAAAGGTAACTTACATATCATGTATTTAACGATGTTCACAGACGGCCATATTTACAATGATAGTTCCACAGTATTTGACAATATTCTTTTATTTTCAATTTGGCCTATTGTAAGAATTTCGTTCTTAATTCCGGTCAATTCCTTCGGCATCGTCGACCTGAGCATTACGACCTTCCACGTGAAGATCTATAGAACAGAAAGTGCACAGGTGTTGCATTATACAAATACACTAAATAAGTTAAAGAAACATACCAAAAGGTGTTGGTTGCCTGATGCTATACTGTCTGAAGATGATGATTGATGTTTTACGGCCACTTTTGTGTGTGTGTGTGAGCGCGCGCGTGTCGAAATCTCAAACACTGGCAATGCGGCATGTAAATTAAGAATTACACAGGCCGGTGTTGACGTTACACATGAGTGCATGATTGCACAGGACATATGACCGAACGACATAAGGAAGCATTCCACAAACAGGTGTAACAAGATTCAGAAATAGCCCGACCTGAATGTTTTCAGTGAAGAACGTTATAGTAACGTCCATGCATGCGTTGATCTAGAGATATAATATCGAAAATGGCACATGATCTTCTACTGGATATCTTCTGGTTATTAAACTTATGCCAAATTCAGGTCAAACAACTGACGTAAAGCTCACATTCCAGAGACGATAGACTAGCGATAGGTCGAGCCCCATACTTTCCGATCACACGACGAAGCGGATATAAGTATAAGGTTCTGCGGGTCTCGAAGACGGTTTCCTTGACATATTCAATGGTATCGCCATCCTTTGAACTTAACTGAAACAAACTCAATACTGGCGGTGTAGTGGTAAACGTGGTGCACTCTGTGCTAAAGGATAGATGTGCACTAACCGCCAAGGAACACGGGTTCGATTCCGTCTCAAGGTCGAAATTTCCAGGGATTAATTTATCCTCTCAAAACATAGTGAGTTCCATCTTTCCCTATTGCTCACCCTCAGAAAGGAGAAAATATGACCAGTCACTCAACATTTTTGTGCACATGGTAGGCTAAATGGGCCGAGCTACCTGCAAGGGTAATGAAGCGCCGTCAAAGATGAAACAACCTTCATATATGCCCACGCCTAGATTCGAACACGGGTGGTAGTGATATGTGGTCCAACACGTTGCCGCTAGACCACGAAGGCACCCCTTGTGAAATGAAAGAAACTCCAAGTGTCCACAGGAACTGTGGCCATCTTAGCCTTATTTTCCGAAGAACAGCAGTAAGTTCATGGCGTAAATACGTTTCCGAATCTCACCATCATCAAAAATAAGACGTTTATACTGCTATGGTCCCGAAAGAGTAAACATCGACAATAGTCCATCAGTTTGGCCACTACTTGTACTACTGCTAGTACTAATATAATGTGAAAGCAGACTTGGCAAATTTTAATCCATATACGAAAATATGGATAAGACATAGTACCAATGTTTGGTTAAACTGAAAATTTTACAGAACTTATTATTATCATTATCATCATTAATACTGACATATGACTAGATAAAGTGAGAAAAATTTATAATTGCTATAAATTCGTGATATAGCTTGATATATTCAGCCGCAGTGATGCTGGTTAACTAACACAAGGCTTGATGAAAACATATCCATATATTACTAAGTTTACTTGGCCTAGGTTTAGAAGTATTCACGAAAAGGGGGATGCCTGAAATTATTTCTAGTGTTATATATTAATGTAAAAGAAACTGTACTTGGAAACATTATGTCCCAATACACGCATGTATTTACTAACTGGAACATTAGTAGTGTCTGCAGAAAATTGGTTCAAGCATCCTTTTGACAACAGTTCTGTCTACAATGTGCTGGTAAAAGTTAGGTACTTCATGAATATATAATAAATTTAAAAATAAATAAATTGCAACTTCAAGTCGAACTGCAATTAATATGTGTTTAATATTTGAGTAACAGGCTACCAAACTTTCAAAATCCACCACCTAGCTAGAGTCAGGTAATAGCATATTATATTATTCTAAATATCGCAGATCAACTCAGATCAACTCGGCTATTTAAAAATGTACAATAAACTGCGAGAAACGCTATGCTGTATCGACGCATTTACAAAAACATTTGAATGCATTGGGGGGATGTTTACGCGTAGAGATGAAACACTTGTACGCATATATCATACGAAGTACGCAGAATAAGGTTCAAAGGGTCATTTATTAACGAGAACTGCAATCAACAATTGATTGGATGACGAACGTAACTCTAGAACACTTACCATTTTGAACACTAACGGCTCAGAATTCTAATTTCTACACAACGAATCACTACACAGAATGTTTCCATGTATAAAAGTCATGAGAATCAACAGAACTAAACAATCAAATATGATCATAAATTGGCTATTACTGATTTCAGTAATCACATCAAAATCAACATTCTGCAATAAATAATCATAACCTTTGACAACAATCCAATAACTAGCGAATACTATTTACAATGATTTATCCAGTCTGACAAATACTAACCACCCGTCCACGTCTAACTCCATCACACCCCTACCCCCTATCCCGTCACACGCCTACCCCATCACACACCTATACCATCACATCCACAAAAAGACCAAACTCCCAAGTGCTTGTCATTGGTCAGCATAAATGGTGGCTTACAGCAAGAAAACTTAACCAGTTGGTGAAATATTCATCTGTAGAGCTCCAAATTTGAGATTGATAAGTATGCAATATTGAGAATAATAGAAAATGATTTACTGATGGCTTCTAATCAACTGCCCTAGGTTAGTAAATAACATAATTCAAGACCAGGGTAAATTTAAAGACA
This sequence comes from Paralvinella palmiformis, assembly GCA_025642065.1. NCBI lineage: Eukaryota > Metazoa > Annelida > Polychaeta > Terebellida > Alvinellidae > Paralvinella > Paralvinella palmiformis. The sequence goes on along the minus strand of JAODUP010000144.1, from coordinate 263,105 downwards.
GTTCGTTCTTGTCTTGAAAAATAGTCTTGAAATATATTCAGAACAAGATGATTTTCAATGTGCTATTTTTAATCAATATATACAATTCTCTCTCTCTCTCTCTCAGAACAAATATAAGATTGTGACATTAACCAAGTAATAAGTTCATATAACAAGAGAAAATGGTATTGCATTGAGATGACTGCTGATGTACGGCCACTTTTGTGCACGTGGTAGGTTAAATGGGTCGAGTGCCCTCCAAAGGTGATGAAGCGAAGTCAAAGATGAAACAACCTTCAGAGATGCCCACATCAAGATTCGAACATCTGTGGTCCAGCAGGCTACCGCTAGACCACGGAGGCGCCCGACGTATTGCATTCAGAATCACATACACTGATACAGGATATTCATGCTGATGAATAGAAATTATATCAGATTAAGTAATAAATAGGTAAATAGTTTACTAGTTAAACAGCCTCCGATGCATATTCATGAAGTGTATTAGTTTTGTTTATCGACATTCAACAATCTTGGTGTGATTGTATCTCTGTAACAGTTATAGCACTATCCCATCAGCCTGAAGTACAATGATAACAGTATTTGGTCAGCTGCCATTCAATTCCACATTTCACCAGCCAAAATGGCCGATAGATTTCACAGAGCAGATAAAATATAAATTTCTTGAGCTCCAGTGATTTTCCTTACATCAGAACCAGACATGCGAAAGGCAATCAATCGAGAAAATAAATCAGCACAACATAATTGGCCAACTATTTGTTGATTCTGCTGATAACAAACTCATAAGAGTCTGGTACACGAATGGTGAAATGGATCTAAAAGGATCGACACTGGGAGGAGAAGCATTCAGTCATTTCCTACTGATCCAGGTGGATTCACCAACAAAGGACCGATTCTACATAAGAATACTCCAATGACATCCCAAGTCATATACAGCCTTTAGCATGGGTAAAAACTATCGAGTGAATGCAAACAAATATTACTATTTAATGTATTATTCTCACTGACTATGATGGTCTGCAGAAATAATGGCTAGCTTTATACAATTTATTATGGGATATGAGCTAGAGATATTTAACTGTACATATTTTGTTCTCTGGTGAGCTGGTACACAGTAAGTATTTTACATAAAAAGATCCAATTACTAAAAGTTTGTTAAACTTTAAAAGCTTGGTTATTTCCACATTTGCAAAAATGAGGCCTTAAAATGCAATATAAAAAAAAAAAATGCAATTCTGCCAACTACTAGATGTTTATATCTGAAATTACTTTCTAAATGGCTGAACCAATAAGAAAAACATTAATTTTTACATAACGTAGATACTCCATATTAGACACCAAGTATTTGTATTCATACGTTGGGGGGAAAGGTAAAGTATTCATAGTCTTTCTAAAGTATTCAGCTTCTGAATACTTTCATGAAATATTGTCACATCCAGTTATGCGTTGCCATCTGTGATTGGACTTAGCACTACATTGAACAATATGCATTCCAGAAATACTGTAGGTCACCGCCATTAAGACCATTGGGCTAACACAATTTGAGTCCCATCCAGTGGTCAGATTATCTGCTGCTCAAGCCCCAGTTTCAAGCTACAGTGGAGTGAGCCAGACATAGAAACACGTGCACTATTGAAGGCTGAACTAATGCAAACACAAGTGGATGACGTTCCTACTCAAGATGCTGATCCAGCAACACCACCTCCACATAAGAAATCAAAACTGTTCAGTTCCGTGCTATATGTATACAACTATCTGTATCATAATCTCATATTGGCAAATAAAACGGAGCATAAAATTGGTGTACATACATTCATGAATACTTTCAAAAAGTATTTATATTTCAATATGTTCTCCATTCATATATTAGTATTCCTGAGATTGGAAAATATTCCTATTTGATAGACATAATATAAATAGCAATCTACCATGCGATTAATTCAGTTACCAATTTTGAGTAAAAATACAAAACTTTGATTGGAATAATTTTGACTCCCACCTTTCTATAGCATTTAAGGTTGAAACAGGGCATATATTAAAAGAAAAGCGTATACATTTTCAAGGCAAAATCACACATTCCAATACACATTTTATGAATAGAATTAATTAGAAATGGCCTTACTCCACCATTGTGATGTTTATTCCAAAATATAACAATTATCATCATTAGAAGTCAGTCAATATCAACAACTCATTCAGCGATTACAAGACAAGTAATGATTCAAAAACAAGAATTTTCAAATCAAACCATAAACCAGTTTTTGTTGGCTTTAATTTTCTTCCCCATTTGACTCATAAACCATAGTAATCCACACGTCAATCACATTCATCTAGCAGATACGAAGGAGCTTCAAGTACTTACCCCTGATGATAATTAATTATTGTATACGTATATCCACATTTTGCATTTATAGCAGGAGAGCAATTATATTAATTATGAAGCTCTGTAATGATACAAGTCTATTGACATAAATATTTTATAATAAGCAGTTACACTAGCTTTAACTTAACACATAAGCATATTATATTTCAGAATGCAGTAAATTTTTTTAAAGATGAGAGTATTAAAATGACTCATAAAACAATTGTTGAGAACCATCAAAAACCTAGAAACTCAGTCACTATGTGGTGTTCCACTTATTATAACAGGAATTAATGTTTAAACACATAAATCTTAAAAACAATCCTAAAAATAATATTTTACATTTTATGTTCACTTTGTGTGTGATTAAATTATTTCACGTAATAATTAATCACTGAATTAGACTAAATTGACATGACATTTTCAAGAAATATTTTTTATCAAATGGTTTATTTTTAGCACCCAATTTTAATCACAGATCAAACAACCTTTTCTATCAACGTTTTACAAGATTAGTTCAATAGAACTAAAACTAAATTGTTCATGCAAATATATAAATGCAAGATATTTCATTCCAGTTTGCTGAAATTAATATTTACAAAATGTTTCAGTTCACTTTTGGTGCAGTTTCAGGTGACCTCTAAGTGTCACAGCATGACCAAACACATTAAAACAGACTGGACACTTGTACGGCTTCTGCCCAGTGTGTGTTCTCATATGAGTCTGCAGATTGCTTGCCTGAGTGAATCGCTTGCCACACTCATTACACTGAAACGGTTTTTCACCAGTGTGGATCACCATATGACGCTTCAGATCAGACGAATGTATGAACGTTTTATCACACACTGAGCACTTGGACGGTCTCTCACCACGATGGGATCTCATGTGGATATGAAGTCCACCACTGCTGCAGTAGTGTTTTCCGCACAATGAACAGATGTATGGTTTTTCACCAGTGTGCACCAGCGAATGCTGCCGTAGGTGTCCTGAAGACCGGAAGCTTTTACCACATGTGTTGCAAAGGAAACGTTTCTCCTCCGAGTGACAGCGGTTGAAATGCGTTTTTAACTCCCATGGTAAATAGAATTTTGAGCTACAAATGTTGCAAGCATATGGCCGTTCCAGAGTGTGAATGCGCATGTGCCGTTTCATGTCTGCCTTGAGAATGAACTTCTTGTTACACTGCGAACAGTCATAGAGATTCTCCCCGGTATGAATCTTAGTGTGTATCACAAATGATCTAGCAATGGTGAAAGACTTTGCACAGATGGCACATCTGAAACACTTCTCAGAATGTCCATTCATGTGGCTAATGAGAAATGCCATACTCTTGAAGCCCTCGCCACATCTGATACACACATAATGCTTATTGTTTCGTCTGTGCTTGTTTAAGTCTTTCGATGTGGAAAAGCGTTGGCCACACACTGGACACTTGCAAAATGCAATTTTGATGCTAGCATCCACTAGATGTTTAGTACAATTTTGGAGTTGAGAAGATTTATACTTCATTGAGTGAATTTCTTTCAAATGTTCGACTGAACTTTCCTCATCTTCTGCATGAGTTTTGTACACCATGCACTCTGAACCATGCACGCCAATCATGTGTCTCTGTAAAAACCCAATCCTTTTGAATGACTGATGACAAACTGTACACTCCAATGCACTTTGTGTCAAAGTGCCAAATTTACATGTGTCTTCGGAATTGCAATCGCTTTGATCATTCGAGGACACTGAATCACCGATGTCTCTGTTGAGTATGTCATTCATCACGATGGAGCCATTTTTATGAGAATGATGCTCTTGGTTAAGGACTGAATTCTGAATGGCTTGGATTATTCCGCGAGTACAATCACCCGTCTCTTGTTCTTTGTCATCTTCAACACAGCAATGAATATCGGTGTTGCTCAAGGCACTAGCATCTTCCGAGTTCCTCTCATGTGGCAGGTCAGCACTTGGCAATGAGTTATCCATGGTACACACAAACTGGTTAATATGATTCAGCACCGACCAAAGAGATGCTACGCAGTCACCTGCCAGGCTACTGTGAGCCTCAAGGAAAGCGATGGCCTTCATCAATCCCATGCGAGCTTCTTCCAGTGTTACTGATGAAGACGATGATACAGCGCACTCACTGATGACATCACCTTCCAGCTTTACACTGGAACTGCACTGATCACAATCTGTTTCTTTGGATAACTGTTTTTTTATACGCCTGCATGGCAAATCATCATCCATACTTTTCTGCCTCTCTCTTGATGCAAGTCTTTCTATCCTGCATAAAGAAATTCATTATCAGTTATTAAAATATAAATGACATCAGAAAATTACAAAGGCGATGAGTCACTGATGGTCTTTGTAAGTTCGACTAGTTTATATTCCAAGTAGGATTGTCATGGAAGGAACATTTCGGAATTTAAAAATTAAATGGCAAATTAATTTGTGGATTTTTTTTTAGCAAACTTCAATTCCAATTCCATTAAAAAAAATCCAATTCCGGAATTGAATTGACCCAATGTCTGGTAGAAGATATTTTGAACTCTTGCCACATGGAGGATCATTAATTGAAGCCACTGTTACTGTCATTGCATGGTCAGCCACGGATAAACACCAGCACGAACCCAAGAAGGCAGTGTCTTGCTTGTCATCCAGTGTACGATTACCATAGTCCATAGTCTAATAATCAGACCCTAACTTATTGAATAATAATTTTAATATTAAAATATTAACATATTAATAATTGTCAGGTACCGATATATATATTAGAAAAAAATATGTCATAAATTTGTTGGCTATGCCAATATTTACATTTAAACAAATGCTTTCGACAGTTTATGACACTATCTTGTCATAAACCTGTTTATGGCATGACGTGATAATCCCTGGATTATTTTAATTATTATTAACAGAAGAATTAGTTCAGAAAATCATCATAAGACAAATACTATTTAGCCATTGTTAATTAATATTGTAAATATAATTTGCATAACAGGAAATGTGATCATAAACACATTTTAACTGAAATAGTCTAAATACTTTGTTTTTACTTTAAGATCAGAGGTAAGAAAAGAATTCAACCTATTTCTGATTCGGATGTATCTTAGACTAGTACCCAAGACATCAAATACCCAAGACGTCAAATACCCAAGCCACCTCAGTACCCGGTCTGTGATAACTGGTGCACCAGGTCTGAGATGACAACTCTGATATACCTAATTATTGGATCTACATTTATTTGTGCATCGTGTACACGAATTATGTAACATTACTAAGACATTTGAACATCCAACATCAGTTGAGACAACTATACATTTAACATCATACTTAATATCATCCCTGTATTTGTCCGATTGGTTTCCCATCATCGGTCACATTTTCCAGATCTGACCCAATCCAAGGCTAAACATCTCAACCCAACTCAACTAACTTGTACTTATCATAACTCATGTATCAACCTGTTAGATGGCCTCAACAACTGAAGTACATTGACTGCCCTTTATAAAATGATAGAGAGGCGCCTCCATGGTCTAGCAGTAGAGTGTTGGACCACATAGCACTACCACCTGTGTTCGAATCTCGGCATGAGCATATCTGAAGGTTGTTTCATCTTTCACTTCACTTCATTACCTTTGTACAAAAGTGGCCATAAAACACCCATCATCAGCATCTTATAAAATGACAGAAAGGGCAGTTGCTTTCCATCTAAACAAACACCTTTCTAATGATAGCCGTAATGAATCAGAACAATCTGCATTTGGTCCTAAAAGTGATCACAGACACCAAAATAGCCTTGCTTCTGGTACAAATGATTTTTTCAGATTAACTGATCAAGACAAGTCGATATTACATTAGGTAGCCCAACAGACAGGTATAAAGGTGTGTTGGTTTTACTGTTTATTTGTCGAACATTTTTTCATATTTCTATCTGAGCTATGTCAAATTTTTTTTAAAGTATGCGTCTTTATTACATTAAGTGTGTATTCAGTAAATGCCAAGCCAGTAAATGATGTGCCTATTGAAGAGCACCAGTGCATTTCAGAAGCGTTGTCACTGTGGCCGGCACAAACCCCGACAAACAGCGTTATTTGCCGCTGACCTCTAATAGTCTTCATATGCATTAGAATCAGTGTTACATGTTCTTTTGGACCTGTCTGCTGCATTTGATACAGTTGACCAAAATGTACTTTTTCTCAGGGTCAAATGGCGTGTTTGGTGTATCAGATGAAGTCCTATTTGGAACAATGCTCCCAGAGAGTGTCTGTTCATAGCATTCACTGAACACTTAAAACTCAGCTAAAGAATTAGTTCATTCTAGTCCATCAATACTTCTAATGGCTTGTTTTATTGCAAAATGTTTTCGATCAATATTTATGCTGTATTATATCTGTTTTTAATTTATATTTCCCATTAATTTGCTGCCTGTAATTTATACTTTTATTATGACATGTACATTGCAATGTGAGGCACCTCTGAATCAGATTTATTTCTGAAAAGGCTGCTAATGCTATACAATTATGGTATTATATTAACAATAATGATATTTTGTTTTAATTTTGAGTCATTGTTATCTGGTTCAGTTCTTGGTCCTTTAATTTTAATAATGTAAATATATCCTCATAAGTTCATTATGCAGTAATAAGGCATAAAATAACTGACGCACAACTGAATATATCACTGGATCCTGACAATGAGTTAAATTTTTCTTCTTGCTTGAAGAGCTTAGAACAGTGTTAATGTATTGCTGACATTCAGCTACAGATGACTGAAAATCGTCTAAAACTAAATGATAATAAAACAAATATTATCTATTTTCCTTCACCACATTATGTTAATTTCCTTAAAACACCATGACATATTGGTGTAACTTTTCCATTACCTCCAATGGGTCAGTAAAATATTCGACAAATGTATTAATACGTATGATCCTGTCATATCAGTATGACAAGCTGCCCATTACCATCTTAAGAACATCCAATGTCTAAGTGCATTCCAAACGCAAAAACACTTCTTACTGTGGTCAAGGCCTGTGTTACATATTATATGGACTATAGTAACTCCCTGATTTTTGGCATATCTGATTATACCATCAACCAACTTCAGTGAACTGAGAATGATGAAGCTCACATAATGACAATTACTCAAACATATGATCATAATTCATATTATCCCAATTTTTGAAAGACTACATCGGCTACCTGTTAGTGTTATACAGCATATCCCGTAGCAAGATTTTATAACTGATAAATCTATTGATGACATGGCACCAGGTACACATATCTCAGCTGAAGCCATCCTTTCAAAAGCAGCTGATGTCCAACACTATTTTAGTCCTTTGTCACCTATTTTATTGGCAAAAAATCAGTCGGCTATTTTAGTTCTGGCAAAAAGTGGCCTAGAATGCTCCAAATACCCCATTTTCCCACCTTTATCAGCATAGAGCCCTAACCCTTCCAGTGGAGAAGGGCCACTACTTTGTTAGTGTGACCACCATTACCCCACAGCTAGGCCTTCATAAACACACACACACCCTACCAGCAGCCATACTCCACTCCAGGTTTTTAAGGGCCACCACAGGTGAGGTGCTGCATACTTTTTGTAGGGGGTCATCTACTCCATTTCCTACGGAAAAGGCTGGAAGTCATATGACAATTGCACATTTAGTGTTGCCACTCACAATCTGTGAAACAGGATGCCAACAAATATGAGAAATGTCATAACAACATACCTGATCAATGTTACTTTCGGCAATAAATAGTATTTATCATTCAAATATCTTATTGGGTTTTTAAATATCCCATTTGGGATACTACTATAGGCCTATAGAGCATTTGAATGGCTTCTGCTAATAAGGTTGCTATATTCATTCTATATTATTACTTTTATTGTTATATATATTTCTACATGTCTTTAATAGTTTGGTGTAGATGACAGCAACATATTTATTCTATGATTTACAATGATGACAGCTTTAACTGGTAGTAATGGTGGGTGATAATGTGTGTTGACGACTCATTTTAAAGAATCTTTTAAGTTGCAACTGGTTCACTGTGGCCTGACAACGTACACAATTGTCACAGTGACAGTGGTATGTATATTTGTCCCCAAAACTCGTACTGTCAGCATGCGTTTGGCTGATTATATAAACTAACCTTAATTAGATCTAAGCAACTATTAAGATATTTTTCAGTATTTATGCAATTTAAATTATTTACTTTTTTCGAGAGTTAATTGTACCATTACATAAGGACGAAGTGTCCTGAATGAAGAACTAGTCTATCTATTGGAACGAAAAATCCAGTTAATTATAAATAGATCTAGATCTAGTCCATACTAACTATATAAATATGTCTATAGGGGCAAATAGGCCCATATACTATACCTATTGACTCATGAGTATTGGGGGTCTATCTACTAATCTAGGTCTCAAGTTAACACACACAAAAAACATACTTGGGGCTGGGCCTACTCCTTTCTGCTAGATATAATCTAAGCCCCGTCTCTGATGCAGATAAAGTTCTAATTTAGATCTAGAGACGTGACAGAAAGTAGATCTATATGAGTAGTCTAGACTAGATCTAGATAGATCAAGACTAGAATAGATCTATACATTTAATACAAACATTCTCCTTCAGTTCTTGGCTTCTATAATTTTTTTGTATACATGACACATTGACAGCTGATGCATTGGCAAGAAATAAGTATATTTTCTATATAAACTATACAAATAAATACGAAGTTAAACTTTTACCAAATATTATCTACGAAGAAACTATACAAAAATAGAAGTAACCGTGAACCAGATATCGCTCGTAAACACAACTTGATAACAAGATTTGTAAGAGAGCTGCTGATTGGCTGTTTAGTCTCGGACATAATTTCCGGTGTACATTTGTTTAGAGCGTCATGATGACAGAACGAGCTGACGTTATGATAGTCAAATAATGGATGTGTATAGATGTTTGTTCCAGGTAATAGTAAGTAATGAAGTGATACCTGTAATAATTATCTTTGCTTTTAGGGAAATAGTTCTAGCTGAGGTCACTTCTTTTTGCATCATTGTTTCTATTTACCTCGCCATACCTATTATATATCTTACAATGTTAGCATTTACCAAGTTATATCATATCATACTAAACTCATTCTTCAAACAGGTAAACGATTATTATTATTATTATTATTATTATTATTATTATTGTTATCTAATAGCGCTTCGACTATATCGTGTGTAGCATTTTCTTTGGAAGAGCAGTCCAAAACTAAATCAAATCGATTTATTTCAAGTCCTTAATCTGATCCATGTAATTGATAGAAATATTTCTTATCTATGTTTCACGTCTTATAAATCGAGAATAATTGATTAAACATGGTTTTGCAGTTTTTTGCTTACATATACAGGTAGTATTTTATATGTCCTTTTGAAAACATGCCTTATTTCCATACTAGGGGTATTTTGTTTTCCATCGAGGAGAGGGAGAGTCAATATTTATAGTGGATGTAGAATCAAATTTATGTCATATATCGTATTCGTGAAATCTGTAACATTAAAGAGGATCGAATTTGCTACTAATTTCACTCTGTAGCTCAAAAAGTCTGTGCAAAATAAAATGGCGAATTGTTTTATAATTTAAAAAAACCCTGTTGATATCGTTCACGAATATATCCATTATAGGTATAAACACATCTTAAAGTGCATAGTCTCCTTTCCGAATCCCACATAAAATACTTCCATCGCAATAGGAAAGATGACGATCCACTGAGTGCTATCTCTAAAGCCATTTAGAGTTTCTTCTTGTACACCAACTTATCTGGTTGTACTATGGATCGAATATTCACGTGACACAAATTAAGACTGATATAGCATATTCTATGACAGGCTTAATGCTAATCCACTGTATAACTCCCGTTTATGGGTTTTAATCCGGATGATATCCGTGTTTGTTGGATGCTGCTACTGAACAGAGTCATCTCTCGTCCATATGTCCCAGGGTGCGCTACCGTGGTCTAGTTGGTTGCGCGTTGGACGACGGATCACTACCACCTGTGTTCGAATCTCGGCGTGGGGCTATCTGAAGGGTGTTTCATCTTTGAGTTCGCTTCATTACATTTGCAAGTCGCTCGTCCCATTTAGCCTACCATTTGCACAAAAATGGCCGTAAAACACCAATCATCATCAGCAGCAGCATTCAAATGTCCTCGGTGTGACTAGCGACTAAATTAAGCCACTCTCTCGGTTGATTATTCCGAAATAATTAGCATGCTCGGTCCACTTTTTAATACCCGACTTGTTATCTATAATATTAAAAATTTGGGGAATATTTACACGCTAATAGACATGTTTTAATCACGTGACAATAAAACGATTGCGTGGTATATAGTTATGTCGACAAAATATTTATATTCGATTATAATAAACAATAAACATCTACTGACACTAAACAATCACAGAGTTCCTTAGATAATACATCTTTAGTCTTCTAATATCGTGGCTTATCGCTTGATGCCTTATATTAAATGTGACGTCATTCGTTTTCTCGGTATCAATATTAATTCCGGTTGACTAAAGTAAATGAAAAGTTATTTTGTTGACATTAGGAACAGACTTAACTGAGCCTATCTTAGCCTTGGTGAAGGCTATAAAATATCGATCGAACTGGTTATTCTCAAAGTTCTAACGGACATCGTAGCTATCAAAATCATGGATTAATTGAAGCTATTCTCTAACGACATACAATGTCACCCTCCCAGTGCGCACTTCGTTTTTCATGCTGATTTAATGTGAAGGCTCGGCCAGACATAATACACTTAACATTCATAGAAATAACACTCAGCTACTCTGGTTTATTTGAATACGGACAGATATTAGTAAACCTCGAGTTATAGAATTAGGTAACAGTATAAAAACGAAATAAGCGATTCAACCGTTATGCTACCAGTGTTATGCGCGATATGTGTACGTTATGACGATGAACGTAACCATTTCTGGCCGGGGATGGACTGGTATGCGCCAATTAAGTATTTGTTTTGTATAGGTGTCTGCATGCGCGTGTGTGCGCGCGTGTGCATGTGTGTGTGTGTGCGTGTGTGGTGTGTGTGTGCGTGCGTGTGTGTTCCTCGCTGTTTATTTGTAAGGACTTATATAGTGGTTAATATTAAATCGTGGAATGTTGAAGTCACGAAGTAGAATAGACAATTAGTTGAGCGTACAATCTCAGGTCCTTCGATACAACGCCAATATCTCCTTGTCTCATCTCGAACCACAAACTTGATTGCTCAAGAAAATTAGATCGCTGCACCTGTACTTGAAAGATACGATACCTTGGTCAATGAACGCTGTCAATTGGTCAATTACGGCTTTAAGAGATTCTAGGAAAGGCTTCAAAATGTGCTGAAGAGTCTGTCGTTGGTGCATATCCAATGCACCCATACATTCTACAAGACTATATAATACACCCCGAAAAGGGGTAGGTAAGGGAAGGGTTCTGCCCCTTTCCTTGAGGAAGAAAAATGGAAATCAGATAATGCTCAGATGTCCTCTAAAATGTTCCAAGTGTATGAAGCGTATACATACTGAAAAAAGTTGATATTGTATGGTATAAGACTTAGTGATTGGTTCAATGTATATATTACAGTTAATCTGTATAATCAAGTAATATGTATATTACCTGATTATATAGATTAACTGTTTTATATATATATATATATATATATATATATATATATATATATATATATACAGATTATTAGGATTATTAAGGACTACTCGATTTGCTATTAGAAGCATGAAAGTGTCAACAGTCATAATGTGAAATATTGTGTATAATGGTTCCATAACAGAGAAGATTGGTGTGTTATCACGATAATCCTAGGATAAAAGTGCTAGTTCTGTGTTTTATTAGTTTCTATCACGAAATATCAAATATGGGAAACGGGACAAAAATAAACTCATTAAAAGCAATCGTTCCCTTAATGGACGCATCACGACGGAACTACCCCCCCCGCGTTCAAACAGTCGGATATGATGTAAACCCGTCAACACTTAGTGTGATATCATAATGGAAAATGGTGTTAACATAACTTCATTTATTGATGAGCACAGTCTATTGTTGTCGTGGTTGTTATCATTGTTATTGTTATTGCTGTTGTTATTTTTGTTATTGTCGTTGGGTTTTCTGTCACTGTTCTTGCTACTGTATTCGTTAATGATATTAATTTTACAGATCTTACTACTACTACTACTAGGGATTGGAGTGAGTGGGTTAGGTAGGTAGTGAGTGAGTGAGTGAGTGTATATCAATAAAACATGGACAAGTCATTTAGATTTGCCATATAGAAATGCTAAAAGTCTAGGCGGGGCGAATACCGGTCTCTGAATCATTTTGAGTGATGATTGATGTTTTACGGCCACGTTTGTGCACAAGGTAGGCTAAATGGGCCGAGCGACCTCTAAAGGTAATGAGACGAAGTGAAAGACGAAACAACCCTCAGATATGCCCAGGCCGGGATTCGAACACGGGTGGTAGTGATCTGTGGTCCAGCACGCTACCGCTAGACCACGGAGGTGCCCCGAATCTTTTTTTGGAAACAAAATGGACATGTTCACATCTAGGAAAACGCTTTATGGACAAAGGAATTACATCTGATAATCTATGGAAAGCCTTTTGGTAGTCTGCAGACTTCATCCATAGAATGACTCAGCGAATTAAACAGATGTATTAAAATAATGCGCAATAAATCAGACGAATTCATCGTCTGGTAATTGGGTTAGTTGATATCAACTCTAACCTTTTGTATGTCAGGTTTTTTTGAGCTAAAAGTTTGTTAAACGCTGAAGACATTCACATCCCGCAATCGGATACCATATAAGGCATACTCATAAATACTCTGTTCGTTTTTACTCGGCAAGTTCCTCAGACAGACGTGTTTATTGACGTCATCAATATACGTGTGGAGGGATTGGGGGTTGATATAGTTTTGCTCGGTTATGTGTATAACATCACTGCTCTACGCGTGCCAATGTTGACCATGCGAACACATGCTGCTGTAAAAATAAGTAGCCATATGGTGTCCAGTTCAAAGTGATCCACGTAAACACACACCTAATACGACATTGCTATCAATAAAAACACATGTTTTATATAAATATTACAAAATAAAACTGATAGAATGACTTTAATGCTAGTAAATAGAAACACTAATATAAGGCTATTTCAGAACGTTTGTACAATTGGAATTTGTTAGATAAAAACAAACGTTACTGTTTTACGGCCACTATTGTGTACTCGGTAGGATAAAGGACGAAGCGAAAGATGAAACCCCCTTCTGACATAGCCCGGCCGGGTTTTGAATCCAGGTGCTATAGATATGTGGCAAACAACGCTACCGGTTAGGCCACGGAGGCGCCCCACTATAACATATGAGCGTATAACTATTTAGCTGTTTTTATGAAGACAGTAGAGGATCTTCTCTGCTATTTTACTCGTAGATCAATACGACCGTCAACCGTCAGAATCAACCAAGATCCAGTTTCAGTATAGCGTTCGTACGTCATTAGAGCCGAATACTTAATAATAATAACGGCCGAAATTTTACGTGGCTCAGCTACCTCAAATGAGGGAGATGCATATGGTCTGTAATTTACTGCTTCACCACCGGGGACTAATTATCAAAAAATTTATAATTTACACTAGATGACCTATTCGGCGGAGACTACCTTGCCAGTTGCCTGGTCGGATGAAGAACTCCTCCTACTATAGCGCCACGGCCGGGATTCGAACCTCCGACCTCCGGCATAGCATCACCATGAGTAAGAAAGTTCCACAGCTCTTACCTGTTACTCGACTTACTCATAGAAATATAGGCGGTTTAGTTCTTCACATCCGGATACTTATAACAGCAGATGGTGGTGTGGAGCTCCATTACTTTGTTTGGCTGTGAAGGTCAACACGGATTCCGGGTTTCGTATTCACGTCTTTCGTATTCACGTCTTCACCAATAGCATCTTTTGCGTATTCAGAATGTCTGTCTTCGGCGCCATCTCGATATTGCTAAATTTACTCAACGGAATGGCAAACTCGGTTATTACTTTGGCCCACTCTCTCTGCCATGATCTAACCGAGGAGTTAATAGCTACCCGTATCGACTACGAAATATATCAACCAAGTTTATTTGTCACGACAAATATACGGTCATGTGACTTCCCCGTCTTGAGCAGCCTGTATCGATTATCCGCGAAGGAACCGCGGTGACTTCAATATACCGTAGATTATATTGCATTATAATGGAAAGGTGTGCTGATAGAGTTTAATTAGAATCCACGCGACTGCTTTTGGGTAATCTGAAATAAAATATAATTAAACCAAACTTATAGTGCTCGGTTATGTCCGTTCGTAAAATGTCGGCTTTAATAACACTATACATGTTAGTTATCTATCTGTAAAGTCCAGTTATTTTGTATTTACGAATGTGTGTAACTGGACACGAAAGCCAAATAAATCAACAGGTGTAATATTAGACATAATCTGCCTATTTTGCTAATTATGAATTATAATATTGATTAAACTCAAGAAAAATCAAGAACTTATTTAAATTCAGCGACAGGTTTAGTTGCAAACCGGAATTAACTAGATGTCCCCAACTCGCCCATATTAATGTATTATCGCTTGAGGATTTATTCTCCGACGAAGGCATCTATAGCGCTTGTTATAAAAAGATATTTGGTGCTCACTCTATGTACAAAATTTTGGACACACACACATACACACATATATATATATATATATATATATATATATTCTCTTTGGCCACATAGGTAGAGCGCGAGACTATTTGGCTATGGTTCGCGTCTCGGCTGGTAAGGTTTTTTCCACCGAACATGCCAATTATTCTAAATTCAAAATTTATTTAGAATTAATCTCAGTGGGGAAGGTGTTAATTACAGACCATTTGCGTCTCCCTCATTTGAGGTTGCCAGCCACGTAAAAACCATTTCGGCCATTTTATATATATATATATATATATATATATATACAACCACACACACACATATACGGATGACGAAATTAAATGAGCTATTAATCTAAAGGTCTTAAGAAATGGAAAGGTTCTATTTGTTTTTGTTTTAATTATACACCATCGTCACCGAATTTAATGTGATAGTACATTATTAATATTCAATGTATTAATCATGATTCATTCTTCACCGTTATATTTGTATCATTACATCACATAACCTTCAATCTTCAATCATACTTTCATCTTATTTATATTCGGTTAATATATTTTAGCTAATATTACTTGTATATGTATTAACCAAGTGAAATAAAGTTTTATCTTATCTCATTTTATAGGGGATGCATCAAGATAGGGATTAACAAGATTACAAATCTCTAGTTTTTTATTATAAAAAGACTTTATACAGGGTGTATCTGTGTTTGTTTTATATATATATATATATATATATATATGTGTGTGTGTGTGTGTGTGTCTGTGTGTGTCTCTCTCTCTCTATCTGTGTGTCTGTGTGTGTACTTTCGCACGAGCATATTTATGTCGTGTCTCTGAATCCAAACACCAAACACTTGCGCCATTATCATTCGACTGTTATGAAGACAAACAAAACATGTGACAAAAATCGATTATAAGATAATTTCAATTAGAAACACTCGTATCACGTGTATATAATATATATGCACGTCTACATGTATACGAACAGTCTCAAAAATCCATGCACATACGGGTTCGGTAGCATGCGCGATATACATGCATGACACACACGCGCGCGCACGCACGCACGCACTTACACACACACACACACACACGCATACTATAGACAACTGTTGTCATACTTGAGTCTCTTGGCTAACAAGAACCTCACGTTCTAATGACGTCAGAGATCCTGGATTATAATTAGTGGTCCTGCCGGCGTACGGCTGTTTTACGGCGCACGTCACATCCGGAGTCCTGGCGTCGCCCTCTGGCGGGGAATCGACGAACAGCGAATTATCCTCTCCGCACTTGCGGCGAAAATCGTCCACTTCCGGTGCGGCGAACGGCAACAAGGCCAGATCGTTCACATTTGGAATCATTTGGCGCGATTCATGCGCCGCGTCGCGTGCCGCTGTCGGGAACGCGTCACGCGAGCGACTGCGCGCGGGCGGCGAATCCGCGCACGCGGCCACCAGCAGGCGCTCGCCACCGATCGGAGAGAGCGAGTCACGTGACGCCGATCGGGTGGCGTTCGGGATCGGGGTACGAACCAGCAGTTGGGCGTTGAGGCCCGCCTGGGGCTGGCAGCCGCGCCGTAGGGACCATCACCTGGCATCCAGCAATCCGCGCACCTCGTATCCGGCGTTGGCTCGGCGCAGATCCGGAACGATCCCGTAGATCGGCTGGTGCTTGTGGCGCCAGACGACCAGCACCACCTTGACCACGGTCAGTACCGAGACGAGGCCGAATAGGACGACGGTGTAGACGGTGTTTCGGTTGTGTTCATTCGCCTGGTAATTCTTCGAGATGATGCCGGCTATGGAAATGATAAGCACCAGATAGGGCGTGAACATGTAGCGGAGGTGCTTCTCGAAGACCACGTTGTCGAACATCCACCAGGCGAGTATCTCCAGAGTAAAGATACTCAGTGAGACGGTGCTGGCCACCTCCTGCTTGGCGCCCGTCCGGTAGGTCAGGACGACGCCGAAGTTGAACATGCCCGCCACCGTGCTCCAGATGGCGAACATGGCGAGGCCGTTCTGCACGAGGATCCGAATGTACCAGATCTCGCGGGTCAGTCCGTGCGACACCATCACGTACCCGAACTCGTGCAACCGGCGGAGGGAGACGACCAGGCAGATGAACAGCGTGCAGGACATGAGATTGACGAACACCAGCGCCACCTCCATGTACTCGCGGTCCCAGATGAGCAGCCAGCTGATGTTACAGGCCAGGCTGAAGGCGAACACCACGTAGAGTATAGGTGGCAGCACCGGATAGGCGACGTATATATAGCCGACATCGCTGCGGCGACAGATGTTGAAGACCCCGTACGTCAGCCAGAGTGACTGCCAGAAATAGATGACCGCTGATTGGTAGAATGTCCAGTCAGCTGGAGTGACGTCAAGCTTGTACTTCTCCAGGTAGAACTTCTCCGCCAGACTTCCGGTATTGTTGACGAATAGACCTGGAATGATATAGGAGTCAATATATATATATATATATATATATATATATATGTTGATAGGGGTATTTCTATGTCTGCGTGTGCGTATGTGTAAGTTTTAGTAGAGTGGGAGTAGGCACTGGCACAGATATTCACAATTCGTATTTAAATCATTATGTCTGTCAAATCAAATCAAAATCATAGGTCAGACGCACCAGCTGATTTTTCTACTGAACTTTATCAGTGCTAAAATATTACTTGATTCCATATTCAAACTTGTATCACAAGAAGCCACGCTGAGAACACGTTTAAATATACACAGGTGGTAGAGCACTAGAAACGAAAAAAAAATGGCCACACATGAAAACAATTCACATTTATTTGTACCATATTTCAAGCACTATCTAGGATTCCAGTGCAACACGATCAGATGATCCGCAAGAATACAATTTATTTTTTGAACTGCAATTCCAGATGGCCTTCAAGGAACACGGTTTACTTCATATGGTAAGCCATAGTGCCTATTGGACGCAATTGTTGTAGTCATCCGTTATAGTGAACAGGCAAAACAAAATGAGGCATTGCTGTGGCAATAACTAGCATTCCGGTTGACAGAAATGGAATACTAACTATGGCACAAACGTGTGCATAATCACAGTTAATGTTCATACATGGCATAACATGTATACTTCATGTTTCAAATCGAAGTGACCTAATCCACGGGGATTATGGTTCAAAATTATAACCGACCAATTTTCATGGACATTTTGGGAGGAAAACGTCTATAAAGACAAATGGAAATAAAATGAAAACAATATTCTGTTTATAGTGAAAGTACTCTAAATGTACTCTGAAAGTACGAGTACTTTACGAATGTACTCGAGTACAAGTACTGAGTACTTCATGTTATGAGTACTGAGTACATCTAGGTACTTCAAATTGTGTACTCGAGTACAATGAGTACAGGAGTACACCGACCCCAACCCTGCTACATACACACTGGCACTTTCTTATGACTAAAAACAAATACATTGCTAATTAAAGCTTCGATATAAATAATTACAAAGCGAAAACAAAACAGCAACTGAAATTAAATATGGTCCTGTCTAAGAACTTGTACAAATACACAGAAACAGACTAATTCAGTAAAGAAATATATTGAAATGTGTCAAAAGCGATTTAATGCTAATAATCTTAGCATTTAAAAATAATTTGAGTATACAAAGTGGTGACTTAAATATAGCGGCTGTAAAGTATTATTACGGTTATATATAATCTTCTCCCCGATTACAACCAATATTTATAGTACGCCAATATGTTGCTTAGTACGGTTAATGTGATACATAAAGGCGTTAAAGTGCGTGGAAGTAACCCCCCGAGCCTTTAAACATCATACTTAAGATAGAGGGGTGGGGAAGGGGCATATTAAAGTACTTTTAGAATCAAGAACATCGTGATTTCGCATTTCTTCCAAGAGACAGATGCAGTGGTTTGTCATATATGACCGGAAACGGATGATTCCTGTTTTACGTGTTAGTCCGATGTCCTTGTTGTATTCAGATTTGTTTAATGGGCGATGAATTTGGTTTAATATGTTGCATAATATTCGTTTTTATGTTCACGCAGTCGATCAATGCGTGTGTCAATAAACAATGTTATTAATGACCAATCCATCGCCGCATCCTTCGATTATGACTCGAGGAATATTAGGAGTCGAATTGTGTTTTTAATGACATTTGTTTAAGTAGCAACATTTTCATCACGCGTGACAATATCACGAGAAAGGGTTAACAAGTTGTATATGCGGAGACAGTTTTGGTCCGTGCGTGCAGTGTACTATCCTCTGTAAACTGCTGGCGGGGGGGATAAATTGACTCATATACCCAGGAAGAGGGGGGGAGGCGGAATTAAGAATGTTTGTACCGGGGAAAGGATCAACGACCGAATAACAGCATAAATAATTTCTTAACCCTCCGGGGGAGATATACATTAACACGCCTGTGACAGTGACATCGCGTGACATAATAGTATTGCGGTTCATAAAACAACAGGCAACACTTTTATTGCTGTTTTTTTATTATGTTTTATGAATTAATCCCCCCCCCCCTTAAACAATCCATAAAACGGGTTCTACATTCCGAATAAATATTAAATTAGACAGGAGCTCAGTTAAAACAAACTAATATGCCAGGCTACTCTCTTTATCTCTCCCTCTCTCACTTTCTTTATCTCTTTGTACATCATTCTGTCTCTCGAACTTTCAATTTCTGCCCCAAAATAATTATATTTCTTTCAAATCTTCTAGCTATCTGTATATCTCCATGAATGTCTTTTTCTCTTTGTCAGTCTCCTTCTCTCTCTCTCACTCGTGTGTGTGTGTGTGTGTGTGTGTCTGTACCCCCCCCTATCTCCAGCAATCAGATAGTACACTGTAACCCATCTTCCACTGGACGAAAATAAACTAACGGCTTTAAGAGTAGTTGTATTCGGCAGACATGTATCAGAAGGTGTCATCACTTATAATTTGTATCAATAACAAAGTTTGAAACATATCTCAGTAATATTGTATAATCCACCGATTTGTTGCTGGTTTCAGATAACGATGTTTAGCTCTTCAATGTAGAAAGAAAACATCGACCCAAATAAAATTTGCCTTTTTTGTGTTCGGCTATAAACTTTTATTATTGCTATTAATTAGAAATAAACATCAGTCCGGTGGGTTATTTAGTAGACAAGCGATTTTAGGAACATGGTAATAATTATTTTCCTCCGTTTACGTCAGGGGCTAGAAAGGGAAGAGGGATTATGGCATCCGTTAGACTTGAAAATATATTGTTTTCTTCCATACGTTGTTCTATAATATTGACATATATATATATATATATATATATATATATATATAACTTCATTGGGGCGCCTCCGTGGTCTAGTTGGTAGCGCGTTGGACCACAGATCACTATCACCTTACTTCGAATCTCGGCGTGGGCATATCTGAAGGGTGTTTCATCTTTGACTTCGCTTCATTACCTTTGGAGGTCGCTCGGCCCATTTAGCCTACCATGTGCACAAAAGTAGCCGTAAAACACCAATCATCATCATCATCTATATATAACTTCAGTAAAATTCACAGATATAGGATTTCTGTTATTATGTAGCTTCATTTCAGTTGGCAGATAGATACATTATGATGAATGTATTACGTTTATTACCGTAAATTGAAAACATATAAATTAATGTTTATACAACCTGTAGGTTGGAGTGTTAAAAGGTTTCTAAATATCTAGGAAAATACTGTAGGTTATTAAGTAATTCTACATTATTAATTATCAAAACATCTCCTATGAGCTAAGAAGGGTGTGAAAATCAATCTGCATGTACACAGGGGGAGAAAAATAATTAGTTTATACACTAAAGGACCGCGTTAAGCACTCACTTAAACAGGACAGGATGGTGTAGGGGACTACGTATTGGAAGACCACAATAACAGCTTCAAATATTGTGTGTTTGGTGTGTGTGTGTATGCGTGTATGTGTGTTGTTGAGGTGTGCATTTTTCATACACTTTATTTAATATGTATTACAAAGATATTGCAAATATAAGAAAGTAGGTGACGGTTAAAGATTTGCATATACGAGGTAAAGTACAAACGAATCTCGGACAAAACCTCCTGCGGACAAAGATGGTTTATATGTGAATTTAATATGTAGTTTTTGAAAACATATTTTCAATCGCAGTGGCCATATTATAGCAACCATTTGTATGTGTGTTAATTACTGTCAATTTACCCTAACCTTAAATATTATTCTAGCAACCATTTGTATGTGTGTTAATTACTGTCAATTTACCCTAACCTTAAATATTATTCTAGCAACCTTTTGTATGTGTGTTAATTACTGTCAATTAACCCTAACCCTAACCCTTTTTTATGCGTGGGTTTTGTCCGGCTACCAGTATAAACATGTCTTGGTACAGAGGGCGAGAGGGTTAACACCTCGTATGCGTCCTAAGTTCGTGTTAAAGGCCAGTGTACAATCGCGGAAAGAGTGAAAGGGGGAAGGAATAGAAAAAGCGAGAAAGCCATTCCAAACAACTTCTATACGTTGAGGCAGGAAGTTTACGATTCTGTTTTGCTTGAAATATCTCCATTGGCACTTAAAGTCGATATTTATGTAGGCTTTTTATAAACATCTTGGACGTTAAGACGACCCTGGCCATCACGTGGCTTTGAGTTATGCGGCGCGAGTGTGTACAATTATCGGAACTGATTTATATATCGTGGAAAAATAATATCGGGAACTTCGATTAAAACGTGAATTACTACTATGCGCTACTTTATGTTTGCACATAAACATGCAGAGAGGGAAATACGCATAACAGGGACACAGACAGACAGACAGACAGACATACAGCCAACAAACAAGACCGTTTATTTCGAAGAGTGGAAGCGTTAGATGACATAGGATGATAAACAAGGCCATTACTATGCCGTCGATCACCGGAGATGGCCCCCTAGATCGACACAGTGACTAGTTAACAGTCTGCATACATTTTGGGGCATTAATGCTGAGTGTATCACGGTTTTCCTTCTGGTGAGAGAGTTTATTGCACTGAGATCATCTGCTTTTCTCAGTGTTAATCCCCTCCCATATATATATATATATATATATATAGAGAGAGAGAGAGAGAGAGAAGAAGAAGAAAACAGGGTACCATTTTTAGTACCAGTGTTGCTTCAGACTGCAAGAGATATACGGGTTTGTCAAGAGGCCGGTTATTTCGAAATTACAATGCCACCAACTGGTAATGAATGGCCCTGTTAGTGATTGGGCTTTAATACTACCGTACACGCTACACGTAAAACGCCATATAATTTGCTCCGTACGTTAATAACCTCTTCGTTAATTGCTTACTGATAACAACATTTAGACATGCGGTAGATATATGTCGTTGATTGATAGAGTAACGCCAATTACTTGGGCGGCATCTCCATTATGTTAGTGATATAGTTCATAGACAAGTAGTTATTGTAGCCAAAGTAAACTCACACAATACAAATATTCTTACATATTCATTATAATGTATATATGTGAAAGAAATCAGTTTGTACAACCAATGTCGAGAGAGAGAGATTATTTTACTATCAATATTATATTGTATCTTGTTATTAACACCTTGGTCAGATATAATACTAAAACATGAGTTGACAGGAAGACTCATTGATAGTGATATATTGGAGAATATTTCATATATTATATTATACGATATAGTCTACTTTGTTATGAACATTGATAAAGTGGCATCTCTCTCACTCTCTGTCTGTCTTTCTCTCTGTCAGTATATATATATATATATATATGCGTGTGTGTGTGTGTGTGTGTGTGTGTGTGAATCAACTCTTCATCTCTCAATTATTATATTATCTATAATTACATTTACACCCTCCATATGTGGAACACTCCCCCTTCCTTCTTCACTGACTCACTCCATCACTGACTCACTCACTGACACATTCAGTCATTCACTCACTAGGGCAGTCACCAACTTGCTCGCTCATTCACTCACTCGTCCACTCCAACATTTACTCATTCTCTTATTTGCTCATCCATTTACTCACTCACTCATCCACTCGCTCACTCATCTACGCATCCATTCACTCATTCACTCACTACGCCACTCACTCAGTTTCTCATTCATCCATTCACGCACACATTCGCTCACTCACCAACTCATCCACTCACTCACTCACTCACTCACTCACTCACTCACTCACTCACTCACTCACTCACTCACTCACTCACTCACTCACTCACTCACTCACTCACTCACTCACTCACTCACTCACTCACTCACTCACTCACTCAACCGCTCACTCATTCACTCATATACTCACTCACTCATTGAAACATTTAATCATTAATTGAATCCATGGATCCATCCATCCATCAATCCATTCATTCATCCATCCATTCATCCATCCATCCATTCATCAATCCATCAATCCATCCATCCATCCATCCATTCATTCATCCATCCATATCCGTTTGAATGCCCTGCGGAAAGACTTCCATAAATTCGCGCATCAAATGGCGCCGGATAAAGGTTCTGCTAATTAAATTATTGATTGACATCGATCTATCATTTTAATAAATCATATTCCCACACGAAAGCCGACCAGTGATTTGATCGATATCTAAACAAAATGTATTATATAACGACTTTAGCTGGTTAATAAACATGATGCTTAGTTACTTGAAACGGCTGATATTGTACTGCAGCTATAGTTATATATATATATATATATATATATATATGTATATAATGTGTGTGTGTGTGTGTGTGTGTGTTATACTTATTACCCTAGATAATCAATAAATGGAAAGCCGTTGGCTATGCATTGTCTTACAAGATTGATACACATCATCAAGGTAGCTACATCTACACGCAGTGAAGCCAGCCACTGATAACCACAGTGAAGCTAATCTGTTACTCACAGTGAAGCTAGTCTGTTACTCTCAGTGAAGCTAGTCTGTTACTCACAGTGAAGCTAGTCTGTTACTCACAGTGAAGCTAGTCATACCCACAATGAAGCTAGACTGTTACTCACAGTGAAGCTAATCTGTTACTCACAGTGAAGCTAGTCTGTTACTCACAGTGAAGCTAGTCTGATACCCACAGTGAAGCTAGTCTGTTACTCACAGTGAAGCTAGTCTGTTACGCACAGTGAAGCTAGTCTGTTACTCACAGTGAAGCTAGTCTGATACACAGTGAAGCTAGTCTGTTACTCACAGTGAAGCTAGTCATACCCACGGTGAAGCTAGTCTGTTACTCACAGTGAAGCTAATCTGTTACTCACAGTGAAGCTAGTCTGTTACTCACAGTGAAGCTAGTCTGATACCCACAGTGAAGCTTGTCTGATACCCACAGTGAAGCTAGTCTGTTACTCACAGTGAAGCTAGTCATACCCACAGTGAAGCTAGTCTGTTACTCACAGTGAAGCTAGTCTGTTACTAACAGCGAAGCTAGTCTGATACCCACAGTGAAGCTTGTCTGCTACCCACAGTGAAGCTAGTCTGTTACTCACAGTGAATCTAGTCTGTTACTCACAGTGAAGCTAGTCTGATACCCACAGTGAAGCTAGTCTCTTACTCACAGTGAAGCTAGTCTCTTACTTACAGTGAAGCTAATCTGTTACTCACAGTGAAGCTAGTCTGATACACAAAGTAAAGCTAGACTGATACCCACAGTGAAGCTAGACTAATAAGCAAAGTGGAACAATGGTAGTACCCACATTAAAACTGGACTAATGCGCACAGTGAAGCTAATCTGATACACAGTCACTAATCGGTCTGATATACGCGCGGTGTAGCGAGGCCATTATTAGCGGAATGTAATCAGTTTGACTGTAAGCTCTGGTCTAACTGACGTCAGTGAGGATCTAGATGGGTGTGTGAATGGGTAAATTCTAACACCATTTATTGGCGCCACCTTTTGATGGCCCCTTACGACATGCAAGAGGATACGGTTGCCAATTAAAAAAGCCCCCTAGTGGCCCCGGGAGGGGCAGGGGCTTAGGCAGAAGATGGGGTCCATCTACGCATGTTTATGTGTCTCC
Organism: Paralvinella palmiformis; assembly: GCA_025642065.1. Lineage (NCBI taxonomy): Eukaryota > Metazoa > Annelida > Polychaeta > Terebellida > Alvinellidae > Paralvinella > Paralvinella palmiformis. The sequence continues at coordinate 237,986 of JAODUP010000144.1, read as the reverse complement.
GTGGTTCTCGTGTTTTTATACGTGCTTAAATCAAAGCCGAGATATATCTCGTTATTTGGTCCGCCACTTTCATAATCCGATGTGTAGAACACCATTATGATACGCTGTACGCTCTATTATGACCACATTTTGATGTCTAATGGAACTAAACTCTCTGCCATTAGCCACCTTATTAAGACCACTCCCCTGTTTACAGCCTTAATGTTTACATCCGCCCAAATCCGGGCATCTCTCTCTCTCTCTAACTAACATCCAAGGCCAATTGGCTAACGACAGCTCGCTGCCGATGTGGACGCTTATAACTGGACGGGTTCTAGGTTTGAAGGCAATGATTCTGAAGATGAAATATCCGCTTGTCTAGAATATCAACGTTCAAGATCTACATAATGGAATACCCGGGATTAATTGTGGATTGCCGATTTGGACGGTGACTGGATCGGTTTAAAATCGTATATATGCCCTGGCCAGGTCACAATGTTACCGAATTATATAGGTAAAGAAGGTCGGGAAGGCCCGGGGTACGCCCAGACGCATGAAACATTTTAGTTCTAATATCTTTAGAATTATATATATATATATATATATATATATATATGGGTTATAGCTAATCCCAACAAATCCCGTCCCACGCTTGTCCGTAATAGGTGTATATTTAACTTAGATACGCGGTTTAATTCGTACCATTTTCTCTTCGTCCCGATACCCATGTTATCAGTCTTCCAATTACGACAAATTCTACTGATTCCCCATTCCATAAAGTACATAGCTGCATGACGCTCAGTATAAATCCTTTGTTAATGTACATGTGCATTCAGCACTGCGCCCGTTTTTGTCATTTACTGAATTATAAGTACATGTAGGTACATCTGGTATAACTTTATGTTTTGTGCTTATATCAAGTCGCCACTCTGTGTAAATCGTACATATTTATTCCGCCACTGTTTCAGTGCCACTGCCATTAACGATCAAATATAACGGGATCATCTTTAACTTTTTGCACACAGACGTGTAATTCGTAGGTGCTAGTTTAACAGCTCCCCTCCTCTCTTTATCTCATTCTCCGGTCATTTCCTATGTCTAGAGTAGGTAAACAAATGGAACAAAATGCACAGATAGACCAAATGAATCGTGAAACACCCCCCAGACACGAATACAGTTTTGTAGGTATACTGCCGTAGGTATACTACATAATTCATGAAAACGCGACACGTATTTGTATGCGTCCAGACAAACACACACTGGCACGCGTGCGCGCGAACGCAGAGGAAGAGACAGGAGGGACGCATGCGAATATACACACACATACACATTGCTCCCATGTTATGCTTCATTATTAAAGTATTGCGGCCGGTTTCCTTTAGTGCCTATTTACTCCCACATCGAAAACGTGCCAGTCCACGTTTTTACTCGATCCCCAGCCATCCAGTCCCCGCCGTAATTAACCCAGTCTCCGGTAGAGCTTATTCCGCCCACTTAGCCGTCAATCATCGATTGACCTGTCTTCTGATTGGCCGAAAACTAATAATGTCATGCCTTATTCAACCGCCGGCCAATAACTAATTTTTGTCGACCCAACCCTGTGTCATCAAACGTGTAGACATACTGTCAACAAGTCCCCTTTGATGACTCTAAATCGACTTTGTTGATATGGATAAACCTATTACGGACTCTTTCCCACTGTAAACACAGAGCACACGGTAGAAACAAGAAAATATTGCTCGGTATGTAAACATATGAAGAGCAGATGACATCGTATATATAGCATTGGTCGTGCATCGAATTTTAGCACGATGTTTTGATTGACCTTGATAAGGTCTTGAATGGTTACACTAGGAAGACAGATTGTCAAAGGTATGTATTGGACTGGTCTGTCGCGTGAATTTTAATATTACTTCTGGTTCCTGAACAAAGACTTCTTGCAATATTGGTTACAAAACATATTATTAGTAATGCACACGCACGTACACACACACACACACAGAGGGTGAGACACACACAGGTGCACGTACACAAGCACTCCCATATATATATATATATATATATATAGAGAGAGAGAGAGAAAAAACTTTACCGCATGATCGTGTCATTATATTATACGACTGACGCAACAGTGACCTCCAACTCCCCCTCCCCCAACCCACCCACACCCAACCTGACGACAATAACATACCGTATTTACATAGACTTCCTCTCCTAGCCAAAGCCATATATAGAACACCTGACTGTAAGCCGTATAACAATATAGATTACAGGAACTATAATTAAGCCCGAACAACGCCTACATGCCGTCATGTTGTCTCCGAGGAAGACTTGGACATGGCAGGACAAAGCCACAGAGGATTCGAAGAGTGGATTTTTAAGCTCTCGTTTTGGTTTATCCTCCTCCGAAACATACTGCCATGACGAGTAATGGGATTGGTGACAAAATGATCAATCATCAATAGGTCCCTCAATCACTGAGCCAATGAATTCATCGAGTCATCGCTCAGATCAAGCATCAATTAATTGATTCATTTATTAATGTATTCATTCATTCATTCATTCTTTCATTCAATCAATCATTACAGAGGAATGGGAACTCTCTCTCTCTCTCTCTCTCTATCATTTCCCCCTCTCATTGTTCTCTCTCTCTCTCTCTCTCTCTCTCTCTCTCTCTGTGTGTGTGTGTGTGTGTGTGTGTATCCGTCAGTCCGTCATTCCCTAAAGCAGTTCGCAGAGAAGCGACACATACGAAGTCGTCTAACACCGTAAACACGACAAGAACATCTGAGAAGGGGTTCTGGCACTAAACGGCTTACGATGCACTTCGTACACATCGGCTTGCGGTCCAGCCCAGCCCAGCCCAGCCCAGGGACGGCCATCTTGTCTGCGAATAAGATTGGACTTGGACTGTTAAAGGTTTATAGGAAAGTGTGAAAGACTTATTTCGGTATATTGACCCCGGGTCGAGTCGAGTACATGTACGTCCGGCTAGAGGTCGATGTGGAACAAGTCCGAAAAGCATTATATCTCTAGCAGTGGCTAGGACGAATTGAGGACAGGAAGTGACGAGACGGTCGCCATTTTTGGCTAGCTGCGATGACCAGTGAATGGCCGAGGTATAGGCCGCCGCACCAGACACGAAATAGCCATTTATTTCTGCTGGTAAATACCGGTAAATGCCACTCCTACGTGCGGCGGTCAATCGGCCTTGAGATATCCGATATGGTGAGTGCTGGATGCGCTTAGACGTATGTGCGGTACGAGATGATTGAGGCGAATCGACCCGTCGCCGACAACTCGTTGCTCCGGGGAGTGCGACACCCCCCCCGCAACATCGAGTAAATCAATCTTCCCATTAACGAGTAATTATTCAACATCGTTAGTGCTGTGTCGTTGGCATCCATCACGCTCGAGCGCAACACGCCCCCCTACTCAACCTCCCAGGGCGCATTTCACGCATTAAATTCTCCTCGACGGTTATCAGTTTCAAGCCGGTTTCGCTTCGTTCCGCTCCGCGATATGTACACATTTCACCTCGTCAAGAGCAAACACAGCCATTACCCGATCTCATACGCAATTCAGCGATGGAACAACCCGTCCCCACCCTAGGGCGAATCGCGCTGGCTTTAATTCGGTTCTGTCCCTGTATCGTACTCATATCACATCGTATCAGTTTGCCAACGGTTTGCGTTTCAGAACGTTTGATGCAGCGACCAATTCGTGTCAATGTTCAGCGCGTACACGTTCAATTCGTAGTATATTGAGATTTGTGCGCATTTCAGTTGGAATAAGGTCGATGTTTTCCTGACACCGACGACCAAAGTCTGACGTAAACCTAACTAAATGACCAGGACTTTCCGATATCGTGCCATCCATATCAGATGTCATCAGAGGACCAGCTGTGGAGAAGATAAGATAACATTTGGTGTCTAAATCAGATGTTGGGTTGTGTGTATTGTGTGTAGAGATGTGTAGTTTTATCTATATAAGCAGGATAGCCATATTAGATGGAATATATTGACACGATATAGGTGCTTCTAACAAAGAACAAACAATATATATATATATATATATATATATATGTATATATATATATTTAAAGTAGCAAATATGCCCATCACTCGACCATACACCGGATTCAGCAATAGGGGATCAAACAGATAAGCTAATAGATAGATAGATGGCTAGAAAAACACATCGACACACGCACATACACGCATGCATGCCCATACACACACGCGCGTATTCACAAACATAAAGAACAAGCGATAAGCCAGAGAGAGAGAGAGAGAGAGAGAGAGAGAGTGAGATAACATGGAGACAGGTGTCTAGAGGATAATATTTTCATGTCCTGTAGTCAGTGTGCCAGTATAGAGAGTAAACTGTGTCTATTTCAGATCGATTGCCTTATTGCTACCTGATGTACAGGATGAAGCGTGGATTGTCATATCTGGGCCAGGAAATGAGGCTGATTGTCAATTTGTCTGTCTGTCTTTCGGTCTATCACACACACACACACACACACACACACACACACACACACACACACACACACACACACACACACACACACACACACACACACACACACACACACACACACACACACACACACACACACACACACACACACTCTCTCTCTCTCTCACGTACACACACTAACTCACTCTCTCTCACTCACTATCTCTCTATCTCGCTCTCTCTCTCTCACCCACTCACTCATTCTCTCTTTCTCTCTCTCTCTACACACATACACTAACTCACTCTCTCTCTCTCACCCACTCACTCACCCCTCTCTCTCTCTCTCAGTCTATCTATTTCACTATTTATATGCTAATCTATCTATCTATCTATCTATCTATCTATCTATCTATCTATCTATCTATCAATCTATATGTCCATTTATCTATCTAATTATCTATCTATCTATCGATCTATATATCTGTCTTCTTATCTATATATCTTTATATCGATATATCTATGTATCTATCTCAAGCTCTCTCAATCCATCCTTCTTACAATGTGCTTTATTTCATTAACCCATTCTATACTTCATCTTCTTTAACGGAATCAATCAATCGATCAATCAATCAATGAATCAATCAATCAATCAATTTATTCATCAAACAATCGATCAATCGATCGAATAATTAATGATATCTATCTCTCTCTCTCTCTCTCTCTCTCTCTCTGTGTGTGTGTGTCTGTCTGTCTTCTCACCTTGTCCGTCCATCCGTCCGTCCATCCGTCCGTCCGTCTGTCTGTATGTTCGTCTTTGCAAGAACTTTATTCTATTCATTATCAGGTGACGACGATCTGTTAAAGTGTTTCTAAGTCTCCTAATTTAAATACATATTATTTAGGTTATTGTAGGATGTTTGACATTATACGGTAAATGATGGTACGATATGATCAGGTGACAGATGGTTTTATGGCGAGAGATTTAGCGATGGCCTACGTCATTAATTGGTTCGAAATGTTTCTAATGTTTCTAAAGCATTTTATTGTATTTTTTAAATTGTTTATTTTTAGCTTCTTTTATCAGTTATTGTTAATCGATTTATTTCACGTCTTTTTATTATGACGTAGGCGACGTAGCTCAGTGACGTAACATCGGACGTAGTGACGTTCGCTGAACTGAAATTTCCTTTATGAAAATGGCATAAAGGTGAATTTGATGTAGGTCGAAATAACGTAGGGCGGGGCATTACTGTATGTGCAAATTTGAGTATGTGTATGTGTTAATTGTTTACTATATTAGCGTGAACGAATAGAAGTTGTTGACACGGGGGGCAGGGGGGGGGGTCATTGGCCGAGATGTTTGTTTCAATGGGAAATACATCGGCGATAGATGTTGGCGTAAATTTTGCATACGTGTTTACGTCAATATCTACAACCCAACGCATTGTCGTATAGAATGGCACATCTCTACATCAGGTTTGGATGTTTTACAGAGTAGGCTAAATGGGTCGTGCGACATCCAAAAGTAATGAGGCGAAGTGAAAGATGTAACACCCTTCAGACATGCCCACACATGTCTACGTGACTGCTTGGTACACGTTTACATAAACAGCTAGTATATAATGACGTGACTCATGTTGACATAACATGCTGACGTTTGCAGGAGGATTTTTACGATGATGCTGGTAAACATTGCATTGCGGCCCGAAAGAATGGTGCATGTTGGCCGAGCTGTGGTTGATAACTGTTGACATAAATTTCTGATACATGCTGGCATGACTTTAGAAGTATACATTTGCGGTGACAGTTTTTGACGTGAATTTTTGATGAGACTGGATTATTTACGGATGAATCAGGGCATAATTATGCGGAAACAATAAACATACACTACACCACACACACACACACACACACACACACACACACCACCACACACACACACACACACACAGAAACACACACACATACACACACATACACACACACACACAAACAATCACACAAACACAGGCATTGACACACAGGCGCCCATGTGCACGCTTAAATGGACCAGCTTTACTCACCTAGCCTGTGTCCCAGTGCACCGGAAGTGAAAAGTATCGTGACATTGAAGGTCATGCATGCCACAAAAATGGCCACCAAATGAACGAGGTTATGATCCGAAAGCTTGAACTTGGTGATGAATTCGACCGTCACAAACTTCGGTTTGGCACTCAACTGGGGTGGGTCCGACATCTTGTCCGATGACGTCATACGCAGAGGCTCTGGAGCGGAAACGGGCGTCGACGAGTCGGCAGCGATCACGCGATCGGGGCAGAATGATGGCTGCTTTCGGCGTCTCAGCACGCACCGTCCGATATCCGCCAATCGCTAGCTCGGCAATGCGTCATTACCGCGAGGGCCGCAATCCGGAAGTTGGAACAGCGCGTATCCAACCGGAAGCGGACGGTGCGGTTATTCTTCCAATCAGCGAATAGGTGTCCCGACGTCTTACGTCTTCGGTACGCTACTGCGGAGTGTCGTATCCGCGTGAAAGGTTTGTACTCCAATACTCCTGCAGACGCCGATCCGGGTCGCTTCGCGGATTGCGTTTGCGGACGCTCCGTTCGGCTTCTCGTAATCTATTGGCAACACGTGATAGGGTTCGGCATTCGGCGTAACCGAACCGCTGACGTCAGAGAACAAGCGAACGTCGCGGCGCTGCACGTGATCCTCCTACGAGCGATGCCCTTTGGTTCCTTTCGTAGCATCGTTGGAGGACGCCATCTGGCGGAGATGATAACGAAACCGATCGTGTGGTATATCGCTGGCGAGACGCCGAGCTTCTGCGCTCGCTAATGACGAACCATCTGCGAGGCCTCGAGTGTGTGCGCGAGGCCGTGTGTGGTCGGCGCGAGGCCTCGCCCGCGCTGTCCGCACCTCACCCGTCCTACCGGTATATCACGGCGAGCGATTGGACCGCTAACTGGCTGACTGACTGTGTACGCGGACTGGCCGCATTACAGAAGGCCAACGTCGACCCTGGAACGGCTCCTTACGTCACATACACAAACACGTGATCATTATCGATCACGTGGTCGTCGTCCGTTCGCCCTACTTCGGCCGATACGCTCGCCGAAACCCAATGCGGCCGCGAGGCAAGGTGGCTGCCGACCGGTGAATTGCCGAAAGGGCAATGGAAGAACAGACAACGATGAGCAAAGCCAACTTGAGCAGCGTCAACTTGAGGCGATGAGGCGCCGTTGAGGCACCCGACGAGGAAGACTGAAAGCAAGCATCCCCTACCTGGAGATACTCCCGACCAGGGTCTACCAACACGCGGAGAGACGGACCGAAGCTCGGGTGGTAGGAGACGAGGCCAGGGCGTCTACTGGGCAGGGCCTCTCTCTCAATCTGTTTAAGAGCGCTCACGGCGCCCGTCAACCGGAGTTCGCTCTTCTCAGGCCACCAGATGGCGTCGCTGATTCCAGGACAAGCGCAAGCGGCGACGAGGCCTCGCACCGACCCGCTGGGCTGGTCGACGAAGTGGCCTGTAGTCCGCTCGTGCCGCGTGCGCAAGCTTGCCGCCTTCGTCAATGGTCTTTAATTGGTCATAGACTAAATTGAAGATCTATGTCTTCGTACGGACTTCTGCACTGGTACTCCTTAGCATTTCCTCTGTCCATCAACCTCGCTTCTCGCCCTCGGCGATGGTAGTCCACCGGCGTCTTTCCACGCACATTAGGTCACACCGGCAATGGTCTGATGGTGGTCTTTCTTCCAGCTTCTCGCTTCCAGCAGTCAGTCCTCACTTCGGCTTTCTCACATCCGGCGATGGTCTTAAAGTGGTCTTCCCACTCCGTAGCCACCAGAACGAAGCCTGTCCATGGAAGAACAAACGACAAACTGTTATCATTTGGTTAAAAAACCAATCGATTACCCGAACGTTCGGTCGTAGCGCGCCTACGCCGTATCGACTGACCCATTTCAGCGATGTTTAATTCAAATACACTACAGAACCGAAGGATTATTCACACGAAGGCCGAACGTCCAGGATCGGGTACGAGTCTATCAGCGGGGCGAATGACGCCAAAGGCGCATTACACTATCTTATATTAGTTTCATATTTAATGATATGATTACGGCCTGGATGTCCCTTTGCCGGTGGTCGGGTGGGTACGGGAAGAGCGTCCATTTATCTTTCGCGACATGCGATGACGTCTTTTGATGTCGTTTATGGCCGCGCTTGGACTTGGATGGTACCAAGAAACTCCGCCCACTTCGGCAAATCTTGTCGTAACCGGCTTTAACAACCGCTTCTCTATAACCGGCAGGTTGTGGGATTTATAACACTCTCACTCACTCACCCACTCACTCGCTCGCTCGCTCGCTCACTCACTCACCTCACTCACTCACTCACTCACTCACTCACTCACTCACTCACTCACTCAAGCATATGTTTGCATTTGTTGTTCGTTCGTATTTGTGTGTGCATGTGTGTGTCTGTGTGTGTTTGTACATGACTGCCATTGCACTTGACTGCCATACGATGGTTTGTCTGGTCCCCTTCCGGGGTTCCCCTGCTGACAACCCCACTTGTTTCAGAACAATGGTGCAGTATAATGGTTTGCAACATAACACGGTAACCTATTCGATTCAAGAGCACCCTCAAGACCCAAGGGAGTATATTATGCAATGCATGGCGCATACCTACAACAATTATCCCGTGGATGGCGCTGAGTACAGTTTTTATGGCTGAGTGTACGCCACTGAGTACACGGACGACCGGTATGCGGGGATCGACAGATCCAAATCATGAAACACTTATTTGGAGGGTTCATGTCTCTATCAACGTGCCATTTTGCGTTCTTAGAAAACAGATCACATGTGGTACAATAACGGTGTAACACACACACACACACACACACACACACACACACACACACACACACACACACACACACACACACACACACACACACACACAACACACAACATACAGACACACACACACACACATGCACACACACACATACATATATATATATATATATATATATATTGTCGTTACTTAGTTGAATCTGAAGGGCAAACTTTATTATCTAACTAGTTGTACAGCTGTTATAGCCTTCTAACAGCTGTATTCTAACTGTCCGAATGGTATTTCGTCTTTTATTTCGCTTACTATTTGCACGAGAGCGGCCGTAAAGCATCAACAACAATGAACCCAACAAGTACGACAACCTATTTTATGGACCACCTATCATTGAAACGAATTACAAAACGATGCCCATAAATTTCACCATATAATTGACCGCGACGGACCGTTGTATTAACATAAGAGACCACCCTCTAAATATACAAGCGATACAGTCTCTGAAGCCAGGTTACTGCTACAGCTGTATACTATCGTACAGTTTTCATTGTCGTAAACAGCCTTTATTGTTTTGATCTTTGCACGAATGGCAGCGGATTGGCTTCGGCCGATTGCTCTTTGATGCCGTTCCGGGCGAATCAATAGCTGAAAAGGCAAAAAAATAAAAGAGAACAGAACACGAGAGAACAGAACCAAAGCCGCTTTGTCTCTCGGGGAATGCAAACGGGAACAACAAGCCGCCGCCACATTTTAAGAAACCGGAAGCCGCCTTATCCGTACAAGGGAATGTCATATCGGGAGACGAACCCCGAGCGAAGCCGTACGTAAGGTTGAAGCGGGTTATCGATTGGACGTTAGAGGGCGGTACTGGAGGCAGCGCGCTGTAGCGGATCAGAGGTATACAGGGCTTAACTGTTCGTAAATAAATCTGGCAATTGAGAGTGGCTGAGAAAGACAAAGGGTAACGGTGTACATGAACGAGGTCGTTGTCCTTATTTTTGACGACCCTTGGTTATTGGGGACAATGGATATCCAATGGCTGGCTGTTCTGACATTTATGTGGCGACAAAGAATCATGACGATGTACAAATCCTTTCTATGAGATTACTGACGTCTTGTGCTCAGATATATCACCAGTGTTGTGGCTATTTTTTTAATGAAAGATCACAAATTATGAATTTCTTCTGTAGTTAATGAACTTCTGTCTGTTAAGAAAGAAAGCGAGAAAGGCAGAAAAAACGACCAACAGACAGACATACAGACAAATAGAGAAACAGACAAACAGGGAGACAGACGGGCAGGCAATGTGGATAAGCGAGCCAGCGGACATTTTGACAGGCAAACTTTCACAGGAATAGACCCGTATTTTAGGCTTCTCTCTCTCTCTCTCTCTCTCTCTCTCTCTATATATATATATATATATATATATATATATATAATGATATACACTATATGCTATTAATATATATATATATATATATATATATAAAGCCCGGATCATTTAAAGGCATCCCTACCTCTGACTCATTATGACATGTACCCAATAAGGATCCCCCCTCCTCATCATGTATGCTAAATATTATAAGAAGCCACTGACTGGACAATGTTACAGCATTTTTAAACGTTGTTTTAGTACATCTGTCGTCTGCCAACTGGCATCTGACATCCTAGTAACAATGTCGTAATATAATGTTATGTAATTCGAGACAGCCAGCTTCCAAGGATCAGTTCAAAGTGGTTGTCCCCTTAAGCAATAGTGAATTTATTGTACAATCCAACCAGCATATAACACACAAAATTGAATTATGTTTGGCATGATATATATATATATATATATATATATATATATATATAGGATTTATATAGTCAATCAAACGAAGAATACCTGAACATTTGACTGGCATGATGGCAGTTCAGTACTAAGCTGACCTTAATTTATGGTGCGCGGCTTCACAACTCAGCCATCGTAACAACGTTCATGACTTGTCTATCATACAACAACAAAACAAGAAACTCGACAAAGTCTTCCGACGAAGCGAACAATTCTTCTTGCGGGCAGTGTTAAGTTTCTAACCACATTATTGTTTGTCACACAGAAAACTGCCTGATAGAAAAACGCACGGATGTAACCCTCCCCAAAGCCGAAGATGAGGACACAAGTATCCGTTGTAGACATTCGATATCTCGCAATTTCCATTACCGTAAACAAGCCTCATATTTGGCTCGTTCTTGTGGGAAATACTGAAGAGCGGACACGAGCTCGTCCGCGTTAGACGATGTTAAAATGAGAACTGTACGATGCTTAGTCGAGGAGAACGTGAACAATTGCTTTGTATAACGCGAAATCGGGAAAGGAGTGGAAACGAAATCACGAATTTAAAGGAAACCGAATACCCGCGACTGAAAGCAAACGAGATGAATTTGAAAGCTACGTCGCACGTGGAGTTGAATACAAACGGGGTTATCGATTGGTCATTGGAAGCGCTATAATCGAGGTGGCGCGCTGTAATGGACTTGGCGTAAATAAAGATTTACCTTTCGTATATTAAGTTGGTGGTAGATGCAGGGTGGCACGGAAAGATATATGAGGTGGTGCTGTACGTGGACGAGGTCTTTGACTTTGCATAGGACGACATCCTGACGGTGTTACCGTAGACAAAGGTCTACGTCCGAATGTCGGCACTTTTGACATTTACTTGGCGACGGTAAAACACTGCCATATCAGTTTCTGTTTACACCCAATTAAATGTTTTTTGCTTCCAAACACACACAAACACACACACACACACATATCTGAACACACATATCCAAACACACACTAACACACATGCAAACACATACACACACACATACACACACACACACATATATATATCCATACACGCACACACACATACACACACACACATACACACACAGAGACAGACAAATACACATGCAAACACACACACATATCCACACACACACACACACACACACACACACACACACGCATAGAGGGAGAGAGAGAGAGCCCTGTGTCTAGGCCGCATCTACAGCCTTGTTCACCATCACACGTTAGAGTCAGGCCATACGGTGGACTCTATCGCCTAGTCTGGTGTATATCCCAAACGGAGTCAACTACATGCTAAACATTATAGAAGCCAATGACGGCTGGACGATGTTATAACATAGACCCTTGTATCCTTGTTCCTAGAAATGAATACAAAATATACTGTCGTGTTACGGAAAATGTTAGCCCATGGTTAGAGTCTACGTAGTGGAATATTCTAAGCCCAGATAGTAGAACATGTAATCCGCGCAATATACTGCTTTGTGTGTGTGTGTGTGTTTTTAGTTGTGCATAATAAGGAACAGGCACAGAGGATCTCGAACCGTGAATTCAAACTCTGGACGTTTCTTCAGGGGACCGAATCCAGAGTGGCGACTTTTCTTGCTGAGACCCCGTGAAACGAATACCATAATAACTACAATCAGATGTCAGGTGCGATTCGAACTAAGAACCCCTCGCATTATTGCCGCTTCTAAACCCCTCCCCCTCGGCTCTGGGTTACCAGGAAGCCGTACGGCCAGCGTCCTAGCTTCAGCGATGACACAAAATGCGGAAAGTTGCTCTCCGAGGATTGGCTTCCGCCAAAAGACATTCGATATCGTACACTTTCCATTATCATAAACAACAGTTGTTGTCACGTTCTGGCCGAGAACGACGCCGGACGGGCATTAGGGCTTCCGGTTTTCGCGACGTTCCACGGAGAGCGATGCCGAAAGAGCGGAGGAGAGCGGAGAACGGAATATATATATATGATTGACAGATGGATAGATAGATAGAGACAGCTAACATAAAAGGACAATATCTAATGACATTATTTTGTTGTTTTATGTATTAATAAGAATTGTTCGTATAACTGTCACGAAAGACACTTGTTTACTCACTCTCTTACACTATCTATCTAGTTACCCATCTGTCTCTCTATCTATCTATCTATCTATCTATCTATCTATGTCTCTGCACGCACACAGTCCAGCTAGAATATCAAATTTACTGTTTTTCATAACCAGAATTTAATTACAGATAATATATTTAACGGGAAACGTTTAGTAATACATCTTGAGTACAGCATTGCATTGTGGTCCTGTATTTAAATGATCTTATTTTATTATAATATTTATATGAGATTCAGCAAGTAACAAAAACTGATCTTTATAAATCTATGTAAAACAGGGACACTAACTATTTAAACAGAAGATTAATATTTGTACATTATCTATTTATTTATTATTATTATTATTGATGTTGTTGTTTTTGTTGTTAATGTTGTTCTTCTTGTTATTGTTATCAACAGATTCATCATCATCATCATCATCATTAAGCATCGTGAACATCATCGTGAACATTATCATCATAATTTTCACGAGCCCTACTATTATGTAAATTTAATAAGGCGTCTCCGCTAACAGACGTCAATCAAAAACCGCACGCTGTATAAAAGCGATGTTAGTATAGAGGGATAGATGATGATGATTGATGTTTTTTACGGCCACCTTTTGTGCACAAGGTAGGCTACATGGGCCGAGCGACCTCCAAAGGTAATGAGGCGAAGTCAAATATGAAACAACCTTCAGATATGTCCACGCCGAGATTCGAACACGCGTCGTAGTGATCTGTGGTCGAACACGCTACCGCTAGACCACGGAGGCGCCCAGAGGGATAGATGATATTAATATGCATATTCTATAGTGGTTGTGTTTGTCTAATTAGGACCAATCAGCGGTGGAATCATTATAGCCGTCTTACTTATCCGACGAGAGCTTACCTAACAAAAGGGCGGCAGCGAGATGCTGAAGATATTCCTTTGATGTCCACGCGGCTTGTCCTCGTACAGTAGATCCCCGATGCCAAAACAAGAGACTTCCCTAATAATAGATCAGACCGCTAGCGTACACCGGCCGGCATCGTTCACAATCGAAACGCAAACACTACACGTCTTTGAGCTAGTTACCGCGTAGACAGCGGCTCAGCGAGGCGTTGTGTCGCCGCCGTTCCTTGTCCTGGCCAGATGGTCTTCCCGGGAGACACCGCGATGGCTCGAAAAGGTCATCGCTCATACGGCGACGCCGTCGCGTACGTGAGCGGCTACGTCCACAGCGCGTACCGTTCGTCGTAAAGACGACGCTAATGGCGGACGCCTGTAGGTGTCCACGGTGTCCACGTGATATCTGCCGAGATTCTGGCAGGAACATCCGGTTATTGCCTCCTCCCCCCTATTCCCTACATCATCGGTCGTGTCAAGATAGGAAGAAAACAAAAGCCAACCAGCGATGTGAGGTGACGGCAATTTGACGACCGACGCCTCTTCCCCAAAGTCGAAGTCATCGCGGAGCTTTGTCCAGCCGATTAATCCGATTCGGGGACGTCCGTCCGGATGGAAAACCCGGATTTAGCGATAATGATGATTCCGGATCCGATCTCATACGAGGAGCTGTCAACGGGTCTAAAGATCCGGGAGCGAACCGATCGCGAACGCTGGACATATCTTGCTCGCCAAAGGGATCGGCACGCCAAATCAAATCGGTTCCTCTATTCCCGCTATTTCGGAGGTGACGTCGCCTCATCGTGACCTAGACGCCATAGTCGCTGACGTCATCCTTCCGACGACCGGCAAAATGAATTATTAACAGATCCACGTCGCCAGGGGATGCTCCATCAAAAGGCTGATTCCTGGAGAATCCGACACCAGATATACGTCATGTGACGTAAAAAGTCGTAACCGGATCTTGAAACAGCAACTCAACTGGGAGTCGCCACTAATTGGCTCGATTTCATCCACGTGACGAGGATCATAACCTCACAGAACTGCTGTCCTTTCTCGTGTTCCAGAGATTCCTTCCAGTATTCTTGTTCTATTGTAGTGATGATCCTGATTTACAGCTGCTGTTACAGACTTCTTGGGAAGCAACAAGTCGGTTAGTTTGGGAACGTTCGACAAGAAGATGAGGCCTAGCATACGTCTGTCGGTATCAATTAGTCTCTCTCTCTAATCTACTCTACTCTACTCTACTCTACTCTACTCTACTCTACTCTAGTCTAATATCAATATCTCTCTGCCTCCCCTCTCTATCTCTACTCTCTCTCTCTCTCACTCTACTCTACTCTAATATCAATATCTCTCTGCCTCCCCTCTCTATCTCTACTCTCTCTCTCTCTCTCTCTTACTCTACTCTACTCTCCTCTACTCTACTCTAATCTCAATATCCCTCTGCATCCCCTCTCTATCTCTACTCTCTCTCTCTCTCATTCTCTCTCTCTCTACTCTACTCCACTCTACTCTACTATAATCTCAATATCTCTCTGCCTCCCCTCTCTATCTCTACTCTCTCTCGCTATCTCTCTCTCTACTCTACTCTACTCTACTCTACTCTAATGTCAGTATATATCTCTCCCTCCCCTCAATCTCTACTCTCCCTCTCTACCTATCTCTACTCTCTCTCTGTTTCTCTCTACTCTACTCTACTATACTCTATTCTACTCTAATGTCAGTATATCTCTCTCTCCCCTCTCTATCTCTACTCTCTCTCTCTCTCTTCTCTCTCTCTCTCTCTCTCTTTTATTTTCTCTCTCTCTCTCTCTCTCTCTCTCTCTCTCTCTCTCTCTGTCTCTCGCTCTCTCCACTCTCTCTCTATATATATCTATCTCTATCTATCGCTTCATTACCCATTTAGTCTACCATGTGCACAAATGTGGCCGTAAAACATCCATCATCATCAATCATCATCATCATCGCCCATTTCATCCATTAACATTTAAAAGAAAACATTCATAATAGGCGTCCATATTTGAAAGTTTGAGGAAATAAAATGAGGTCAGTAAAAACAAACCACCACCAAATATTGTCCTCGTGTCGGAGAGAGCATTCGACATACAGAGGCAAAACCCAGATCCGATCCCACTTAGATGAGCTGTGTAGTCTTGCACGCTACCAACTCTGCCAAGGGAGACTCCAATAGATTATCGGGAATATTAGATGATGTTGTGAAAGCCACAGAGATAATAGCTTCAGCTAAATATATCTACTTTAAGAATGCTGCAGTTTCATCAACGTATGTCATCAATAGACGGTAGAGCACACACGAGGCTGGGAGATGTTTCAATCTGTCAACATCCATCTGCCAACTTAACTCGTGACGTCTAATCATTCGCAATAGATCATTTCCATCAATTTAAATTAATTAAGTAATATTAGCTAAAAGCTATTAACCGAATATAAATAACGTGATAATATGATTAAGGATTGAACGAATGCGATGCAATGATATAACAGATAACGGATGAACATGATGAAGAATGAATCCTGATTAATACATTGAATATTAATAAAGTACTACCACTTTAAATTCAGTGAATATAGTGTACAATTAAAACAAGAGCAAATAGAACCTGTCCATTTCTTTATACGCCTTCTAAATACCTTTAGATACCTATGTCTCGGCCCAGTTCGTGTACCGAATGTGGGTATCAATGGAGTTTGTACACCCCACAATCACGCGGATTGTGGGTTTTACTATCGGTTCAAATAAACGATTTGCTAACGAAAGCTTTATCAGACGCATTACCCTATTGTGCCAAATCCCTTCCACGTGTGAGATAAGCCCGAAGAGTGTAGCATGGAGAGGGAAGAACGAAATTGGTTGCCTGATGTTTCGAACGAAATATTTGATATCCCTGGACGTAATATGGACACTAACCACGTGACACCAATCTATATGTTTCGGATGAGCCGGATGCTTGTACCGGATCAGAGGAACGAAATATTGTAAATCCTTGGTTCAGCTGTTGTTGATCGTATGCCGGTTACGTTTGTGTACATGCGTGACGTGTATGTGTCTATAAAACTGTGTACACCGAGAAGGTGTGTACAGATGATGATGATTGGTGTTTTACGGCCATTTTTGTGCACATGGTAGGCCATCTGTGAGACCACGGAGGTTCCTTCCTTCATACGTTGTTTAGAGTATACACATAATATAATGGGAACACTGTCACGGTGGAAGAAGCTTTATATAGATCATCTCTATATGATAGAGTCTGTACGTCGTAATATTGCCGATGTCAAGACAGTCAGTCTCTTTGTTGTAAATTACGAAGTAAAGATCATTGAAAACATCAATGATAGTTGATTGTCTGTAATAATATATACTCTCTCTCTCTCTCTCTCTCTCTCTCTCTTATATATATATATATATATATATCAATCAATCAATCATCTATCTATCTATCTATCTATCTATATCCCCCCCTCTCTCTCTCTCTATATATATATATATATCAGCTAATAGTGAAATTTAATATATTTTTCCTCTTCCATGGTGACGTAAGAACATTGTATTCCATGAGGAGTCCTCAAAGTCCTAAAGACTAAAATGATTATTAAACAAATATTATTTATATAGCTTTATTCAATCATGGAAAATCTCTAAAAGCATCAACATTTCTCAATCTTCTATTATCCTCGATGGGACTGCAACGAATTCTGGGGCTTGTTATTTTTCTGAGTGCATTAGTTTGACTGAGTGTGTCACATCAATATGGAGAGTTGCCTACGACCACCTTAAGAACATCCAATATCTAAAAACATCCTTAATACGACATACAATTGTTACTGTGATTCACGCTTTTGTTACATCTGGCATAGATTACAGCCATTCTATATCATGCGACATGATGATGACGGTGATGATGATGGTGATGACAGTGAGATTATGATGATGATAATAATATTGATAATAATAATATGGCAGACTTAAAAAATGTGCCATTATTAGCAGGCGCCATTCAAAGGCACTGTACAGTGATACCTCAATAAGAAATGTTAACGATGATGTCGCAAACAATCTTTTTTTTTATAAAGCATTTATAGGTGTGGTTATATGGAAGTATCCATTTGTTGGAGAACGGTGATATACCCCAGTGTAAATATGGTACATGGTAATAGATAGGCAAGTGTATGTAAAATACTCGATAAGGGAAAACATGTATATATTAAGTAGTGTAAATCAACTATTTACTGCTAACCGCAATTATGTTTATAGCTTCATGTAATCCGTGCATGAATTATATTTGATTTGATTGGTAGGCTGATAATTGACAAAGTCAGTGAATCATTTTGCCGACGAAGCAGTTTTAGGGGAATGACATAATACTTCCCAAAAGTCGAGGTCAGTGTTGTGTACAGGAGCTAGACACGTGAATAGGTGAGACGGGGAATGACGCCCGTACAATCGTGTACAGTATAACAACTTACTAGCTATATAGACGGGGGGGGGGTCTAGATCGTTATCAGTTTGCAGTTGGACGGTACGGGAAGGCCTATTTCACGCATGATGACCATGCCAAGGCTTGTCCGAGTTCCGTGGTACGATCGTGACGAACTTGATTGTAAAGAGTCGCGGTGACGAGAGGTTCCACGCAAGTGTAGAGAGAGCATTAGTACGCAGATCGTACGCGAGTGACGATGTCGGGAAGCAGGTTCCGATGTTTGAGCTCGAGTGTGGGAGAGTACAGATACCCACCATTTGCCGGTTGTAATTCTTGAGTGAGGAATGTGCGATGTCGTATTTGTGACTAGTTCCAATGAGTGAAGTGATCCGAGGAAGGACACTGGCTGCGTAGTAGAAAATCCTGAGGCGGTTTCTGCAGCCTTAGACTAGCACAATAAAATTAGTGTTCGGAGGGAGGACACTCGCCCGTACTGTTATGCCGTATTTAATCCTGTGAGGATTTGGGGAACACGACAAAAAGTTCACTGAGTGTTACAACGCGAGAGAGGAACTTTGTAGAGTAAGTTGTAGCCCGTGGGTGTATTGTCGTTTGACGATTGGTGATATCGACTATGTAATAGAACATTTGCAACCAAAGTAGATCGTCCGAGATCGTGCGAGATCTTCCGAACGTTAAGTTGCTATAGTCTGTCGGCAAGTATTTACATTTAATTATAAACACCAGAGTAATTCAAATATACCCTTTATTCGGCCTAAGCCGTGCGCAGTAAGAACTTACTGGTAATCGTTGAAGCGGCGGTATTATATTCCTGTTTATCAAGTTTACTTAAGTTCAGTCGTGAACGCATTGAGCGCGAGTGATATTTTTTTGTTTTATATATATATATATATATATATATATAAATCTAGTTCGTGTTTTGAATTAAAAACTGTTTGTTATTGCTTGGGTGGATGTGTACTATCGGACACCTGTATGGTTGACTGGGTATTCCGAAACCGGTGATAGATGAACACAATTTCCAGATTAGAGCAACTTTGAACAGGTGAGTGCACAAAACAGAAGTAAACATTTCAAAAGACGATAAGCTCACCAATTTCCGTCCATCACCCGCTCCACAGAGTGCAGGCTGCAACACTAAACGTACAGATCCCATACAACTTGAGCTAAGTTTGAAGATGATTGTTGTTTTACGGCCACTTTTGTGCTAAATGGGCCGAGCGACCTCCAAAGGTAATGAAGCGAAGTCAAAGATGAACGATGCTTCAGATATGCCCACGCCGAGATTCGAACATGGGTGGTGGTGACCTGTGGTCCAACACGCTACCGCTAGCCAAGGTAGAGGCACCATTGAGCCAAGGTAGAGGTATATGTAATACTATCGGATTGGTCCACCTCACAGTTCGGGATAAATTTGACATAGCGAAATCGGATTGATGCAGCCCGTAGAGTCACAAATATTGGATAATAGAGCAATATTATTTCAATCTCGAAGTATTATTTCCCGGTTGGTTAGACATCCTGTCTATTTCCGGATTTTATTAATAATTGATTAAAAGATCAGTAGCACATAGATCGATGTATAACGGCTTTGATTGCTTCTCCTGGCAAGGGTGTTTTATTAAGTTCGCAATATATATATATATATATATATATATGTAGAGAGAGAGAGAGAGATAGCACTTTTCTTGTATAACAATTTGTAATTGATAGCAGTCCTTATTTATATGTGTACAGCCGGCACCGTTATTAGGACATGTAACTGACATTTGCACTGACCTATTTACTTTCAGCCAGACGGCGCCGGGACTAAAATAATAGAATAGGGACTGAAGTTTTATTGGCTAAGAAATAAGGCCATTATACAGACGAAATATCAATTGACTAGAACAGGAAGACCACTCCGTACAAGACCTATATATATAGTGATTACGATAATAAGATCATCAGGAGTATATTTATTCTAATAATATTACCGATAATTGAAATGTTGTTTCGGCTGATTGGCAGCCGCTTCTAAGCACCTAGTAGTCTAAAGGGTCAAGCGATCGCCAACGGTAATGAGGCGACGTGAAAGATGAAACACCCTTCAGAGATCCCGGTAAATGAAACTGTATCGACTAATATAATACGGCTATCGCTTTTTTAGCGGATGATTGATGGCCAGAAGGATTGTGTTTTGGACAGAAGAAACACATCCGTCCCTTTCACTAAACAAACACATATCTCAGATATGTTGAGAGATAAGACGGTCTCAATTGATTTGTGATTTGTGTTCGTTGGCGTCTATTATTCAATTAACACAAATTTAAACTATTCCTAAACGACGTTTCAATGCTGTTCTTATACCTGTCGTATGCTAACGGGATTATAAAATCTGTGAACGTAATAGAACCTTCAGATTTAATCTGGAATTGAAACCGTGAACTTCGAGTCTATGACTAGCATGTTTTCTCTCTACTCTACTCTCTCTCTCTCTCAATCATTCACACACACACACACACACACACACACACGCGCGCGCGCGCGCAAACACACATTCTCTCTAATATCTCGCTTTCTCTCTATATCTGTCAGTCTGTCTCTCTCTTTCTCTCCTCTATCTATCTATCTATCTATCTATCTCGCAGTCCTTCTTCTAATAACACAAAAATTACCTCTTTTCCCCTTCTCTTTTATCTGAGCATTTATTATCTAAATCGAATTTAATTTCCTTTCTTTCTACTCTCTCTCTCTTTTCCTCTATTAATAATTATTAAAAGATCATACAATAGATCGATGTATAACGGCTTTGATTGCTTCTCCTGGCAAGGGTGTTTTATTAAGTTCGCAATATATATATATATATATATATATATGTAGAGAGAGAGAGAGAGATAGCACTTTTCTTGTATAACAATTTGTAATTGATAGCAGTCCTTATTTATATGTGTACAGCCGGCACCGTTATTAGGACATGTAACTGACATTTGCACTGACCTATTTACTTTCAGCCAGACGGCGCCGGGACTAAAATAATAGAATAGGGACTGAAGTTTTATTGGCTAAGAAATAAGGCCATTATACAGACGAAATATCAATTGACTAGAACAGGAAGACCACTCCGTACAAGACCTATATATATAGTGATTACGATAATAAGATCATCAGGAGTATATTTATTCTAATAATATTACCGATAATTGAAATGTTGTTTCGGCTGATTGGCAGCCGCTTCTAAGCACCTAGTAGTCTAAAGGGTCAAGCGATCGCCAACGGTAATGAGGCGACGTGAAAGATGAAACACCCTTCAGAGATCCCGGTAAATGAAACTGTATCGACTAATATAATACGGCTATCGCTTTTTTAGCGGATGATTGATGGCCAGAAGGATTGTGTTTTGGACAGAAGAAACACATCCGTCCCTTTCACTAAACAAACACATATCTCAGATATGTTGAGAGATAAGACGGTCTCAATTGATTTGTGATTTGTGTTCGTTGGCGTCTATTATTCAATTAACACAAATTTAAACTATTCCTAAACGACGTTTCAATGCTGTTCTTATACCTGTCGTATGCTAACGGGATTATATAATCTGTGAACGTAATAGAACCTTCAGATTTAATCTGGAATTGAAACCGTGGACTTCGAGTCTATGACTAGCATGTTTTCTCTCTACTCTCTCTCAATCATTCACACACACACACACACACACACACACACACACGCGCGCGCGCGCGCACGCACGCACGCACGCACACACTCTCTAATATCTCGCTTTCTCTATATCTGTCAGTATGTCTCTCTCTTTCTCTCCTCTATCTATCTATCTCGCAGTCCTTCTCTCTCTCACATACACACAAACAAATTATCTCTCTCAATCCCCCTGTCTCTCTTTCATCAAGCGAGCATTCTTAGGGTTATCGAAATTAATCTCTCTCTGAATTCTCTCTCTCTCTCTCTTTCTCTCTCTCTCTCTCTCTCTCTCTCTCTCTCTATATATATATATATATATATATATGTGTGTGTGTGTGTTCATATAGTAATATATGTTGAACAATTACAAATTGTTATTTCTATCACCGAAAGACCAAGTTGAGCATAATATCACTCTAGTCTAGATACAGGCATTTACGATTGTATTGGACTGGATGACCTCGGTTTTCGGGATCACTTTCTACCAATTAATCAATGAGTCAAATAATTCCTTTTGTCCAACCACATCTTTCCTTTTAGTTGGTAAAACGGCATGTTAGTCAATGACTTGCTGGGTGAGTGATTAAATGAGTGAGTTGATGAATGTATGAGTAAGTGAGTGAGGTAATTAATTCCTTGTAATATCTGTAGGAGAAGCTCATTAGGAAATGGACTTTCTGAAGGTTGGAATGCAGTGCTCTATCCACTACAATATTGGACTACTCAATATTTAGCGAGTGGCTTCGAACGGGGATACTGTGGCATTCTAGTCAACCATTGTAAGACCGAGCCATTATGGTCCACTGATCTGACCTCATTAACTATGACCCAGTTTAGTTAAGCATCGCCTGTTATGGTTGTAGCCAGCTCAACGTTCGGCGAATGTTTCTGAAGATGATGATGATGATTGATGTTTTACGGCCACTTTTGTGCACAAGGTAGGCTAAATGGGCCGAGCGACCTTCAAAGGTAATGAGGCGAAGTCAAAGACGAAACAACCTTCAGATATGCCCACGCCGAGATTTGAACACGGGTGGTAGTGATCTGTAGTCCAACACGCTACCGCTTTGTTTCGTCTTTGACTTCGCCTCATTACCTACCTTGTGCACAAGGTAGGTAATGAGGCGAAGCTAGACCACGGAGGCGCCTTAACGAATGTTTCTGAAGCGGCGCGATGTCATGGCTCAGCGATACAGCGCTGCGAAGTAATACGGCAAGCAATAGGTTCGAGACTGGATGAACCACTGAACCGTAAATGAGTAGCTAGATTGTTAGCGATTGCCTTCCATATCAGGGAGAAAAACGTTGCATTGCCAACGAGGTTCAAGACGATGGTATGTGAATAATGAGTGAGTCAGTGAGTGGGTCAGTGAGTCAGTAGTTTGTTGAATCTTTGCGCTGGTCATACCTGGACCACACGACTGGCAACGCTCTTACAACTAAGCTCTAGATTCTCCCCGCCACATTTGATAGGTGCGTTTACTCTCTGATTAAAATATGACATTCGCGACGAGGAAACCGCAAAATAAGGTGCAAGCTACTAAGATCTAATCTGAGTTTAAAGTCCTTAGATTGGCCCCGCCAGACACATTACATAATGTGATTTGACGACTTCAAAGCCACGAACGACAACAAGGAGGGAGGTGAAAATTAAACTGAAAATTAGAGAGGAAAGAGAGATGAAACATGATCGAGGGATGACACACAAACGCACACATACAGACGCACGTACACGCACGAACACACATACATACGCACGCACGCACGCGCATATATATATATATATATATATATATATATATACACACACACACACACACCTATATTTACATGGTACACTACACAGCTTGCTGTTCGGTTAGATCCTACAGGCCGGGCATTCAATTACCGATTATAACAGCTCTGGAGAGGAAAACAAACACCGTCTCCGAAGCCAAATAAATGGCCCCATCGTCTGGTGGCGCCACCTCTGTATCGTTGCAACTGACGCCCAGACGGCGGAGTGGGCGATAATAGGGAGTCGGCACAGACGGCATCGTTCAATCCATCGGCTACCGGTATTCGGCTGTGAGAACGCCGCTGCGACGAGGACCACGTGCGTATACCCCGACGTCAAGCGTCTTAGGTACGAGTTCACGTAATTGGTCACGTGGCCGACTGAAATCCGTCATCCGGGCATCTGGGAGTCGACTACGCGGCCATGTTGGATTATTAACGTGCGATGAAGGCGCCATGAATCGAAATGAGTTTTCTCCAAAAGACATCAAAGAGGCACTTTCGTTGATGAATCATAGGCTACTCGAATATTGCATAGGGCGGCTTGCCTCGGTGGTAGTGTTTCGCAGAGGAGGCCCTCTGCTTGAGAGTTGACGTTTCTCTGGAAGTCAACGGGTTCGAATCTTAGCTTGATAAGCCGCTTGTTTTTACAACGACATATCGCAGTACATACAGCACCGGACTAACGGCTGAGTTCACTGCACTCGGCTATAGATTCGTAGTTTACTCATTGCACTCAACTGTGGATCAGTATCTGGATCAGTTCACCCAGATCAAAGACGTAATCTGGTTCAGACCACTCAGTTGAAGATCCGTATGTGGATCAGTTCACCCAATCACAGATCACAGTCTGGCCCGGTCTACTCGCTTTAGTATCAATATGTAATTCGGTCACGTCATCAGTAGGTCATTCTGTGATCCCATTAAACCAACTCAAGATCGGTATTTGTTTAATATTAATATCAATCAATCAATCAGCAATAATTATATTATTTATGCCAGTATATTTCTGACACTTCTCGAGACATACTGTGGACCAGATGTGTGGAGGAATAACAGAATAAAACAACAACAGGCAATACACGAGTAAACAACGACCACAACAAGAGAAACAGTAACAAGAAAAACACAACAACAAGCAAATACCAACAACTGGTTACAACATCAACGACATTAAGCATTGAAGTGCGCCTACCAGTGACGACAAAGTAACATTCACTGAATATCGCCTAACTCGAATATTACGGACTTGGTTTGGATATATTTCGAAGGGTCGTAGTATGTTCGAATCATAGGAATGTTTTTATTTTTTTATTTTTGAGTTGATGATGATGACGATTGATGGTTTACGGCCACTTTTGTGCCCATCGTAGGCTGAATGGGCTGAGCGACATCCAAAGGTAATGAAGCGAAGTCGAGGATGAAACACCCACGCCGAGATTCGAACATCTGTGATCCAT
>JAODUP010000144.1:180000-210000 GCA_025642065.1 Paralvinella palmiformis | reverse complement strand
CTCTTTAATTATTATATTACGAACCAGGTGAGTGAGAGTGTGGGTCAGTCGCACCGTCTTATCCATACCTCACTTACCTCACTAACTCACAAGCTGGCTCATATACTCATTCTTTCATTCACATTCTCTATCTCTCTATCTCGGGGTAGTCGTTTTGATGGCCCCAGCGATTAGAGTAGTGCGCTGCAAACCTGCAGCTTGTAGGTTCGAATACGACCAATGCTTGTGTTCGTGGAATGTCTTTTTGCCAGATAGACGCGCATCGACAAAATGTCCGTCACGTGACCAGTGCCAAGCTCAAACAACTCAACTCTCTCACAGAGTGGCACCGACCCCTAGAACCATATT
Organism: Paralvinella palmiformis; assembly: GCA_025642065.1. Classification (NCBI taxonomy): domain Eukaryota; kingdom Metazoa; phylum Annelida; class Polychaeta; order Terebellida; family Alvinellidae; genus Paralvinella; species Paralvinella palmiformis. The sequence goes on along the minus strand of JAODUP010000144.1, from coordinate 209,652 downwards.
ACTCCTCGTTCGTCTATCACCCTATCGCTCGGCTATGATCCAATGATCCATGAGAGTGATATACTTACGTCATCAAAATCCAGCCACGTATATAATATCATCCCTAAATATCGGCACCACCAGATGGCGCCTTGTTTTTGTTGTTATTCATAATGTTCCAGTTCGGGCAGTAACTGGGACAGACCTAGGTCCCTAAGGCTTTCGTAGAGGGCAGAATCTGGATCACATATGTCCTTAAATTCGTTGTCCTTGGAAACGAGTTCTTATAGCCAGCTGGAATTGTACTGTCAACTGCGTCAGTTGATATAAAGATCTGGCGATTGGAAATCCACCTGACTGCGTTGTTGAAGTCCTTAGTTTTATTTTGTTGAAGTCCTTAGTTTGTTTTGTTGAAGTCCTTAGTTTTCTTTGCTGCGGCAGCTAAAAGAAATACAGAATCCAATGGGATTCCATTGCGATTTGTGCCTATCATATTCTTCGTTTCAAACAAACATTTTGTCACAATGGAACCAGCTTCCTCCAGACTTTGTTCAGTTCTATTGTTATGAACTAGTTACATTTTTCCTATGGGAGGTCTGAGACTATTGTTCCAGGAGACTTTCTGGAGTTCTTAATTAAATCATGTTTCATTTGCAGGAAATTTTAGTTATACAAGGAAACCAGTTGGTTACTAAAGTACCTAATTGAATTCATCCTGGTTCCTTACAACGAACGTGCGCTAAATCAAGGAACTAATGACTGACTAGTGGTTCCTACTACAATTGGCTCTTCGATACGATCGAGTCGTCACGTGACTCGCTGGGAGAACTGTGCTGCAAACATCTAGGTCAAAGTTCAAATATAATTAAATGAATTACCCTTCAGGCATATGACACCGGCATGACCAGTGCTGAGTCGAAACTTATTGATTTGACTGACTGACGGACTGACTCATCTACTCACTCGTTAACTCACTACCTGATTCAGTCACTCACCCACTAACTTATTCATTCATTCCTTCGTTCACTAATTCATTGACTCGTCGATTGATTGACTCACTCACTCATTCAGGCACTGACTCACGGACTGGCTCGCTCACTCACTGACTCACTGACTGGCGGATCGATTAATTTACAGGCTTACCTAAGGTAAACATTATTTATTTCGTTCAACTTAAAAGAAATTAACTAACATTCTAACTAAAAGCATGACGTCACTCATGAGCAGCCCATTGGAAACTATCTAAATTCCAAGTTTCCATTTTACAGAACAAACAATATTACACTATGAGACCAGATGCAGTCTTATGAGATAGTATTCACTGGAGATGTTGTCCATACTGCCCAATGTGGGGGTGTCGTGGTTCTATAGACATATTTTGAGGGGGTGGAAGGCGGGCGTTGCACAAGGAAATATCATAATCTCTGACACACACGCGCGCGCACGCACGTATACACACACACACAGACACACCTATATATATATATATATATATATATATATATATAGAGAGAGAGAGAGAGAGAGTGAGTGAGTGAGTGAGTGAGTGAGATAGACGGAATTATTACGTTTCTAGTGGACTCAGATACCAGAATTATCATACTATACTCTAAGGGTTCCCATTTTTACTGTAGCACATTAGCGGCAAGGCCGTGTTAGGATTAAATATGTATAACGTGTAAAGATAGGGTTAGACAGATCGGGACATATGAACAGTATTTCTGGATACGATCATTCTCTGACCTTACATAAAGATTGTGACCTTTGACTGTTACATGCAAAGCTTAGAACAGTCGCGTAACCTTGTTATCAATATAACGGCGTACGTTCGGACTATTATGTTTCCAGAAAATAACTTGTACGTAATGCGGCTGTTCTAAGGACTTTGTAGCCGGACGTACATTCCACAGGGGGGTATGACATTTCCTTCCGAAAATCCCACGATCGGTACAATCCGGAGTAATCCATCTTCGTCAAGCAGCGGTGAGTCGCTGAGATTAGAACCGGGAACCCCAATTCCGCTGGTACGCAACTCAACGCATGGAGCTATCATTATAGCCGTTTGTCTTCCGGATTGAGAAACTAAGCCGATAATGGCGATTGTGTGCTGTAGGATGTTAAAGCTCCGACGAAAAGTGGCGAGACACAAACACGTACACGCACGCCATCAGACTAATATCCGCTGTAAACAAAGAGTACGCGGTATTCTTTTCGAATGAAGTCTTTCTACTACCCCGCGCGTATCGGCTAAGCGAAATAAATACGCGCATGCGCAGACGTGCACTTCGACGCAAGTACATGGTGAGATTACGTTGGGCGCTGGTCATAGACAAAGGGATCCTTGATCAAGGGCTTAACGCACATACGAATCCCCGTGAAATTCGATTTCGCTTTGTTTACGACCGCCTTTGTTCCCGATATAGCCGACTAAACAGATCCAGTGACCTCCTCCGGAAGTAACGAAGCGAACTGAAAGCTGAAACACCCTTAAGACGCGGCCAGCCCGGAGTTTGAAGCCGGTTGTCGTAGGTCTGCGGCTAACCCCACAAGCAATTTGATATTAAAGCGGCCCGTAGGCATTTCTGGAATCCAATTCATTCTTCTTGCGCCATAAAGTATTTCGGCATCACGAGGAAAGGGAGTTTGCGCGTAAAACCCGGGAAATGTGGTCTAGAAAGCTAACCAACTGAACGACGAACAGATGGAACCATTAACAGACAATTATCCAATTAGATACTCAATCACCGAACATCTAACAAATAAATACTCAATATAAAGCCGACATCAACAGAAACAACAACAACACGACGCCAATAACAAAAACAGCAACAACAACAACACGAGGCCGACAACAACAAAACAACAACAACCACCCAACAATGACAACAGCAACAACACGACGCCAACAAAAACACAACCCCAACAACAACAAAAAACAACAACAACACGACAACAACAATGATAATAATAACAACAACAAATACCCTACATAAATAACAACAACACGATGACAAAAACAACAAAACAACATAGCAAAAACATATACCCAACAACAACAACAATGACAACAACAACGAATACCCAACAACAATAACAACATCAACAACAACACATCTATGCCCCCTATCTTATTCTATATACACGCCATAATTACGCAGTCAGACAGACAGACAAACAAATACCTGTTCAAATTGAAGGAAAAATCGAACTAAATAAGTGTCTATTAGACATTCCCAACATTTCACAATTTAGAAAACTCAACCAGCTTAAAAAATTGCCATTTGTCGTCATTAAAACTAGTCCCTAACCTTAGAACAAAATAACTCCTGAGATCGATCAAGGTAATCGATACACAATGTAACATGGCCCGTGGTTGGTTGTTTTTGGCAAACCGGATACGACACCGGCCACGACTCGTGACGTTGATTGGTCTGTGATTTCCGATTGGGCACATACTTCTATAAGACCTCTTGTGATTGGTTGGTACGATGGAGAAGTTTTGAGGCACTACCAATAACTCTATATGTGCTTGATGGTAGAACATTCTCCGGTGCCTTCCGTAGACACGGTAGATCCTGCTGTCGGCGAGGTTATATGTCCGTTTAAGTGTTTGTGATTTTGGTTTGACAAATATATGCAAACAAAACCTATATTTCGGTCTGCTTTGGTTTGGTTATTTACCATTAAATGACTTCTGGCATGCTAACATACAGATACAAACTATGTGTACAAACACACACACACACACACACACACACACACACACACACACACACACACACACACACACACACACACACACACACACACACACGTGGGTGAGCGCGCACGCCCCTATATATATATATATATATATATATATATAGAGAGAGAGAGAGAGAGAGAGATAGATAGAGAGAGAATGAGTGGGTAAGTTAGTCAGTACTTTGTTTAGGCATGGACCTTTTCATAACTGTGATGAGTTGTAGGTAGCGAACCCAACCCACTTTTGTCACGTGTTCAAGCGAACTGCTATAATGGTTAACACGCCGGAGAGCAGCCTATAAAAGGCTTAAACCTTTATTAGACAACAACTAACAACGACAGATATGGCGGACCGTTGTCGATACGGCTGACATAGGTAGGATTTAATTAGCTAGTTGAACCTAGAAAGAAGCCGAGGTCAGCATCTGTGGTGTTGAAAGGTTCTGAGGTATAAGTTCCGTTTGAACCACCACAGATTAATGCTGAATGGAAACTGCGGTATCAAATTAGTTAATTTGTATATATGTATTAAGCAACACGCGTGTGCTGTGTATTGCGAGATGTGGTGTTAAATACTAGTGTGTGCCCCTGCTTCCCTTACGTTGGCCTGCATGTAGCCGCTACCTTGTGGTCGTGACACATTTGTCATGTACGATCAGCGGATTAGCTGAGTCCCACAGGCTAATGAATAACCTAGCCATATGTAGGTCTGCGTATGAACGGATGTGTCGAGGTTTTTTTCTATTCTGTTCAAGTATGTATAGATTTATGTGTGTATAGATTTATGGACGCTTGGGTTTTTAATGATGTTTAGGTACTGGTGTTCTGGGCCAGTGCCACCATATATATATATATATATATATATATATATATTGTGTGTGTGTGTGTGTGTGTGTGTGTGTGTGGAAGAGAGCATGTCTACATAGCTCCTTCCCAAAATAGCTCACCATACTGAATATTACGAGCAAACACATAGAAACAAACACAATAAAAAGTAACAGAATGGTATTAATTATTCAACCTGGTGACGAATGACAAAAGGACGAAAGCCGTTTGAAGGTCAAATTCACAGAATTCTTCGAAAATCAGATAAAACGCCAAGAATAGGGATGGGCTTTGGACCTGTCACGGCGAATTTAGAACGTGTAAAATGTCAAAGGTTCTCGATAGAAGTATTTCTAAGCGAACATAGAGCGACATTAAATGACGATATTTTGAGCAATTCTATCCTTCTCGAGTGGTAATTTTAGAACATAAATATCAATTTCGGTTTCGATTTTAAATATGAACTCGCGTCCAAATGTCAGAGAAGGCTCGGGATTATATAAAGTAGCAGTTTATGTATATCATTTCTCATTGTGTAAGCATATATTACGTCTTATTTAGCCAGATAAATAAATAATTATATATATATATATATATATATATATATATATATATATATCAAATCATAATCTAATAATAGACGTTTCATACTTTCTGAGCTATCGCTTAAGATCCATTACATAGGGTATGCGGTGCACTTAAAGGGCTTCATATACACGTATCTTTGTCGTATATGTTGTTATAATGTGTAATTTCACTTTAGAAATGGGTGTTGCTGTACAGTATTATTTGGCCACCTAATGTGTGCATACGTGTGTTCGCATGTGGCTTATGGGGAGCCTCCTCGCTGCATGAAGTGTTCGTGTGGGTGTGGGTGGGTGTCGGTTGGGTGATATTCTACGTTATCGCTGTATTTCCATGGGTCCCAGGCAAACAGACAATCCTAGGCCATATTCTGACCACCTGCAAGAAGAACGCTACCTCGAGATCTACACAACAATGCCACCCATCCACATAGACACACCATCATCATCAGTAGCAGCACCATCATCAACAACATCATCAACACCCATAACTCAATACCCACCGACCCACCCACTCCGGACATATCTCCAGACAAACACCAGGACTCGACGTTGTCCCGTTTTTTGTTTGTCCTGATGAATCCTTCCAGAAGACGTCCGGTGTTCTCCATCACTGATACTCCCAAATCTCTGCCATCTCGAGACCATTATATCGTCTCCCATCCCATATCCCCCCCCTCCCCCGACTTCAGTACTCCTCGGGCATGGCTGAGACATTAACGTCTCAGCCAGTAAGCTGGTCCGGTCGTATTTGTTGCCCTGCCCGAGGGCACGGACGCTAGCTCTCTAACAATGGCCAGATTTGGCATTGTTCTCGGTGTGTGGGGCGGCCGTTCGTTGTTTACGTCCTGTTGTGGCCATTGGGAGTTAGACTGCGTATGGACCCCGGGCTGGGGGGTGGGATGGTAGGAGATGGGAGAGTGTGTCTTAGACTGTTTGCTTGTGATATCATTCTTAAAGTCTTTTGGATAGATAGATATAATATTAGATAAATAGATAAATAGATCAAGAGACAGATAAACAATTGTATATATATATATATATATATATATATATATATATATACATTACAACTGTTCATGAAATATTTAGAGCATAAAAATATTGATTTCTACATCTCTGTAGATAGAGCCTTTATGGGGGGCACCCCCGTGGTTTAACTGATAGCGCGTTGAATCACAGATAACTACCATCTGAATTCGAATCTCGGCGAGGGCATACCTGAAGAGTGTTTCATCTTTGACTTAGTTTCATTACCTTTGAAGGCCGTAAAACATCAATCATCAGTATCATCATCATCGTCAGCATCGTCATCTTCATGACATAATAACATACCGCGCCGTAAAGCGTTTTGTTGACGTTCATTCCGTTTGTTTAATTCGATATTTACTCGTCTCTCAGTCCCCCAGCCGAGTATATATATTACAGCATGTAGCTCCTTTGCGGCTGAGCCGTAGGGTACGCGCGTCAAAGTCTGTGGGACTTCGGCTAGAAACCCGACCGTCGTTCGTCCACCATCGACACGAGTCGGCAGAGATACGGCGCTCCCGACACCCGACGCGATAAATCTGCGCCCCGGATCACGCCACGCGAAGCTCGTTTGGATGCCGGCATCTTCCGAACCGGACTAGATTTCTCGACCTTTGACCGTTTTCGGGCAAATATGGCGTCAGTCACGTGATCGTAACGGCGACGGGAATGATGTAGTGTATCGCCGTCGCTTATATCGGGCCTTTGTCGCGGGGATAAATCCGACACCCCCTCCACCTTCGATAACCTGATATCGATGTGGAAAGTAAGACCTGCTCATCAACATCACGTGACAAAGGTCTCTGTCCATTAAATAGGTCATAGTTTATGGATAGTTTATGGGTCTGAATATTTCTCGTCTCTCTCTCGATTTTATATCCAGTATTATCCATATATTCCATCTGTCATATATATAGGGTCTGCGTGGTCTAACTAGTAGGGCGTTGGATCACATATCACTACTACCACCTGAGTTCGAATCTCGACGTGGGCATATCTGAAGGGTGTTTCATCTTCGACTTCGCTTCATTACCGTTGGAGGTCGCTCGACCCATTTATCCTACCAAATGCACAAAGGTGACAGTAAAACATCAATGCTCATATATATATATATATATATATATATATATATATATATATATATATATATATATATATACACATACAACAGACCCAGCCCCCACTTCGACAGTTTTTCCTATAGCTCAATTAATAGCTTATTGCGCTACGGGGAGTCTCTTTTAGCACCGTGGTTAGATAACGACGCTTCAAACCGTTGATCTGTATTCGAAACTGACATGTTCCTGTATTTGGGGTATTTCTTCCTAAAGAAATTGGTCTCCGGATCAGAAGTCACACATTTGACCAGAGAATGAGAATAAACGGACCAATACCTGATCATCCACTCATCTAGTCACTGCGCTGTAGTGGAATTCCAATTGTGGGATATAATCCCCAATCTTCCTCACATCTTTGCACGAAATAGATCTGCCGGATCAGTACTCCATTAATAATGAAATCTACCATTTGGTTACTAACGTAAATACAGGAAAGTGATCGGCTGATAATGATGATGATGATAATAATAATGATGATGATGATGATGATTGATGTTTTACGGTCACTTTTGTGCACAAGGTAGGCTAAATGGGTCGAGCGACGTCCAAAGGTAATGAGGCGAAGTCAAAGATGAAACACCCTTCAGATATGCCCGGATCATACCGGGTTGGATAAAATACAGGGATAGTATTGATGTCTTCGTGCGTAGACCTTTATTACGACATCAGCTATGATCTTCTAAAGACTTTAAATTCTCGTTCAAGCTAAGAAGTTCGACCGTTCTTACTTCGGGTGTATGTATACTGTCCTTATGGCAATTATTTATGGATCCATCAACCACGATAATCCATTACATTCCTTCGCTAGGGACTCGGTCTATGGCTGAGTCGACCAATGGGTAGGGTTAACAGCCTGTTGGTGGATCCGAAGCAAGAACCTCCCGGATTGGATTGGATAGCCACTGAGCCAATAAGTCATCGTGGAATCGGGTGTGTAATAAGTTACAATATGATAATAACGAAGTGAATGAAATAGTAACGCTAATAATAATAATAATAATAATAATAATAATAACCCAAGTGAGAGACATGATAAGTGATTAATTAATCGGACTAAAATATTCACGATTTATGATTCTCTCTGCCTTTAAATCTAAAGTCCCCCCCCATTACACCGTTACATACGTGCTCAATGTTTACATGTTTTATCAATAATTCAAGCAAGTTTAATGTATATTATTATATCATTTCACTGTCCATTATTATTGAATGGCTCCTATTTCTGGTCCTATTAAATCTCTATATTATTATTATTATTACTGTTATTATTATTATTATTATTATTATTATTATTATTTTCTTGATGATGTCAGTGTTGTGGTTGTTGATGCTGGTGTAATGGGGTACACGTTTTCTCCTTCAAAAATCATTGTTTGTTTTATCTTCGCCGTATGCATTGTTTGAGGCGCACTCGGCGCACAGTTGGTAACGTGATCTACTGCAAACGATCCAGTGGGTAGAGTAGCGTGCCACAAATTTCGAGGTCAGAATTCGAATCCTTGTTTGAGCTGTGTTTGACGAATATTTTTAGTTTTTTATCGCTCGACTATATGTCCCTGGTGTGAGCGGCGCCGAGGCCAAACAAAACACTCACTCACTCACTCACTCACTCACTCACTCACTCACTCACTCACTCACTCACTCACTCACTCACTCACTCACTCACTCACTCACTCACTCACTCACTCACTCACTCACTCACTCACTCACTCACTCACACTCACTCACTCACTCACTCACTCACTCACTCACTCATTTCACTCACTCATGACACTCACTCACCCCCGCACACACCCACTAACTCACTCACTCATGACACTCACTCACTCATGACACTCACTCACTCATTCATTCACTGATTAGAATGTAGCCAAAACCGTAACATTCAACGTAACACGGTTACATATAACACTAAATATTAATTTACCAATTTTTTGTCATTAAAGGTATCCTACGGTTAAAAACACGCAAGCTATCATATAACTGCGATATACACCAGGGCGATTGAGGTGGTAAAAGCTTATCGATGTCGACCACCGACGTAACGTGGCGCCGCCTGAAGGGATGCCGAGATTGATGGCCGACGTACAGTTTTATAATTTCGAAAGAGAATTTTAGCGAAAATTCGTCAAATCGCTCCCAGCGCCATAATGATGAATGGGAGCCGTATTTTTTGGGGTCGACGTGTACGCAGGCCGAAAATAGTTTAAGCGGCACGGGAATAGACTATTCGGCAGGGGATCGGGTATCTCGGCTCGATTCCCGATTGTGTTTATCGGGCGATTCGTTGCGATAACATTCGTGAGGTGTTCCTTTTTTTAGTTGCCTGTCGTGTTGTCCATCGTAATACACCCCCCCCCCCAACTTCCTAGGCTTGTTGGGCATATTGTCCGCCATAGCGTCCGTCATCTTGTCGAACGTACTGCGGCCTATCCCGACCGCCATGTTGTTGTACGATATGTTTCGCCGGGGACTACACGAGTAATCCATCAAATATCGCCCACCGCTCCGTCATCACTAGGGGGCAGCACCGTCAGATGCCGTCCTATTGGCCGCGGCACGGAACAGCCGGTGGCTAATGGCATCACCGTGTGACGCAATTACACCGCTATGACGTCATTCAACGAGGTGTTCACCACTACTTCCAAGCTAAAGCACTGTGTCACGTGACAGGGACACGACGTCTAATATTCGTTAATTCGGTTATGTTTGGTAAATAATACATTTGTCGAGTGGCCGCAAGTCATCTCGATGATGCTGGTGATGATGATGATGATGATAATACTACTACTACTGATGCTGATGATGATGATGATGCAGGAAGTGAGGGGGATGAGTAGTTAGCAATAGAGGCAAATGGCTGTAATCCATCTGTATGCTGATAGCACGTGATCTGTCCAGAATAGCAATGCCGAACCGGATATCCGTTTATCAGACATAATGGGTGTCGGTAGCATATATATGATATCCTGAACGAGCGCTGTACTGAATGTATCCGGGATATGGAGCACAGGGAAATAATATAGGAGAACATATAGCAGAGAACATAGGACATAGAACAGATACAACAGAAAACAAAGCCGAGAACATATCAGAGAAGCTGGGATAACAGGGAACAATTAGCAGAGAACATACGTCAGATACGATATAGACACTTGATATTAGGACATTTCGAATAAACCAGACATATACGTTGGTAGAGTAATTCTCGTAAACAGTCCACGTTCTGGTGTCTCGGAACATTAGTCTGTTATAACACATGGGTCTGTTCTGTTCCAATAAAATACGTGACTCAAAAATGAACATTGAAAAGGAATTTTTGAAAATATGGGACTGGTGCGACATTGGGCTGTTATAATATAAGAATCTATCAAGGAACATGGATCTGCTCTGTTCTAGTAAAATGACGGACTGTTAAAAAGGAATATCGGCCCGTTGAAAAGGGATTTTTGGGTCTGTTAAAAAGGAACATTGATTGGGATTTGGAAGGCTGGGGCTGGTGGAACATTGGTCTGTTGAAACGAGGCCTTGAAATACGGGGGTTGTAAAATATTGATTCGTAGAAATTTAATATTGGTGCACTGAAGTGGAACGTGTCTATAGAATTGTTTATCACATACGCACACAGACAAACACACACACACACACACACACACACACACACGCACGCACACAGGGAGAGAAAGAGAGAGACACACACAGTTACACACACCTACCATTCGATGTTACAGTACCAATATCCATGTATTAACCAATCCATACTAACAGAACCCTAACCTCAACAGACATCTATTGGTAAAAATCAATAATTAATCAATCGATCACCAGGTTTAAACAGATATGCCGAGACGACCTTGACGACAAGAAAGTGCTTAAAAAAAACCGAAGTGCCATTACAACTGTCACAATGAGGCATTATCGAAATTGAGTGCATTAATTGCCTATTATCACCGAGAATAGCTTGTTAAGCTGATGTCAATCTGCTGTCATCACACGTATGAGAGGTTTATCAGCGAAAAAAAAACAACAACAACAATATTTTGAATGTCATAAGTTCTCCGGCTTATGGACTAATACAATTCTAGTAGCGGGAGTGGGATGGGAGTACACAATATCCTTATATGCGTAGAGCTGCCCAGTCACGGTTGAGTGAGCTGACTAGAATTGGAAAGATAAGCCAATTTTTGTCATCGTAAATAATTGTTCTGTTATACGATCATATTTGATATTAAAAAAACGCAATCGTCCATTGTAACATTCTATTTTAAACCAGGTCGTATACTGCCTATTCTCCGTGACTCAAGATCCTTTCTATGCGACGAATGTGTCATCATCCGTTGACGAACTATGAAACGTTCACGTGCTAAATAAAATCGAACAAGGCACAGTTATCCATCAGTGTGGACAGAAATACACACCTTTCTTGCGGCAATGTCAACCGGTGTGTCCACGTAGACGAACAACCGCCAGATGCCAGATTCGAGCCCAGATACCACTGAATTACTGCCCAGCCCTCTCCTCATACACCGTATTTGTTTACAGTGAGCGTTAGGTTTGTGTACCATTATAGACCTTCTGGGTTGTTCTGACCTTGACTGGTGTTGACACTTGAATAATGAATACCTTTGATGCGGGTTAATTGTCAACTGAGCTCTGGTTTGGTGAATATGGTACGCCGTGAATGTCAGCGTTCGGCAAACATTGCTTATGGCTTGTGCGTACGTGTGTGTATGTGTGCGTGTGTGTGTGTGCGTGTTGGCACATATAATAAAATCCTGGGCATAATTTTGTGATGTGTGTGTGTGTGTGTATGTGCGTGTGTGTGTGTGTGTGTGTGTGTGTGGGTGTATGCATGCGTGTGTGCGAGCTTCAATATTATACACAAAAGGGACGCATCAACGAGAAGATAACGTAGTCGTTACATCATTAAACTATTTGATCTGAATACAGAATTACAACATCGATTGTCAAACATTTCTGTCTGTATCTTACACTATACGCACGTGCATGTACTTGCATCTGGCGTCTTAAGATTGCGCAAATAATTTGATGTTTTAAAGGACACTAATATAGGTGTGCACCTGCCATTTTTGCATATAAGACGACCTTGACACTAACAGTCAGTGTCACCTTCGCGTTCAGAATAACGCCAATCTCGACCTCGTTTTCAACCCGGAAGAGACGCTTGTGGTATCCAGAATAAATGCCACGCTCCAGGTTTTGTCATTCATAAACAAAATTCGATTTATTGAAACTCAATGATGGCCTTGTGGGTTGACGTGGCCCATATGTAGGGGAAACTGGGGTGATGGCCTTGGGTAACATATTTGTGTATGTCCGTGCCTGTGTGGATGCATGCGTGCGTGCGTGATTTGCATAGGATCCTACCAAAGGTGTCTGCTCTGTAATACAAATTGACATTAATCAAATAAGCCCCCCCCCATAGTAAGCCCACCGAGGTTTATAACCTTCTCTACAGCCGTCCCCGTAATGTAACGTAAAACCCGCAGTTGAAAGGTCACTGAGGTCAAACAGCTGCCACAAATTGTCCCCCCTTAGGACTAAGTCATTTCAGTACAAGGCACAGAGTTACTCACTATTGGCATTCATTATTCACACCCTCAGTACAGGTGTGTCGACAAAAAAACAAGGGCGGATCCGACCTGTTCGAATAGAGGGAGGGGTGATATATGTTATATAGAATAAATAAGGAAACTTGGCGACGAAGGAAATTTTGTGCTGTAAACACAAGGAAAGTACCAATTGTTTGAATTCCGGAGAGAGAACCCGTTCGGATATGACCATCGTGGGGGAAAACTTGCTTTGGATCCGCCACATAAGTATGTAATTGGCCGGGAAGCTTCTCTAGGGGCAGCGCCGAGATCAATATAGATTACTGGTTTGTGATACCTTATCGGGATGGGGGGGGGGGTATTATTGATGCTGCATCTACCCTCTCAGGGGTTTAGATGTATTTTGTTCCATTTTTTTCATTGACTGATGAGATAATGAGTGTAGACTCTTATGATAGCTTTGAGGTGCGAGTTGCATGTTTGAGCTGAGATATCGTATCGGCTCTGTTTCTTGGTTGTTTGTTATATGTTAGGGGGCGGGTTCGTATTTCGTAAAGGTTCGTACCGAGTCTATCATTTGTTATCTATCAACATGTTGACTATATAAATATATATATACGTGATGTCTATTTAATGGCATAAATTAGGTCAGGTTTGAAAATAATTCAAACAGTACGGAAGCTATGACGTGCTAATACGGTCTGCTTCAGCGCAGATGTCAGTCTTTTAATAGCAATTAAGCTAAATAGTTTTAATAGTAGTCGCTTCGTGACGCCTGCCCGTTGTAAAAACTGATCTTTGAAGACGGTAACAATTGGGTTATATAGTTTATATAGTATTGCTTTGAAGAAAGATACAGCAATTGAAAAATAGCTTTAAATAGGGCTGCTTAGATAATTAAGCTAAACATTCTCACTACTGCCGTGATCTGACTTGGGTGTTTTACTCCTAAACTCCACGGCTGTAGGTGATTCGTATTTTGATTTTGCTTGGCGGCTTAGGGACTGGTGAATCATTACACATGTCTCAGCAAGAAAAGTCGCCACTCTGGATTCAGTCCCCTGAAGAAACGTATTTGAATTCACGGTTCGAGATTCTCTGTGCCTGTGCTTTATTATACACAGCTAAAAACACACACACACACACACACACACACACACACACACACACACACACACACACACACACACACACACACACAACACACATATATATATATATAGAGAGAGAGAGTCTAATTAGAAATATTCCTACCCAATTAGTCATTTTTTCCCAGTGTTAATGTCTTCTTCATAATTGCGAGCGCGTGGGACTGCGCGTAATATATACATATTTACTGTAATCTTGCTCTGATACAGGATCATCTGTATGTTTCGTCATATCGGTGTGACTACAGGTTCCAGAACTTTGTATTACACACCGGAATCCAGTACTAGATCAAGTGACCTGCCTGATGGAAAAAACTAATATTAAATAATCACATTACATCCCGTATCATGACATAACCGTCTATCACACTCCCCACCACACACAATACACCAATAACACAGTCTATCACACTCCTCACCACACACAATACACCAATAACACAGTCTATCACACTCCTCACCACACACAATAAGCCAATAACACGTACTATCACACTCGAGACAATACCCAATACACCAATAACACGGACTATCACACTCGAGACCATACCCAATACACCAATAACACGGACTATCACACTCGAGACCATACCCAATACACCAATAACACGGACTATCACACTCGAGACCATACCCAATACACCAATAACACGGACTATCACACTCGAGACCATACCCAATACACCAATAACACGGACTATCACACTCGAGACCATACCCAATACACCAATAACACGGACTATCACACTCGAGACCATACCCAATACACCAATAACACGGACTATCACACTCGAGACCATACCCAATACACCAATAACACGGACTATCACACTCGAGACCATACCCAATACACCAATAACACGGACTATCACGCCCATATAATACACAACATACATCAGTAATACACTTCCGTTTTCGACGATATTCGTTGTCTGACAATATCGCTTTATATATTTAGTTATATCACGCTATTTCTCATATCGCAACCTGTCCTCAGCCGTAGGTACATCATTTCTTTGGTATATATATATACAGACATTTATCATATAAGGGATACGTTGAATATGCTGTGGTGTTACTCAATATCTTTTCCCATACTGGTAACGTGGTTTGTCACTGAATTTCAGCATCTAGGTTCAAACTCCGCCTAATTTTTTGTGGAAAGAAATTGAAGGGTGTACACAAACCAGCCACTCCCTCACTGATAAAATACCCCCTGTTGTCATAGTCATAGTCCTACGTCACTACCTCGCCCGATGTCAACACCCCCTTCCACTACTCCCCCCCCCCCTTTGAGTATCCCATAATATCCCATTATCTCCGGTATTTCTCAACCAATCAGACGACGATATACCTGTACCTGATCTTGACTAGCGACCAAATTATCATTTAATTAATTACACATAGAACAATCGCTAACTTCACCTGGGAGTGGTTTGTTGATGGAGCTCACTGGGTGGAGGACGTTAATCCCGAGTTGCGTCTGTGGATAATTTAGAGGTGCGGCTAATTTAGAAATGCGGCTTATTTAGGGGCGCGGCTAATGTAAGATGTCTCACTTCCCTGTTGTTTTGGTGTCATTTCTGAGGTTGACTGACAGATAATTACGTTCCCGTTACGTCAGATGATGGGTATAAGTACGGACACAGGTGTTTGAAACGAACGATCATCATCATCATCATCATCATGTTAACAACAACAACAACGACAACAACAACAACAACAGGAATATCATTACCATCAATACCAGCTCCATCATCGGCATCATTTTCATCATCATCATCATCATTATTATCATCAGTATCATTATCATTATCATTTTCATAATTGATGATATCAGTTTGTCCTCAACACTATCATCAGTATTGCCTCATCTCCCCCCCCCCCACCAAGATCAGCTCCATCTTGTCCATCACAACCATCACAACCACAACAACCATCACAACCATCACAACCATCACAACCATAACAACCATCACAGCATCACAACCATCACAACCATAACAACCATCACAACCATCACAACCATCACAACCATAACAACCATAACAACCATCACAACCATCACAGCCATAACAACCATCACAACCATCACAACCATAACAACCATCACAGCATCACAACCATCACAACCATAACAACCATCACAACCATCACAACCATCACAACCATAACAACCATCACAACCATCACAACCATCACAACCATCACAACCACAACAACCATCACAACCACAACAACCATCACAACCATCAGAAACCGCTACCATCACAAATGCCACTGCCACTACTAGCATCATAACCACCATTATCACTACAACTACCATCACAACAACCACTACCTCCACTAGCACCAACAACAACCATTACCACTACAACTACCACTACAGCCACTACTACTATTACTACTACTACTAGTACCACAACCCCCCATTATCACTACAACTACCACCACAACCACCACTACCATCACTATCATCACAACCACCATTATCACTACAACTACCACCACAACCACCACTACCATCACTATCATCACAACCACCATTATCACTACAACTACCACCACAACCACCACTACCATCACTATCATCACAACCACCATTATCACTACAACTACCACCACAACCACTACTACTACTAGTACCACAACTACCATTACCATTAGAACTACCACCACAACCACTACTACCACTACTAGCACCACACAATTACCTAAACAACCCTCGACAACCACAATAACCACCACTAATACCACCAAATACCGCCACAATCAACACAACCACTAATACCATCAATATCACTACAACCATCATAACTACCAAAATTAACACCAAGACTACCACGACCATCGCCATCAACATCATCAACCTCATCAACACCATCACCATGACTGAGAGAAACTCATCATACCCCCCCCCCCACCCCCACCCCTACTATCATTCCCTCATTGAAATACCACAGACGTCATAGCCAAATTCATTACAGTAAAGACTAATAACAACGCGGACCTTTTATACCGTCAACTATAGAAATACCACCCCCCACTCCCCCCTCAGCGAGCCACCGAATCCCACAGACAAACATCTCTGTCGTCAGGATAGCGTGACGACGGTTTTCGCACCAACGGCTTCCCGTATCCGCCGAATCGTGCTATTAAGCTACGTCATCCGTCCTGATCCGATTGGTTCACATCTTTTCGGGAAGAAAAATGACAACAACAAAAATGGACAAGAATAACAGTCCCTCACCCAGATCCCGAACGACAGAATTAAACATGACTATCTTTTGTTTATACATGCGATAGAGTGATGTATTTCTGGATTTCCTTTCGTTTGCCGGATAGCGTGTTGATATCGTTATTTCACGGAGAGAGGATTTGTGTAGGTGGCGCTGTGGGTGGGTTTTATCACCGTCGTCGTCACGGTCTGTTGCGTTGATTCGTATCAATGTGCGTGTTTTAGTTAGGTCTAGTTCTCGCCAAGCCATTAATCCTACCATTTGGACACGCGAGGACTCGCACACGGCAGGTCTACAGGACCTGTGAGTGTGTGTGATGACACCTTACTGGTTGAGCTGGTAATTTGTCTGTCAGGATTAACGTGTGAAAAGGATTTATATTCTCTCTCTCTCTCTCTCTCTCTATTATATATATATATATATATATATATATATATTCTCGTGTGCACTTTCCAGTTATTGTGTGATTGGGCGCACCTATGTGTGTATGTCTGTTTTTAAGCAGGTCGTGAAAAAACGGTGTGACTAATAATAACTAAGTATGAATACAATCAGTGAATGATTCATCATTCGTTAATATTTTTTTATTTTGTTATAATTAATGTCAATAATTGCCCGGACTCTTGCCTAATATAGAGAATTAGTTCTATATGACAATACTTAGCTAATGAAATAAATATGACGTACCAGATAGTACCATATTAACTTAAAGCACTAGTAGCAAAGATGTACACATGTATTACTTAGTAGCACTTTATACCTAAATATGATGTGCCGACATATAGCAATGATGCAGCTGCGCGCATGTTATCGTACAAACACATATTGTACCTGTCGAACAGCGCGCTAAATATCAACAATTAGTGCCAACACTTAATGCCATCACGCAATGCCATCGCAGTATCAGTATCACCACATAATAACGTCATATAATACGAGGCCACACAATTGACGAGCTAACATTCATATTTGTTGACACGACACGCGCATCACTTTAGCATTTTAGTACCAAGAACCATCCATTGATAGCCGAATTCACCTCAATACGCGTCATCTATAGCTGTGACACGACACCGACGGGTTTCGTATAAGAACGCCCTACTTAGCCAAATGGCAAAGCATTATCCATGGCGATGGGTGTTTAAAAAGAAAACCTATACGATGTGACATCCTGGTTTATGGTTGCATGCAAGTCTCACATATAAACCTCTCTAAAATTGGTCGACCAAAGGACGCCACTGTAGGAATTACCAGAAAAACAAAAATATAACTCCGAATTCGTTTCTTCGTCTGTTTGAAATAATATGTCTACACAATATAGATCACGGCATTAGTTCCTGGTTCCGGTTCACTGTAAAGGATCCTATATGGATGTTGGTGGTTTTATAAAGTAGACATAATTTTGTAAGATTTTGTAAGTGTTATTCCGTATGCAGTACAGTTTCCTCCTCCCTGTATCCCGTTGAGTCATCATTACAAAACATCATGTTTATTTTATTATTGTAGAGTCACTAGAGTGTAGTTTCGTTTGTTTTGTGTGTTTTTTTTCAATTCCCTGTAATACATCCTTTTTTTGTTTATGTGTGATGCAAGTAATTACTTGAAGCTGATTTATGGTTCTATTTACGCTATATATATCGTGTACACAAATGCCCTTTATGGGTTCCCTTGCACAATCTGTATTTGAGTTCCGCCTGGAGAAGAGATAAGTGTACAGCGTTCCATTTCGGGTTCCATTTAGATGATACATCATTATGTAATCTTCTGTTTTGGCTTCCATGTCGGGTACATCATAATTGTCATAATTAATATATCGATAGGTTCCATATAAATTCAGGTTCTCTTTAAAATACACGATCACAGTACAACATTCAGTCTTGTGTTCTCGTTATTTTACAATCCCATCTTGGAATCCCTGTACATTACTGAACTTTGTACAGAACCGTGTTTCTGGTTCCCTGTACAGTGTATCACCTAATACGGAATCCCGGTTTCGGTTTGTTGGACAACACTGATCATTGTACAGAATTCTGTTTTAGGTTCTCGTCGCAGTATCCCATTCCGGTTTCCTTTTGGAGCAAAACACCAAAAGTTATAATAATTAATTATGGCCGAAATCACGAATCCTGAATTTCTCTATATAAGGTATAGTAATAAAGGAACTATATTTCCAGGTCGATATTGTCATGATAGAGATATAACTTTGTGGCATCCTTTCTGAAACTAATAAAAAGCCACCACTAGAACAAGCCATTCCAATGCGCTGCACAATGATACCCCAAACAACATGTACGCAAAAACTCAATAAGCAATTTAAACGATAGTCATTTTTATCCCTGAAAGTAATCTTGAACAGGTTCGTTTTTAGAACTGATTTAAAAATTTCAAGAGACGACGCATTTCTAATATCTGCCGGCAACCTATTCCACAAAGTTTGGAGTGCAACGCTAAGCGCACCATCGCCATATGATATGACTTGAGCCGAGATGGAGGCATCTGTCCCGAAACTTCCAAATGGCAGAATCCAGGGCGTGTCAATAAACGCCTGCCAGCCATTCCAACTGTGCTACACCCCCCTCCCCTCATTTAGCACGTCGTCGCTTCAAGCTTTTGTCATCAATAAGGTCACCAGGTGCGATTCGATAATCTGGCGTCGCGTTGAAAGAAATAAATCACCCCAAATGAAGTACGACTTCCATGAGGAGTACTTAACGTGGAATTGGCCCTTTAACTACGTCAATTCTCAATTTGGTTCCTGGCGTGACATCGGCCTAACGAATGATGACGTCTTAAAGTGATTCTAAGTTTGGACCAAGGAGGTGTTTTTTCGACGTTTGTTGTGTATGTTTTTCTATGGGATAAAATCACGAAGGCGTATATCAATCGCGTGTCTACCCCCATCCACCAACACATACACACATGTATGTGTTTATATATAGAAGTTTAATTAATTAATTGGCCTGAGAAGGTAGTAAAGGCTTCAATTTTGTTTGCTCTTTCCCCGGAAGAGCCACGACGCACACACACACACACACACACACACACACACACACACACACACACACACACACACAATATATATATATATATATATATATATATATATAGTGTACTATGTGTGCGTAGGGGCGGGATCCGGTACGTGGTATGTATGATAATTGGCTGTGACCGTAATCACAAGATGCTAATAATGCCTGTAAGGTAACATATATCTTGATTAATTTAATAATTTGATATATTTATTACCTGTCTTTATTAATTATGATGTGTGTCTTGATATAATCACCTGTATTCCCCTTGGCCAAGGTGCTACCGTCACGTGGAGCATAGCTAATGGTAGTGTGTTCGAATCTCAGTTTTGGTTCGGTCTGTCATATATTTTCTGCAGCAGTTAAAGGTAAATATGACATTGGATATATATATATATATATATATATATATATATATATATATATATATATATATATACTTACATACACATATACATACAAATACACATACAAACATACACACACATATATACTGTGATATATTTCGGTTTCTACCAGCCGCCTTTACTACAAATATTTCTTAGTGTTACTTAGTGATATTTACAATTTGGGTAGACTTAAAATAATGCACGTGCGACGGCCTGGATACTGGCCAAGAAATACATCTACCTTCTCCACAAAATCAGATACAGGTTTAGTATAGTGCCATCACCTCAACCCCTAGTTATGTCGTCCATGGCGATGGGTGTTTAAAAAGAAAACCTATACGATGTGACATCCTGGTTTATGGTTGCATGCAAGTCTCACATATAAACCTCTCTAAAATTGGTCGACCAAAGGACGCCACTGTAGGAATTACCAGAAAAACAAAAATATAACTCCGAATTCGTTTCTTCGTCTGTTTGAAATAATATGTCTACACAATATAGATCACGGCATTAGTTCCTGGTTCCGGTTCAATGTAAAGGATCCTATATGGATGTTGGTGGTTTTATAAAGTAGACATAATTTTGTAAGATTTTGTAAGTGTTATTCCGTATGCAGTACAGTTTCCTCCTCCCTGTATCCCGTTGAGTCATCATTACAAAACATCATGTTTATTTTATTATTGTAGAGTCACTAGAGTGTAGTTTCGTTTGTTTTGTGTGTTTTTTTTCAATTCCCTGTAATACATCCTTTTTTTGTTTATGTGTGATGCAAGTAATTACTTGAAGCTGATTTATGGTTCTATTTACGCTATATATATCGTGTACACAAATGCCCTTTATGGGTTCCCTTGCACAATCTGTATTTGAGTTCCGCCTGGAGAAGAGATAAGTGTACAGCGTTCCATTTCGGGTTCCATTTAGATGATACATCATTATGTAATCTTCTGTTTTGGCTTCCATGTCGGGTACATCATAATTGTCATAATTAATATATCGATAGGTTCCATATAAATTCAGGTTCTCTTTAAAATACACGATCACAGTACAACATTCAGTCTTGTGTTCTCGTTATTTTACAATCCCATCTTGGAATCCCTGTACATTACTGAACTTTGTACAGAACCGTGTTTCTGGTTCCCTGTACAGTGTATCACCTAATACGGAATCCCGGTTTCGGTTTGTTGGACAACACTGATCATTGTACAGAATTCTGTTTTAGGTTCTCGTCGCAGTATCCCATTCCGGTTTCCTTTTGGAGCAAAACACCAAAAGTTATAATAATTAATTATGGCCGAAATCACGAATCCTGAATTTCTCTATATAAGGTATAGTAATAAAGGAACTATATTTCCAGGTCGATATTGTCATGATAGAGATATAACTTTGTGGCATCCTTTCTGAAACTAATAAAAAGCCACCACTAGAACAAGCCATTCCAATGCGCTGCACAATGATACCCCAAACAACATGTACGCAAAAACTCAATAAGCAATTTAAACGATAGTCATTTTTATCCCTGAAAGTAATCTTGAACAGGTTCGTTTTTAGAACTGATTTAAAAATTTCAAGAGACGACGCATTTCTAATATCTGCCGGCAACCTATTCCACAAAGTTTGGAGTGCAACGCTAAGCGCACCATCGCCATATGATATGACTTGAGCCGAGATGGAGGCATCTGTCCCGAAACTTCCAAATGGCAGAATCCAGGGCGTGTCAATAAACGCCTGCCAGCCATTCCAACTGTGCTACACCCCCCTCCCCTCATTTAGCACGTCGTCGCTTCAAGCTTTTGTCATCAATAAGGTCACCAGGTGCGATTCGATAATCTGGCGTCGCGTTGAAAGAAATAAATCACCCCAAATGAAGTACGACTTCCATGAGGAGTACTTAACGTGGAATTGGCCCTTTAACTACGTCAATTCTCAATTTGGTTCCTGGCGTGACATCGGCCTAACGAATGATGACGTCTTAAAGTGATTCTAAGTTTGGACCAAGGAGGTGTTTTTTCGACGTTTGTTGTGTATGTTTTTCTATGGGATAAAATCACGAAGGCGTATATCAATCGCGTGTCTACCCCCATCCACCAACACATACACACATGTATGTGTTTATATATAGAAGTTTAATTAATTAATTGGCCTGAGAAGGTAGTAAAGGCTTCAATTTTGTTTGCTCTTTCCCCGGAAGAGCCACGACACACACACACACACACACACACACACACACACACACACACACACATATATATATATATATATATATATATAGTGTACTATGTGTGCGTAGGGGCGGGATCCGGTACGTGGTATGTATGATAATTGGCTGTGACCGTAATCACAAGATGCTAATAATGCCTGTAAGGTAACATATATCTTGATTAATTTAATAATTTGATATATTTATTACCTGTCTTTATTAATTATGATGTGTGTCTTGATATAATCACCTGTATTCCCCTTGGCCAAGGTGCTACCGTCACGTGGAGCATAGCTAATGGTAGTGTGTTCGAATCTCAGTTTTGGTTCGGTCTGTCATATATTTTCTGCAGCAGTTAAAAGTAAATATGACATTGGATATATATATATATATATATATATATATTATAATATATATATATATATATATATATATATATATAACATACACATATACATACAAATACACATACAAACATACACACACATATATACTGTGATATATTTCGGTTTCTACCAGCCGCCTTTACTACAAATATTTCTTAGTGTTACTTAGTGATATTTACAATTTGGGTAGACTTAAAATAATGCACGTGCGACGGCCTGGATACTGGCCAAGAAATACATCTACCTTCTCCACAAAATCAGATACAGGTTTAGTATAGTGCCATCACCTCAACCCCTAGTTATGTCGTCCTCTTCAACGCCTCCACACGATCTCGTGTTGACATTTGGAAGACACAATTTGGCTAATTAATTCTCTGACGGCCGAATATCACATGTTTAACTTACGGGGGCACACAACGTAATCCAATCAATTGCTATAAATGGCTCTTCGGCCATCGGGAACAGTAATCACCTCGGTGATCCCGATCTGCTGCGGGGGATGAAGAGGCGTTTCTGGGTCTAGTCGAGTCGTCTCATGACTCTGGCGCCTTTCGCGAGTTGATAATGTGAGATAATATTACGAATTTCCATTCTAATTCTGACTCCCGCCAGATTTGCCGCCCACAGCTCTCCTAATGATGTGTCCCAGGTTTGTTCAGTGCCGAGGATACACAAAACTTATACTCACTCACTGACTTACTCACTGCATCCATGACTAACTGTGACTGACTGACTGATTGAATGAATGAATGAATAACTGGTTGATTGACTGACTAACTGACTGACTAACTGACTGGCTGAACGAGTGAATGACTGACTGACTGATTGATTGATTGACCTACTAATTCCCCCACTACCTCACTCACTCACTCACTCACTCACTCACTCACTCACCACCCTCACTCACTCACTCACTCACTCACTCACTCACTCACTCACTCACTCACTCCCTAATTCAATTACGCAGTCAGTTAATCACTCTCTGTGTCTGTCTGTCATTCAATCACGCACTCACTGACTTATAACTCACTCATTTATTCACCCACCCACTGACTAGTATGACTAAATGAAAGATCAAAAACGATTCGATGGATCCAAACTCAGGTACTGTTATATTTTACACCACTGCTAAACAACTGAACCATTCCGGGACTACACACCTGATAATGGTCATAAGGGTAGGCTGTTTATAAGACGCACATTAAACTGACGTTAGTTTGTTATTCCTTATAAATGTCTCAATAAAGGACTAAATGACTTGTTATTATTATAATAAGAAGACAAAGGTCAATTGAGATATGTAACAATATATGTAAAACGGTATTAGATGACATGCTTTGTCTGATAATGGTGTCACACACACACACTCTCTCTCTCTCTCTCTCTTTCTCTCTCGCTTTGTCCTCTCTCTTTCTGTCTTATTCCCCCTCTCTCTCTCACTAATTACTGGACAAATTACTTTGGCTTATTTTTTGTTAGTTGTCATGACAACAGCGATACGCGTAATGGATACAGCGTTTCAGCAATCTAGGTAATTTGGCTACTGATAGAAATTATGTAAATATTATACGTAAATACATTGTATACGCATCTCTGTTTGTATGTGTGTGTGGGGGGTGTTGTCGGAGGGAGGGGGTGAGGGCGCGGCTTTGTGTATGAGATGTAAACAACGGCACACGGATCCATACACTCGCCGTCACCTCACGCAGAAGCCATCGTGCGTTATCCGGATCAACAAAACCAAAGATGACGTCATCCTGACAATACCCACAACCCGATTGTGCTCAACGTCAAAAGCTCTCCGACAACAACCACAATAATCAGACCCTGTATATTGCCTATACAACCGGGTGCCAGATGGTAACATCTGTTCCGAACAAATGAACATAGACTAGCCACAATAAGATGTTGGCCACTCAGGATACTGGCATAATGAACGCATTACTGACTGATAATACATAATAGACGTGCGCTATTCAGCTGTGATAGAATCCTCACTGAGATGGCACACGTTATGTGAGCCATACGCTGATGCGGAGGAGGGTGGGGGGGCACATCCGTGGTCGAGTTGGTAGCGCGTTGGACCACAGGTCGAATCTGAGCGTGGGCATATCTGAAGGGTGTTTCATCTTTGACTTCGCTTCATTACCTTTGGAGGTGGCTCGGCCCATTTAGCCTACCTTATGCACAAACGTGGCCGTGAAACATCGTTCATCATCACTATCACCACCACCATCATCATCACCTTACGCTGATGGACGAGTCCGGCCAATTGTCAGTTTGTTTGTTCAGCGGAAATATTCCACCCGAAACAAGGCTCCCCCTCCCTTGATGAATAACAGCTGAATATGGCTATGAAAAGAACAAATAATAATGTGTATATTCCCGAAGTGGTCAGGGGCAATCGAATGGCGCACTGCTTAGCGCGCTATGCTGAAAACGTCCAGGTCAGAGTCTGAATCCGTCTCACAGCTGTGCTTGTCGGATATTTCACCAGAAAGTCGCCCCATGGCCATGTGTCTCAAGCATGATAACTCACTCACTCAAGGCCCTATCAAATCATGATCATATCAACTCGAGGACACTTATCACTTTCGTGCACACATTGATGTTGATTGACGTGTTGGGTTCACTAAACACTAATGTGTTTGTTTCAGGGTGTTATAGCACGTTCAGCAGTGTACAAACTTTCTTCTGTTGCGTAAAAGGTCAATTTTCTAAATCAATAACATTAATCGTGCTTACAGAGTCTGGAGCTGTGTTTGGGTTAAATATGATGATTGGTGTTTTACGGCCACTTTTGTGTACATGTTTGAGTTAGAGAGTAGGACATTTAGATTTATACGATAGATAGATAGATAGATAGATAGATAGATGTATAGATAGATAGATAGATAGACAGGTAGGTAGATAGATAGTAAGGGCGTTTTATTAAATATACATTATTATTATTATTATTATTATTATTATTATTATTATTATTATAGATACTAAGAGGGAGATAGAGAAAGAACAGATAGAAGGCGGAAAGAGAGGGACAGACAAGGGGTAAAGGAGGTAGAGAGAGAGAGAGGGAACAGAGAGAGGAGCAACTAGAGCAACTAGAATCCATTATGTAATAAAAAACAGATCGAAACTGTCGAGATAATTCCAAACATCCGTATATTTCTCCGTCACCTTCACCACACACAAAAAAAACATATCGATTCCAGACTCTCAAAACGCATAACATCATTCACGCTTCCCGATGTCCCGATAAGTAATAGCGTCCCACCACGCACCCCCCCTCCTCCCCCGAGACGACCACCTTCCCCTAGTAATGGCGAGGGAAACTTGTCGCTGTCATAAACATAACCAGCAAATGTGATCAATTTTATATGAGACACGATCACGGCTTTTACTCTGACAGTTTAGACCCGTTATCAGCTCTACACATGTCCTACTAGACCGGTCTCTTTCGGCAGATGGATTAGATTATGCGGAATTATGCGGAATGTATCCAGGTTCCATCTTCGGGATTATCGAGTTTTATGGCAATTTTCAATGGCTAGATAGCGCCAAATGCGCTTTAGATGCTTGATGTTTTATTTCGTGCGGCCAACTTCTGTCGGGACTGTTTATTTTTTTAGAGTGAAGATGTCACAAGATAATATATGTTGATGGCTAGGAATACCACGTCCATTTTGGGGAATATAAATACCGAAGATAAAATGAACTATCTCTTTCGTAGCCATTCAGATTAAAGAATGTAGATTTATGCTATGTGTTATTATGGTGCCACATTAGACTTTGTGCAAATATAATGTTTGTTATTATGTTAGTTAATATGTGTTTTTTTAAACACACCTTTTAAATTTATACAACTTGTAATCTTATGTTGTTTTATTTGTCTAATTACCTGGATGTCTACTGCATGTTGTTATATATTGTCATTCTACAATGCCTTTGAATGATTCCTACTAAAAGGACCACTGGTCAAATGATTATTATTATTATTATTATTATTAGTAATAGTATTAGTAGTAAAAATTGTAGTAGTAGTACTAGTAGTATTAGTATTAGAATTGGTAACAATAATAGCTGTAGTAGTTGTAGTAGTAGTAATGGTGGTTGTAGTAGTAGTTGTAGCAGTAGTTGTAGTAGTAGTAGTAGAAATAGTAGTAGTCATTATTATTATTATTATTATTATTATTATTATTATTATTATTATTATTATTATTGTCATCATATGAATCGACTGGGAGATGACTTGTGATGTTATGGTGTAAAGATTTACCCATGAAGATGGGATGCTAAAATGTAGCTACAATCAGGTCTCTGACCATAACAGTTGAGCTGGCTCAGTTGATGGTGTTAGCAGATATTCATTCAAAGATCCAGAGTGTCCGTTTTTCAAGAAGCTGCCCGCAATTAGCTATTCTTTTTAAGTGTTCTCGAAAGATTAGGGCTCTCTAAGACTGGATAAACTAGAAACGCTTATATGTCCCTTAGAACATGCCACAACAATAACCAACAGCATTCAGCATAGCATAACAAAACACAGTTACAAAAATCAACATTCTAAATAAATGCAACGCAACGCAACTCAAAGGCACAACTTATCGCAACAGTAATTTTAAATATGAAAGTTCAACTTGACCCTCTTAAAGCACAGCGATTCAGAAGAAACTAGTAAAAACAGCACAACAAATTGCAGATTCAATCGGTCAGACAGTCAGCCAGTCAATCAGCTAGTCAGCAAGTCATTCAGTCAGTCAGTCAGTCAGTCAGTCAGTCAGTCAGTCAGTCAGTCAGTCAGTCAGCCAGTCAGTCAGTGACACTGACTTCATTATCTGAGAGAGATGTAAACATCGACTCATCCACGTTTAATGGATCGATACTCGTAACTCAACAGGTTATCTCCAGATCTATCTAACCGGTAATGACTACAGGATAGTCAATCTCGGGATTATTTAGTCCTCTCAAGTGGTACTAATAGGATTAAGTACAACTGTAGTACCATTGCTGACTAGAGATAAGCTCACTTTAGCTAAGCACTACAGGTCTTTAGAAGGTCTGACGCTACCCAGCCATTCCATGTCCGTGTTAGGGGACGGACGGATAACAGATAACAAATTTATCGCGCTGTATGCTAATCGCGTTATTACCAGGAACACTGTTGTTCTGTTGCCATATTATCCTGCCTCACATACACATACACACAGGCGCGCGCACACACAAACACACACATATATAGGCATACACACACACACACACACACACACACACACACACACACACACACACACACACCACACACACACACACAATATATATATATATATATATATATAGAGAGAGAGAGAGAGAGAGAGAGAGAGATACATACATACACATACACACACGCACACACACGCACATACATACACACAAAACAAATACACCATAGATACACTCACAATGATAGATAGATAGATAGATAGATAGATAGATATATATACATATATATAGATAGATAGATATATATTGATTGATTGATAAATATATAAAGAGAAAGGGTGAGAATGAGAAAGATCCAGAGACAGATTGACATATTAAGTTATTTACCTTAGGAATTGGTCACAGCTGAAACTTGTAACTAAAGGTCGACCACCTGGGATAACATACCACTAACACAACTATGAGTTAGATTATAACCCGGAACCTAGCGATATTGCAACGTAATGTTCTAACCACTAAACTAGCAGAGTCTCCAGAGATAGATAGATAGATAGATAGATATGGGGAGAGAGAAAAAAAGGGTTTCTAAATATGGAAACACACACATATATATATATATATATATATATATATATTGTGTGTGTGTGCGTGTGCGCGTGTGTGTGCGTGTATGCGAGTGCATGTATGTATGTGTATATGTATCTATGTAGGTGTGTGTGTGTGTATGTGTGTGTTTTAGCTGTGTATAATAAGGCACAGGCACAGAGAATCTCGAACCGTGAATTCAAACTCTGGACGTTTCTTCAGGGGACTGAATCCAGAGTGGCGACTTTTCTTGCCGAGACATGCGTAATGTCTCACCAGTCCCTAAGCCGCCAAGCAAAAACAAAAAGCGAATCACCTACAGCCGTGGAGTTTGGGAGTAGAACACCCAAGTCAGATCACCTACAGCCGTGGAGTTTGGGAGTAGAACACCCAAGTCAGATCACGGCAGTAGTGAGAATGTTTAAATTAATTATATAAGCAGCCGTATTTATAGCTATTTTTCAATTATAATATTCGTTTATGCCTGGATATTATTTCATAATTGATTAACATAAACAAACCAATCAATTAAATAAATCGATATCAATTTCATGTGATCAGGTCAGCCTATCACCTAATGAAATATGACAATAACTGAATTATAATGAAACATAGAAAGCATCTGCTA
>JAODUP010000144.1:145000-175000 GCA_025642065.1 Paralvinella palmiformis | reverse complement strand
CCGAATTCGAACTGTTCTCAATATGGACAGCGCATTGTAACATCCAATCGACGTAACAGAATCGCTGTGACGGGTTCAGAAATGAATAGCCCCCCTGTATCTGAAATGTATCTGAAATTTTCCCTAAAGACAGACAAGAACCTACGGGATATTTAGATGTTATTTTGGTTGGAACGCCATCACGTCGAGCTAACCAGGCAATTGCTCCGTGAGTATGTTCTAATCTTCCTGAAGCCAAACCTTCGTGTCGATGTATTAGCGTTTGAGTTATAAAGCGATTATTCCTCACTATTTTATGTAAGTTCTTTTTGAGAAAAAAATCTTTTTTTATGATAAAAAAGGTTTCTACTGATTTGAGAATTGTTCGATTATATGGAACCAATTTAATGGGAATTAAATACAGATGTACTATGCAAATTACTCATTATGCTTTGATTGATGAGAAATAATCATATGTGTGTGTGTGTTTGTTTGTGTGTGTGTATATTTGTGTGTGTATTTGTGTGTGGGTGTATGTGTTGGTGTATATGTGTATGTGTGTGTGTGTGTGTGTTCAAGTCGATAATGTGTTCGATTAGATATTGCTTAGATAGCTGTTTTTGCTATGGTCTCAGAGTGTGTCTGGGCGCGCGCGCGTGTTTGTGTGTCCGTACGACAACGATTGAATACTAGAGTGAATGATTGAGTGAGTGAGTGGGTGACTGAGTGGATGCGTAAGTGAGTGATCGAGTCAGTTAGTCAGTCCGTCAGTGGGTCAGTCAATCACTCAGTGAGTATATTTATACTTGGGCAAGAGTAAAAGAAAATGACAGCATATGTATATATATATATATATATATATATATATATATATATATATATATATATATATATATATATATATAGAGAGCTATAATGATAAACAATAATAGCTTAATTGCAGCTCGTTTAAGGAGAGACGCATATTTACTGCTTCATCAGGGGGATAGATTCTACACAAATTTAGAATTTACAATATATGGCATATTCGGCGGAGAAAACCTCGCCAGTTGCATGATTGGATGACAAACTCCTGTGCCATGCGGGGGGGGGCAAAACTCTGACCTCCCGCACATGAGTAAGATGTCCCGTGCTCCTGCTCGTGAGGCCATAGAGGATGATGATAATGATGATGATGATGATGATGATGATGATTGATGTTTTACGGCCACTTTTATGCACAAGGTACGCTGAATGGGCCGAGCGACTCCCAAGGGTAATGAGACGAAGTGAAAGACGAAACAACCTTCAGATATGCCCACGCATCGCTTAGGTGTTTTCAGGATTTCCCATTTTCTCATTATCAACCGGAATCTTCTCCAAGGGCTTTTCCTTAATATCTATCCGAGCATCAACGATGGAAATAGCCTTCTTTCATCGAGACATTATTTCTCTCCTCCTATCTGCCTATCTCAATCCTCCTCTAATATTGCAGCCAAATATATAGCCAAATAAAAGGTATAAGATTTAAGGTCTTTAATTCTGTCAGGTTCAAAGGGACGACATTTCGCACCAGAAACATTGTCGATGCTTTTCTATTTCCAGTTGGCATAGTGGCTAGAGAGCTGCGTTGCAAACCTCCGTGTTACGAGTTCAAATCAGGCTGATACCGGTGTTTGTGGGATTCGTATTTGGTAGGGGGTGGGGTGGTTTCGCCCCCCCAGCCACATGTCCCGCGAGTGACCTGTTCCGAGGCTAAACGACTCCACTCCACTCAACTCAACCGCACCTCCTATCTCATGACGTTCACCTTAAGTCCAGCCGATAGCCCCTCAAGCTGATGTTGACAGCCGTAACTAACGGCTGACACACCGAGTACACTAATAACCCGATGATAGGTGGTCTTTAAGTCCACGAACAATAACATCGTCACTTCTAATCGTACTCTAACTACAAAGCCTCCATTTGGCATTAGTGGCCGTCGTTCTCAGTCAAGGTCAAAGACGAGTCACTTATCGACGGTGTTGACATCTATTGACAGTAATTAAGGACACACACAATTGGGTTGTGTGTGGAAGCTAACCAATGCTAGAAATGGACCACTGTGTCATCCACGAATGGTATATGCCCAACATTTCTATATACGCGAAGAAAACTCCGTTCAGACATTCTTTTATTTATTCAGTTATACACAAGAAGATGGAAGTGTCTACTCTTTCTTCACCTCTTCCTATGTGAAGATATCAAAGGCCTCATTATGGACCAGCATCAGTGGCTTATACACAGCATTCTATTATTACAAACCGAGCTTATGGCTGACAATCGGCGAGGTTCAGCTTACTGGTGTTTTATAAATAGTGATATGACGAGAATGATCGGGCTCGGGCATATGCATACATACTAATGATACAGAAAGTCTTCCGCGATATTATTCTCTCGAGCTGAGTCGTCTCGGGAACTTTGAGAGTTTTGAAACAAATTAATCATTTGAGACATCTAGGTCAACGATGTCTTCCCCAGATTATCATTCTATCATCATTTAACCGCAGGCACACACATCACGGAATATCCAACTTTCTGTTTCTCTGCCATTATAGATGATTCAATAATTGCTTTCAGAGAGACCAATCTCTTCGAGAACAGTTGAATAGGTCATATTTCTAATATTGTTATTGATAATAGCGTCATACGTAGAGACAATTATTTACCAGGATCAGGTGGAAGTAGGTGTGTTCAATTCGGGTGCTGGCGTTCCTTCTCGATGAATGATTACTTTATTGAGTGATTTTCCGTAAACAGTATAGAATACAAACACAGGGAATAGTACGTATAAATTATGATTGACAGGAAACAATAAGCAGGAAACAAGCGAACTATTTATGATACCTTGTTTTCAATTATCAACAAAACATCTATGCCACTTTGGTGCAACTAGGTGATGCGAACTTACCACAGTTAATCAATTAAATATCATAAAAATATGACAATAAGTTTTCGGAATTAGCTATATTGTTGAAACATATTAATACATAATAATATACTCAAATATACCACTGTATCTTAATTGTGAGGCATTTCGTATTAATATGTTTTCCAGATGTATTATGTCACTGTTTGTTTTTCAAAATATTCATAGATATACAGTGTTCACAATGATTCTGCATGCTAATAATATTCCTTTTTTTAGAATAAAAATAAGCTAGTGTGTTGTGTCTAGTATTGTATCAAATTGTGGTATTTCGTAACATACATGTTGTCTCATGTTATAGTTGTGTAAAGAGGTGCTTCACGAACATATCACTAAACATATGTGGCAACATGCCCCTTTTGTGTTTTAGTCTACAGTTGTTCACAATGTGATGCGCTTCAAATTAAACATATCCATTACCTCATAAATTCAGCATGACTTATTATGCGAATGATTTCTTTTGCAATGTATGAATTTTAGATAAATATTTTGTTGTGGCTCTTTCACATACTACTTAACAATGGATAATACAAGGGTAAATAAAGGCGTAATATAAGCTCATCGAAGCGGTTTTGTTCACTTTGTTCTTGACCTTGACAGAAAGGACTACAATCTTAGATTTTTAAATGTCTATTTTATTTGTTAGTTCCTATTGATTTTATTATATATGATCACTTTAGAGAAACTGGTTATGGTTAATGGTCTCCATTTGATTCCCACATATATTAATAAATGTTGTTGATCCTTTTTGGTACACTAGGAATATTTCTAAATGTCATTGTAGATGTTTTCTTAATAATTAACGAAAGTTAATTAGCTTTAGGCCAAATTGATTTTGTGTCGTATTTCAATATTTAAATCATCTTCTATTTTTTGGCACATTTATCCCTTGGACAAAACTATTAGTGCCGTATTAATTCCGTTTATTAAGAATTCTTGGTTTTGCTGTCCGGATATCTTCCTACCAAAACCTTATCTTATTATTTGCCACCTTTTCCGGTCATTTCTGTGCTGGACAAATTCCTTTTCGTGATAATAGCGCTCCGCTATTTTAATAGGCCGCGTTAGTGTATTTCTATATCTTCTATAATTGGTTTCATTAACTGCCTTTTTACAACAACAACAAAAAAGTAGCTCGTTCTTATTTTTCATGGAATTTCTAAATCCTTTTGTAATCCATGCTTTATGTTCCTCGTTCCTGGGTCTTTTTTGTTTGTTTAAAGGGAAATGACCTATTATGAACATGTGAGAAATCTGCTTTAGCTATTCAGTATAACTTGTTTGAGGATGCTTTGATACAGAGACATGCTTTAGATTAAGGATATAGCCTGATGGGTATATTTTCTAGCATTTCTTGTAACATAATCTTGCTTATCATTATCTTATATAGTTAGTATAAATATTGGTAAGTGACCAGAAATATCTGAGGAAAATGTTAGATGTAGTCTTTAAGATTATCATTACTATAAATGTTATCTATAAATGTGGCTGTTGTTGCTGTAATTCTGGTGGGTTTCATACTTTGAAGTATTAAGGAATCTGAAAACATTGCATCTACGTTTCTATATGATGATCATAGTTTAACAAACTTATGTTGAAATCGCCCTTTATATAACATTGTATATTTTTTTAATGTACGTACACTATTAAAGATTTCTTCTGTAAATTCATAAATGCTTGTATTTTGGGGGTGTATGCACTATACCAATAGACCAATGGTTTTCTTTTGTGAGTTCTCGTTTGAGACATCACCTCTTTTGTGAGTTCTCGTTTGAGACAAAACCACAACAAAAGGACATTCTATATGATCAATAATAATACTCTTTTGTGGCTTTTCTACGTAATCATGATTTTAGCGAACATAGAAAGATACGCCTCCTCCTTTCCTGGATGGTCTAGTTTATCTACCTTTGTATTGTGGAAGTTCATATGAATGTGTAGATAATATTTGATCATATTTTAAAATAGAACATATGCTATTTGTCGGCCGACCTTCACCTCGTAAATATATGACCGGCCTCAATTTTCCAACACTATGCTTACCCAATCGACAAACGGATCGGGATAGTTTCGTAGAGTAATACCTAATAGTAGTCAAATATGAAGTTTAACAAAAGCGCCAGAATATCGATAACTGTAACATATCGGCAGCTGGATAAACAGGTTACGATGGGACGGTCACCGTTGGACGTGCGTATAACAGCTGTGGCTATAGACATATTATAATCATGGCCCACCACGGGCGAGGGATTTAGAAGAGGTATGCCATCATGTTCCCTCACCGACGAGATACCAAAGATCATTGGTTTTTATTACGGCAAAATATCGGCCCGTAACAGCTGCGTGTAAACCGTTTAATAGCAACATTATTATTATATACTCTGTAAAAGCTGCGTGTAAACCGTCTGATAACAGCATTATTATTGTATACTCTGTAACAGCTGCAGGTAAACCGTTTGATAATAACATTATTATGGTACACTCTCGAAAAGTGTCAGGATACAGGAAATATAGATTCGATAGTTTCTGTACGAAGTTTAATTATCTTAAATGTTACATATCAAGCTTCTTATATAATAATCGTAAGAGATCAAATTTGTTTATTTTAATACATGACGTTCTAAAATGCAGTATGTTCCCTTCAAAACTATCTATATTCCTAGACTGAGTACGCCACTCTAGTGTACTGTATAGTTAATTACTCAACTATATGATAGATGGGTCAAAGCGATCCACGTAAACATAATTCAGTGTCAATGCTTCGATCCACCAAACGCTTAATTTGTGAAGAACACTCAACCTATGAGTCACAGAGAATGATAAACGATGAGAGTCAATGGTATGTGAGTCACCCAGAAACGTGTAAACCACAAAACAGTTGTTTACTAATGTAGTTTGTGTTAGGGGAAATCATGGCAGAACGTCAACAAGGTGAGCTATATTTGAGGTAAATCCCACCAACCAACACCGTTGATCTTTCGTTAATTCCTTAGCTGACATTGTTACGACAAGAGGAACTGGTGACGTTCTGTGTTCGAAATTTATTTCTCTTCCAGCGAATTGAGACGCAATTTGGAAAACCAACACCTCAGATTGTGACAAAGGGAACCGGGAGTAGCTCAAGATAACTATATTCCACTGCGTAAAACTATGGACCTCATGGTGGCTGTACAAACTCTAACAGTACCAACATTAGCAGCATCATAAGTTACAGTAATAGTAACAGTAGTAGTAGTAGTAGCAGTAAGAGTAGCAGTACTAGTAATAGTAGTAGCAGTAGTAGTAGTAGTAGTAGTAACACTAGTGCATGTTATTGTTTATAACCATTCTGCCCCGTATAATACTGTATAAAAATGGTACATTCAGACCAACTGTGAGAATAATATTAATATAAATTAATACATGTTTGAAGAATAGATTAAATTACGACATTTATTAATCTGATTATCCGTAGTTATGTGTTTAAAAATTATCGCTTACATTCATGACAAATTGGAGTAGTAATTATCAAATGTCACCAAAATATGGATTTCAGTTTCTATTGAAAACGTATTTGCAAGATAAATACATTCAGTTTTTGGTATTTGTGTGTGTATGTGTGTTCAGGAATAGGTGTTCATCTGTGAATGTGTTAGTGACACACACACACACTTCATTTGATCTACCGCTTTGTCTAACGTATATATCTCAATAAGAATAGAATAATAATAATAATAATAATAATAATATTTTATCTAGCATCTTATTCAAATTTAATTTCTCTAAGGCGCTGTACACTCAAATACATTTTATACACAATAAACTGATTTAAAAATGATAAATACGCCAATTTAAATAGGTGGGTTTTAAGAAACTCACAAAATATGTCTCTACTTGCTGCGAGTTTAATGTGGTTTGCCAACTTGTTCCACAGCCTGGGAGCTGATGCTCGGAAGGATCTCTCTCCCTACATTGCTGTATGGCTTCTTGGTATCCTCAAAAGTGAGTAGGACTCAGATCGGAGCATTCTCACTGATTTTTATTTTTCGATCAGATAGCTTAGATACAGTGGGGCTGTTCATAAAATAGAACCCTATAAAATGTACATACCATATGTCGAACCTATATTTGAAATGGTTGTCGGCGTCGCAGATGTCAGTCCTGACCCTGTATACAACATATACTACGGAAAGAATCAGTTGCAGCACTAATTTGGTACGAACTTCAGGATGTCATGAATCTGAAGGAATCGGGTACGAATTTAGGCATCAATTTAGTGTGTGTGTGTGTGTGTGTGTGTGTGAATTTGTGAGTGAGGAGTGAGTGAGTGAGTAAGTGAGTGAGTCGATCAGTTGGTCACACAGGCAATGAGTCAGTCAATTAGTCAGCCAGCTAGTCAGCCAGGCAGTCATCCAGTCAGTTATCAAGTCAGCGATTCAGTCAATCATCGCCTCAACGATTCAGATGAGTGAGTCAATAAGTCAGTGAGTGGCAACAGCTGATTGTACTAGCCGTAGTTAACAGCTGACAGATCTAGTACGCCAACATCAGCATAACGGGTGTACTCCGAGACTGCGAACAATAACTTTGTCACTTCTCATCGTACTTGACGTACGAAGTCTCCCATTGACCGTACTAGCGGCAATTCTTCACCGAGGTCAAGGACAACCCATTTAGTGATAAGAGCGACATCTATCGGCGGTAGTTAAGGCGGTTTTGTCTGAGCTAACTGATGTCCGAAACTGACCTTTGTCATCGATTGATGGCAATTCCATTATCGTTTTATACCATTAAACATAAAAAGGAAATAGGCGCATACTTTATTTAGCGATATTTAAAAAGAAGAAGAAAAAAAACCGGTATCTCTCATATATCCCTTATGTTGGAATATACTCAAAGTCTCCATTGTTAATAATGTAAATGAATATAAATCACCGTTCATGACATTTTGTGCAATATACGTATCGCGGTGCATGATTCAGTAATTGATGTGAGGTGACTGTCATTTAGAGAAGCTTAATGGATTACAGTCTATTATTAATATATATATATATATATATATATATATATATATATATATATATATATATATATATATATATATATATAATATAGAAGAGACAATAGGTTACCACAGCCAGGTGACAAGAGGTGTATTGTAATGATTCGCTAGCTTCTGTGGGTAGTCCAGCCCAGATACCACGTCAATTTCCAACTAATCCCATTAAGAATCCCGTAAAGTTTTCTGAGACAATGAAAAGGTGACTTAGAACAAACCATATTAGGATTTGAGATCTAGACGATGATAATAATGATGATGATGATGATGATACTTAAGTGGCTGAGATATGAATAGTGGAAATTATGATCGAAAATGTTATGGAAATTCTTATCATATCTCTATTTTGTAAAGCCATTTTGTTTTTAAGATGTTTTAATAAAATATTGATGTGAAATAATTCCATCATCAACACGTGAAGTAGGGTGATACGACCCTGAAGAGATAAATCTCTTCCTATGCAAAAGCTTTTAAACCCCTACTAATTAATCTCAGGTGCACTCTGTGTATACGAATGAAGTGGCCGTAAAACATCAATCTGTGTATACGAATGCTTAATGACAACCATGTACGAGGGGCTGATTTAGGTAATGTAGACAACGTGTCCACATATGGTCAAAAAATGTTATTTACGATTACTTATGCCAATGCGATGTGATATTTATAAAACAAATCACCACATTGCGTGTCTGAGCTTGACACTTACATGTAATGTGCACAAAATTGCGGACAGATAATGTATTTTTATGAAAGATTTACATATATGGAATAATGGAAGCTTACATATACCTTCTTACATTATAGATAATGCTCTTACTAAGATAATGAAGAGGCGGTATTTAGAGGCAGATAATTAACCCCACACTAATTTTACATCCCTCATATTTTCACTATTAAGCCTATGTACTCAACATTCGCATTTTCATAATAAGACTCATTGTTTACAACGAACGTTTAGTTTGGTGCTTGCCATAGTCGCGCACCGTAAACATGTAAACATTTTTCTGTAATCATATAGCCACGAGGAAGAATAATTTAGCTTGTGGTTGCTATTTCGAAGCTATTCCGTAGAATTTTACACGGCGAAGAGCTTACACAACAAATCAGTGTAAACACGTACTAAAACCATTTACCGTCAACGTTTACCTGATCACCACACACTATAATTTCTACAAGTTAAACAATTCACGTAACCATTCCCAGTAAGGAGTTTTTAATCATTATTTACCGCAATATTTACATTACACGTTTACCATGAACGCTTTGTATAGATACCTGCCCTTTAAGATACCCCATTTACTGTAAACTGCTACTTATCAGTTAACCATTACCGTAGCCATTTACAATAACATTTATACCGAACGTGATCATCGACTAATGGGGAGGTATGGCAGGTTTATGATGATGAATCGGTGATCGATCTTCAGATCAAGGATGATTGAAAGGCTGGTCACATTACGGATATACTACACAACCAAGTGATGCCCAACTTATCATATCAATACTATCACAAAATTCCATATAACGTGCTTTAAAGAACCACACTCATAATCAGTTCACACACATATTTACCTATAACATAACAGTTAACTGTAAACATTTATATATCCAAAATATGACTATACCTATTGTATCGTAAAACTTTAGATAAGAAATACATTTTAAACAGCCCGAACTATGTTACTATAATATTAATAATAAGGTTATAATCGTTGACAACTAGGGAAATGGTTTTTACCGCACGATTTATGCCGACAGGTAAGACAAGATTATATCAGTGTTAATGTCCGATGACACTTCAGTTATCTATCGCTGACTGCCATAATTAATGGGACATATTTAGTTTGTAGGGGTAGGGGATATATATATATATATATATATATATATATTGATGAGGATAAAGGAAGGAAAAAACATAGTGCACAAGAGGTAGTACTAACTGGACGTTTGGCTGACACTGACTCAGATTCAATACAATATATATATATATATATATATATATATATATATATGAATATACTATTTTACAGCAGTTAAATAAGAAGTTTATCAATGGGATCACCCTTTTTGATATCTGTAAGAGAATGACAGCTGGATACACAGGCTATAATACGGTTGTCACAGCTGGAGGTCCATCTAACAGCTGCAGATGAGGCATTATAAAATATATTATGGTGAACATTGAAATAAGAAGAAGAGAGACAACATCTTGTTCCCTTGTCGACGTGATACCTTTGAGAATTCAAAGCTTTCAGTCATCCTTTGATAGCTTGCATGTCCGAAGGGCTAACTTGACTATCTGGAGATTAGCTATTCGATAAAGACAACAGTATTGTTCCATCGAGACTAAGGTAGGGCAAGAAAAATATGGTTTTGACAATTCTTATAAGTGATTAAATGTTCCCATGGATTGTATGTGAAATACTTTATGAAATGTCCATAAAAACAATACTCTGTGTATCTCATTGTAGGCACTTCTAATCTGTGACATTTGTCATAATTATTTACTCTCCGTATAACCACAAGACAACTTTATTAAGATCGATCATGTAAACAAAAAGTGATTAAGATGTTTTCAGGAATACAGCACACCTCAGATATATATATATATATATATATATATATATATATATATATATATATATATATACAGATAAAGGTTAACCAGAGATGATAGGATATAGGAGGGTCATGTTTTCATTGCCAGTATCTCTTAACCCGGAAACAGATATGATTCGGGGGTTAGATATGTGCTGGAATAATGATGGACATCAACAATATCTATAGATTTAAACTATCACATGTGCATTTATCTAGCATTCAGATCTCTTGATATTGTTAACGATGCTTTTGCACATTTGCGCTTGAAGCAGGCCGTTAAAATTGATAATTGCCAGAACATACGACGAGATGATTCAGCAAATAATCAAAACAAAAGTGATGCAACTCAATTATTACGTTTCGCCAAAGATAAGTAATTCATATTTATAACGAATATTCGAGGAAAAAGTGAGTGGATGAAATAGAGAATGCATCAAGAAGGTATGAATTGCTTACTTTGTGAGTTAATGTGAGATTGGTTGATAGATAGATAGATAGCTAGATAGCTAGATAGATAGCTAGATAGCTAGATAGATAGATAGATATATAGATATATAGATATATAGATAGATAGATAGATAGATATGGATAGACAGAGAGAGAGATAGATATGAGGTAATTGCAATATTTTTATATCATTAGCTTGCTTGGTCAATGTCTATCTATGTATCTGTCTAAATGTGTATCTGCATCTCTGTCTATATCTGTGTCTACATATCTGTCTATGCCTTTGTATCTGTCTATATCTCTGCCTATATCCCCGTCTATATCTGTGTGTTTATGGCCCATTCGTCTATTTTATGACATTATAGAAACAGATTGCTCTCCATCCAACTGACGAAAGTCCAGATCCCCCCCAAAAAATAGAATAACAATATAAGTACTTAGAAGATATCGGATTCGAACAAGAAGCATTCCCTTGACCTCTGAATTCGAACTATATCTCTAACATCGTTTTCTGATGTATTCCCTTATCTCTATCCTCGTTCCAAACGTTCTCTCTTATAACTAATGCTAACAGTTGTAGCTAACGGCTGACCGATCAAGTACGTCAATACCCGGATATCAGACAACGGACAATGACATTGTCTGTCTTTATTCTACCTTAAATACGAAGCCTCTCTTTAACATTGCTGTCGGCTATTCTTCCTCATGATCAAGGATATCTCTCTCATCATCGGTGCTGACAACTATCGGCGAAGGTCAAGTTTACATACGTCTTTACTATTAGAATGAATGGCCCTTTAATTCTACATGAAGTAAACACAGTAATGAATTGTCGTACAAAGACGGTCAAAGTGTCCATTGGAGTTATGTTTCTTCTTGTGTGGACTTCGGCTTCCACTAAAAGCGATTATTAGTTGCTACATATTTAAAATAATGAGAACGACTAATAGAGTATAGCGCGCATCTTAATTATGGAATATCGGCAGTCTCAGCCAGAGTCCTTTCGACCTTGTACTTTTCTGACAGAGCTCAACGCTCTGGATACTTTGCCCGGTGGGAAATCATATTGCTGCCCAACGAAGGAAAACCACGCTTCCAATACTTTATCTCGGAACACATATCTGGACTGTTCTCTCAACAATGTAGCAGTCGTAATCGATAATAAGTAACATAACTTGGGAGAGCCATTCATCGTAAATGCCTACATAAGCAATGACGAAAACAAAATACTGCCTATGATAAGGACTAAACAATTATATAATTGTTCAATCTACATTCCTAGTTCAATTCACTCTGATGTCCATAATTCGATTCCTTATCGTAGATAAACAGCTGACCTAGTTTTACTGACAGGCTTATATCGAAGAAACCAGAATGTCTCAAATCTGCGTTAATAATGCTGTATATCGCATATATATATATATATATATATATATATATATATATATATATATATATATATGATACCAAAGAAAGGCCAGCATATTGAGACACTGAAAAAGAATGACAGCTGGATAAACATTCAACTATGAGGCTGTCATAGTTGAAGGCAGCTTTAACAGCTGCTGATGTGGCTTTGGAAATAATAAGATTATGGTCTCCTAGGGATAAGAGATTTAGAAGAGGGACACGACCTCGTTCCCTCATCGACATTGGTACCATAGAGAATTGAGTCTCTCTAGTTCATCTTAATCCAAATATTCCAACAGTCAATCTTCCTTAAAGATATGGGGATTGAACTTCTGATAAAGAGAACATTATTCGTCCATCGAGACCATGATATAAAAAGCTAAACTCATTCTTAAT
Source organism: Paralvinella palmiformis (assembly GCA_025642065.1). Lineage (NCBI taxonomy): Eukaryota > Metazoa > Annelida > Polychaeta > Terebellida > Alvinellidae > Paralvinella > Paralvinella palmiformis. Next base: position 162,182 of record JAODUP010000144.1, on the reverse strand, counting down.
TAGCTTTATATGAGGGTCATTAATTGGGAATGTCCATTACGGAAGTTTCTTGTATTCTATAAGTATTGTCCAATTGGGATTTCAATGAGTAAATGTTTCTTATCTAACTTGGTTACTGAACTCTTTTCCAAATGATATCCTTGAGTTCCTTAATGAGTTCAGTAATCTTTATTAACAGCAAATATCAATTATAACAATAGATCACTTCTGAATGATTAGATGAGTTAAAACAAAGGTATTTCTAATAACCAAGTTCTTGACCGAAGTGATATATTTGTGCTCGTTTGTTTTTCCAACACAATATTTTTCTTTGTCAAAACTTTAAAATATCACCAGAACACGGAACCCATGAAACGCACAAGGAAAAAGGAAAACAGGACGCTCACAAAAACATGGAAAAGAGATCTCCTGGCAGACACAAAGAGGACAGGTTACAGCTGGAGGGAGCTTGGAAGAAAGACTGTTGTCAACTACCTATGTCCCAGGAAGGACGATGAGTGAAAGAAAAGTTAAAACACATTTCTGTTTCCCGAACAAAGTATAACTTAGTTAGCAACCAGGTAGTATGGGAGTTATTTGAGCACATAGCTAACTGGCCTCATAATTTGATAGTAGATCTGCACGGTGGTCCCTTGTTATAAAAACAATTCTATATATCTAATAAGATCTCCTTACTAGCAACATATAATTAATCAGTTGGATAATGACACTTTGTGTTATAATTAAGAATAGAAGCAACCTGAAACAGGTGACATTTTGAATAAATAAAAACATGTTGAGGACTCAATCGGACTGGAAGCGAAAAAGATAATTTTTGCTTGATGATTTATCACATTTAGAAGATCTTTTAAACATAAATAGTGAAATATCTCTAACAAAATATTATTAACTTTGCCAAGACGGTGTTAATTACTAGAGCAGTGTAATATATACAGCCGTGTGTAATAACATAAGAGGGCATTGATATATTGTTTTTAAAGGCCAGGATTACAAAGATAGTATCTGAGAGAAGATATACAGACAGGACCTTGTGTAAACGGACACCTTTTTCTAACAAACCGAATACGTTTTCTATCGAAAGAAAGCTGGATTATGGTCAACCAGATCAAATGTTTTAGGTTGGTCTAAAAGACTCGATCGCGCCAAGACCACCTTTGTACGCAGATTTATGGGATTTAGTACTGCAATTGTTAAGAATTAATTCTTTTAGCGAAGAACAAATGTAACTTATATACTGATAGAGGAAAATAATAAATGCTAATCCTGTAATTTGTAGAATTTTATTGATAATTTCAAACGAACTATTTTGTTTTATAAATGCACTCTCCGAGTAGCCATCTAGCCTAAGGTTCAGTATCACAGAAAACATCTCAGTATATCTTCAGCATATGTCTAATGTCAGTTTCTCTGTAAGAGTCTTTAGTTTATCCATCACGAGACTAGCGAGCTCTTTAACTAATAGGAGTTATATGTAAATAACATATTTTGATAGGAGGCATTCAATTAATGGGTCATATCTTTATTTGAATTTTGTTTATTTTAAAAAGACAATCACATTTCATTGTTGTAATGTATTCAAACATGGAAAACAATCCTTTGGGTACATTTACATGATACTAATTTTTTTTAATAGATTCCTCAAATTTTGAAGTGTAAAATGAGTTCTCCCTTCGGGAATATAGCTGATCTTTTGAATGCCTTCCCCCTTCTGCCATCTCCCCCCCCCATTCTCTCCCTCTCGACCACTTGATTGACATCATAATATCATTGACAATCAAACGAACCCTTCTTCTTCGATCCAGTACCCGATTCTATATTCAGATGTTATCGATCCTTTAAGATTAATACTGAATGAAGATTTCTTTAAACTAAACCGAAATTGCCCTTTTTGTTATAATTTTACACAAAAATATTAAATATGAAACAACTACTCTGAAATACATTTGAAAACTACAGTCCATTCAGTTATCCGATTTATGAAGACAAATTTGGTGAATAATTCGAAAACAAGCATTACTTACGGTAAATACTAACCCGAATTTAAGCATACAACGTACTACATAAAATGTAACTTTCGAGATTATTGAGATCGGAACATCGGGGGGTGAAAGGAACGATATTTGACTTGGTCATGACTTCACTACAATTATACATTATCTTTGCTGAATACAAATAAAGTCATCCGCAGAATACATGTGTTGCAATGACGACGCATCACAACAGTCCTGCAATGTTTTGACGATTATATGATCGGTTCTCTGAGGTTTAGATTTTAATTACGCCGTATTGTATAACAGGGATTAGTAAATACTTGTATACGATTATTCCTTGATATGGTCTTTTTTAGGATGTCATCAGCAGCGCTGAATATAAAGAAGATACATACACTCGTTGTCTAACTATTCCCAGTAACGGGCTGTACTGATTATAAACATTTATCATGTTAAAATAAACCATAAATGCAATTTTCCCCACAGCCATGTTCGACTATATTTATGGAATATTGCCATAAATCGTTTACACAATTGTTCGCTTATAACACATTTATTCACTCTAAAATTGCACGTAATCGATAGTGATCGAGTTGGTTTGTGTACATAAATCTTTTAATACCATTCATTCGAGTTGATATCGTTCGTAACCTGTAAGCCGATATTTAGTCGTATTATTTACGCTAGATAGGTAACCCAGTATGAGGTCTGTGTTAATATATGAGACTCTCTCTCTCTCTCTACCACCTGGATGGACATGTCTTACCTTAATTATGTCTCTCTGGGCTGACTAATGAGTCAGGTTTAGTTTATAGAAGAATGACGTAGACGATATGGAGGTGAACAAATGGGGGCTGCTGTATTATATACGTACAATTTTATAGATGCTTCAGTTATTATGTACTTAAACTGTTTATGGTTGATTTTTTATTAGTATTAATACACATACACACGGCCCCCCCCCCACACACACACATACGCATACGCATACACGTACATACGGCGGTGCGCGCACACACAAATAGACAAACACATACAAAGACACATGAACATGCACGTACATTTATCACATATGTACTTCTTCAATGAATATTGAGGGGCGCCTCCGTGGTCTAGCGGTAGCGTGTTGGACCACAGATCACTACCACCCGTGTTCGAATCCCGGCGTGGGCATATCTGAAGGTTGTTTCGTTTTTCACTTCGTCTCATTACCTTTGGAGGTCGCTCGGCCCATTTAGCCTACCTTGTGCACAAAGGTGGCCGTAAAACATCAATCATCATCATCAATAAATATTGAATTGCATCTCTTAATGGAATGTGACTAATGACGAACGATATTACAATTTGATACCAACGTGAATAATCATGTTAAATATATATCATTACGGAGAATCGTTTTTTTTTCATAATAAACTCTCATAAAATTATAAAGAATATCTTAGCGGTATATATATTACTATCTTATTAGTTGTGTGTTATTGCTTTCACCATTTAGAAAAAAATATTAATCCATATATTTTTAAAGCATATTACCATAACTAATATTCATGTAATCCAAAATGTAAATTATTCTCATAAATTAATTGCATAACATATAATATGTGACCAGAATGAAAAATAGCATTTCAATCCTTACTGTTACTTCTACTAATACTACCACTGTTACTTTGACTACTATTTTACATACCAAATTTCACTGACATCATTTCACACACACAATCTCACACGTAAATATTTACACCCATAATTTCACGCACAAACGTTCACACAAAATTGCAGACACAACATTTCACAAAACATTTAAAAGCCAAACACAAGATTTCAATACTCCATCAGGATCTGTCACAATCTGAAACGAGAATTCGTGAACGATCAGCCAAATTTATCGATAAGATTCACGTTATAGCTCACATTGGTTACGCCCCGCTATGATTTCCCGGACAGTACTATCTACAAACGTAAACAATTTGTTGATGTCTAATATGTTCTCAGATGATTCTGATAACAGTGGCAATTGTTGTCATAGTTAATTATTCTATCTTGTATTGCTTGCATAAATTAAATGTGTTTTTTTTTAGTAAATTATGCACGCATGAGCATTACAGCCGGACTGAAATAATAAAGGCTAATCTAATGGATGGTAGGATGAGACAGCTAAAATATATGAGTACGATCTCCGAACAATACTTGGTAAGATGCCTATTTATAGGATCGGCGTGGGCATATCTGAAGGGTGTTTCATCTTTGAGTTCGCTTCATTACCTTTGGAGATCGCTTGGCACATTTAGCCTACCATGTACACAAAAGTGGCCGTAAAACACTAATCATAATCATCCTATATATATATATATATATATATATATATATATATATATATATATATATATATATATATATATATATATATATATCAGGTATCAGAAACGCTGAACCAAATATTCATTGCCCAATCATAGTCTCAACGGAACAATTATGTTCTTATCGAATTGTTAATCGGCAACTCTTCGAGGCGTGTCTTTTGTCACAGTATAAACCAATGAATACATTAGAAATGGCGCCTCAATTCTCTGTGGCATCACGTCGACAAGGGAATAAGATGGCATGCTTCTTCTAAATCCCGTACTCGTGGCAGACCATGACCATATTCAATTATGGCCACAGCTGTTACACGTGCCTCCGACTGTAACAGCCCTATGAGGAACTGTTTATCCAGCTGTTAGTTTGTTGCAATTATCAATATCTGGAAATCATTTGGTTAAGCTTCGCATTTTACTGCTGTAAGCTATTGTTTGATATATATATATATATATATATATATATATATATATGTGTATGTGTGTGTGTGTGTGTGTGTGTGTGTGTGTGTGTGTGTGTGTGTGTGTGTGTGTGTGTGTGTGTGTGTGTGTGTGTGTGTCTATGTATCTGTGTGTGTCAATATAATGTGTTTTATCAGGAAACCAAAATATTGGTTCCGAGCCACTATGTGCGTCAGCACGATCATGCAGAGAAACATTGCACTTATTTTTCAATCGTAATAACATAATTTCTCTAAATTTCAGAATTAATTATACATACTTTTTATCAAGTAAATTAAATGTGTTTTAATAGATTTATTCCTAGATATCGCTTGTTGGTATTTTTGCTCATCCATTAACAGCTTAGAAGAATTATTAAAACGAAGGATAGTCTTTTCCAAAGAACAGACTTCAGTGTGCATGCGTGTGTTTGAAGTGGTGTGTCTTTGTGCCTATATGCATGTGAATGTTGAGTGAGTGAGTGTTGAGTGAGTGAGTGAATGAGTGAGTAGGTAGGTACTTGGGTGGTTGGTTGATTGATTGATTGATTGGTTGATTGATTGATTGACTTATTTATTGTTTGAGGGATACATCTCCCCATGGAGTCGTCCCTCCGTCGTATTTTCCAATTCTGACCAGTGCCTAGTCTAAACGGGAAATGGCGTTCTGCGGTGGGCTTCCTCACCCACTGGATCCAAATACAGATAATAAAAATTACAGTACTTAGAGCGATCGCAAAACGTAAATTTTCAATCGGTAACCATTCGATTGGCCTCCAATTATCAAATATCTTCTCTAATATCGTCCACCCCACAATATTAAACAACTGCCATTTCGCCCATCACCATAATAACAGAAGTCAACACCAGGTGGCTGTGCCCAATAGGTGACAGCCAGGTGTCTCTACCGCAAACTTCAACAAGACAAGACCCCACAATATCGCATAATCCGCGTCTTAATTATAATACTTCCATCTAAAAGCTTGTTGTGACGGCAGTAGCTAAGAGCTGACAAATCAAGTACGTCAACAACAGGATAATGGGCCGTCTGTAAGACCGTGGACAATAACATTGTCTGTTTTAATCGCACTTTAAGTACGGAGCCTCTCTTCTATGTTACTGGATGTCATTCTTCCTCAAGGTCGAGGACAGCTCGTTCAATTAGTGCTGACATCGATCGGAAGTAGACAAAACTGTAAACATCTTGGATGTGTGTAGGAATTAACTGATGCCGGAAGGTGAACACTATCATCAAATGTTGGTATCTCCATTAAGATTCTCTATACACTGAATTGTGTACTTCATTTAATGGTATATAAAGAAAACCTATTTCTTTCGTACACGTCTCCCTAAACGAAGGTACATATACGAAGATCCCTAATAAAACTTGAGAACATACGTATTAAAATGTACTTCCGCTTTTTATACATCCACGTTTCTGGCGAACCTTAAGACGTTGAGTAGGCCACATTTCGGGAGTAGTTAATTATAAAAAGTCCAGGTGTGCTGTAATGATATGCTAGCTGGTTGGGGGCGGGGGGGTTTCTTGTAGCAGAATCAAGCCTTTCACCTCACGTCAATCCCCGACTAATATCATTTAGAACACTGACTGAATCATCATCATCATCACGATACCACTTATTGTCTGAGCTATTAAGGACGGAACTGATGACCGTCTACATTATGGAAATTATTATTATATCTTGACGTGGCATAGCCATTTTTATGGCAAGATATTACCATAATATATTAGATGTGACATAACCCTGTCACGAAAATGTCACGTAACGTATCATAACACTGAAAGTAAGCCCGTCATAATTAATACTAGTAACGTTGTGTGTCTAAAAAAAAGTAATTGCCAACACGTATGATGACGTCATCGTGGACAGAAAATATGTTTTTTAATTAAATAGTCGCAAATATAAATTGAAAGATACCTTTTTATGTAATATGGCTAAACTCAACAATAGAATATATGCCATTTAGATGTCATTTATCCATCTAGCACCATCATTTAAGATAATCAGTATTAACCTTTACCATGAACGTTTAGCTTAAGTGCTTGCCTGCCATTATCATGCGTTTTAAATATAAGCATATTTATTATAATTATTTACCCCCCCCCAAAAAAAAGAAAAGAATTCTTGATGTTGCTTTCCACAAACCATTCAATTTAAATGTTTAATTAAAAGTTTACACAACAATTTCACGTAAACATGAAGCTATGTCAGATAGGTTGTGCACAAAGTTGGCCGTAAAACAGCAACAAATACAGGTAACAGATCTGCAGACAATACAGACCATCAGATAACCAGACAGCTGACTTGATGACCGAGATGGCACATAAATCAGTGACTCTATGTTCTGAGGTTACAGAAGACTTCTTTGATAGTAATGCAATATTGATGCGGGTCTGTCATAGGTCTGTAATTAACCAATCAATTATCTGATGGGTAATCCGGGATAGACATCGATTAAGATCTACAAGCCACGCATTCATAGGTCGATAACTCCACTGTTTAGAGATCAATCAATCGCGCAATGCCATCGGCCAATAGATGATTTCGACGATGCATGCGCAGTGCGTGATTCCGACTTCGACCGCGGGTCACATTGTACACAATGTACTAGCATGGAAGAAACAAGGTGATCATTGGTAAATTCACTATTTGGGGATATTGATAAGACCAGATCAGTGTACAAATCCTTGTACCAATTTTATGAAACATTCATTATGTTAAATATAATATACTCTTGTTTATTTATCGCTGTTAGCTGGGATTCTTTGTCGCGGAAATTCAACTTTCCACATCCGAAGCTGCATAATGAATATTCGCTTTGGTCAACGACAATTTTGTTGTAATACGTATCAGACATCGTAAATAAAGAATCACGTACTCTGAACCTACAGTTGTGTCGGTAATCAAATATAAAGGTGACAGGATTTAATATTTACTAAAGTCCGTTTGTAAGTTTCGTTTTTTTGAAAAAGCTGGAATAAGATATGCAAATTATAAATGCGCCAATATTGCAAACCGCCATTGTACAAACTTGTATTGGATAATTTATCATCGTATGTCCTAGTTTGTGTCCCCTATCACTGCGTGATTAATAATAGGACATTCTCATCATACGAATCAGGGCGCCTCCGTGGTCTAGTTGGTAGCGCGTTGGACCATATAGCACTACCACCAGAGTTCGAATCTCGGCGTGGGCATGTCTGAAGGGTGCTTCATTTTTAATTCGCTTCATTACCTTCGGAGGTCGCTCGGCTTATTTAACGTACCGCGCCCACGAAAGTGGCCATAACACATCATTGATCAATCATCATCATACGCTTCAACTCAAATACCAGCGATTTGGCATACATATGTCAAAGCTTGTAACGTGCCGTGTGCAACTCGACCTGCAAACGGGGTTCCGCTAGATGGCGCATTGGTCCCGAAAGCCGTCCATTGGTAAATCCCGGCTACCATGGGATTCCCCGAAAGAGTTTTCACCAATTCATCCATAACACAATCATTCACAGTGAACGTTTACGCAGTCAATCACGATCAAGCTCAGTTTGCATAACCAATCAATCTCAAAGCCTTGTAACATCAGTAATTATGGGTTTTATCTTTCAGAGGCAGATAGTTGTTTCGTTATCGTAAGTTTTATGGAGGTCAGGTAAAACAGGGTCAGGTCTGTGTTAACACTGATGACACTCAACAGACACGAACATGTCATATCTTAATTATGTCTGCTTGAGCTAACTAATGGGAAAGACTTAGCTGGTTGGAGAATGAAGGATGAAGATATATATATATATATATATATATATATATATATATATATATATATATAGAGAGAGAGAGAGAGAGAGAGAGAGAGGTTATAATCGATATGCTAGTAACAATACGATTCAGTTTGATTGCAGTAATGGCTATTCTATTGGCTTGACACCCTGTTATAAGTTAAAGTATTTTCTTTGGTCGGAATTCCGAAATGTCAAAGTAAACATGTAGGGATTAGTTATAATTTCAGGTTAAATATTCTTATCAGAAAAATGCAAAATAGTTAAAGGAGTCCATATAATATGAATCAGAATGTATATCTACAATGCTCGTAGTTTATAATTGTTATGTGACACTTCATCTGACATTTACTAAGGATTTTATGACATGAATTATGCATGGTTAGGTACATTTATCTCGGGATAACATTTAATGGTGTTTTAGCGCATTTCTCCATTTACATATTAAGATCGCTCTAGAATGGATCATTTTTGGATTATTAACAGTCGAAAGTAAAAGAATATCCCCCAAAGAAATAATATGCAACTGCTAAACATTGCTTAATTATTAATACTTATGATACTTTGTAAACTTATTAACGAGGAGGATGTGTTTGACTGGATCATTCTTATGGGATTGATATCTGAGTGAGTGAGTGAGTCAGTCAGTCAGTCAGTGGACAAAAATGTGAGTGAGCGAGTGAGTGAGTGAATCATATAGTCTATGTCTATTTAGTTCTTTCTCTAATGCCTTTAAAATTATTATGAAGAAACGTGATGTTATCCATGAGATGAACAAAAATCTAAGTCAAAAATAAAATAAAATTAAGGAGCTTAGAGTAAACATCAGCAGATTCGGTTTCAGTCACCATTCCATTTGTTTCTGAGCGCTCCAAGCTAGCTATGTCTCTAACGTTGTTACTCTGCGATGTCTCCTAAATTACACCATTATTCCAATGGATCTATCTAATAAGTGAGGGTCCCAGCAGTAGTTAACGGCTGACAAATCAAATACACCAATAACGGGACAACCGGCCCTCTGTAAGACCGCATAGAATAACATTGTCACTTCAAATCGAGCCTTAAATACGGAGCTTCCCATTGGCATTACCGGCAGCCAAGGTCAAGGTTAACACTCTTGTCAACACTGCTGACATACATCAGGGTTGGTCAATTCTACCTAGAATTATGCCATAATAGATAATCTCCCCTTCCCCCATTAAATTTCTCTGTGTGTATTATGAACACAGTTGGTGATTAAATTCGATTTTTCGTAAAGCCTATCGACGGGTCCAAAGCTTTTCACCGAATAAGAAGGATATTCTATTCTGCATTCAATTTATTTTTAAGTGAACGTAGACTTCATGTATGAACCATGTAATGTGACTACAAAACAAGGAATAAATATAGGCAAAGAAAGGCCTGGGTTAATTTGAATAATATTGCACGTCTTAGCCAAAGATATTTCAGTTATGGACAATATCGGATGAAGCCAAACCAGGCTTCAGTTTAACTACGAAGCCATATTTGATACTGAAGGTCAGACAGTGACTATGTAATCACAGTTATGATAAACATTCGCCATAAACGTTTATGATATTATAAATAACAATTTTCAATAAATAAATGCATAAATAATTAATTCCATATCCTAGACTACTAATTAGGCTGTTGGAGATCCCAGGCTGTGGAATAAGTTGCCAAACCATATTAAACATTACTTGCATGAACGTATATATATATATATATATATATATATAATATATATATATATATATATATATATATATATATATATATATATATATATATATATATATATATATATAGTATGTGTGTCCATGTGTGTGTGTGTGTGTGTGTGCGTGCATGCGTGTGTGTGTCTCTGTCTGTGTAGTCGTGTATGTATGTGTACATGTTTGTGCGTGTGCATGGTTGTGCGTGGTTGCACGTATGACTGTATGACTGATAGGTAGAGCAAGAAAGAAACGGAAAGAGATCAATAAAAACACAGTCCTTGGCATGTCTTCAGTGAGCTCCGGTGGTCTAGCGGTTAAGCACTCGGCACTCAGTGCCAAGGGTCATAGGTTTGATTCCAGTAAGAGGTCGAAACTTTTCCAGAGATTAATTTCTCGGCCAACAACATCGTGGGTGGCTGACTACGTTAAATGGCGCTGCCGTATCCACTGAATTATTAAAAATAAAGGGGGACGTTAAAACCCCCTGAGGACGTAAAACACTCTGGCAGTGACCGCCCTCGGGGTATTTCGGCTCCATCTTTCCGTACTGCTCCCCTGTGAGTGGTGGGGTTAATCCTCATTTTTCTCAACCACTCCAACATAGAGGCTGTGCTGAATAAGCCATATCCGGAGGATCCTCCCCGAATACAAAACAAAACAGATATGTCTCTCATCACTGAATTTATGTCCGAAACTTGTATCATCTTCGGAGTGTTTAAAGTTTTTTAAGGAATAGTTACTTTGACATCAATTTTCAATCGGGATATGGTCCAATCACTTATGTTACCTAGGCACTCTGTCTGACTTGAAACAAATTTGCTTCACCAATATGCTATGTTATATACAAGGCCAAGTGAATGTTTCGTCGTGTCCATTAATATATGTCATTGTATTAAAAAAGTGCTGTCGTTTCCCAGTCATATATATATATATATATATATATATATATATATATATATATATATTTCATCGAAAATTATATTATTATTTATATTAGAATTATAAAGAAATATTTCCACACCATAAACCCAGGTAGAAGCAGATGTCTTTAAATGAGATGTGGACTTTCAACTCAAACAAGTCTTAACTCTTGCGCCAATCCCAGACTAATTCCATTTAGAATTTACGAATAACCTCAGACTCACAAAAGGTACGACTTAGAACCTTAGATTAGTGCTAATAAATGCCATTCTAAACATCGGGATTTAGTATTTGGTGTCGCGGTTCTGATGGCGTTGATGATGAGGAAGATGAGGTGGATGAGGAAGAGGATTGGAATGATGATGGCAGTGTAGATGGTGACAGCAATGAACAGCCAAGTCAACAATCTTTTAATAACCATAATATTACTGTCTACGCTGTCCTTCTTATGGATGTTTCAGAGATAAGAGAAGTAACGGCAACAATTGTGGACATATGCAACTTTTTATTTAAGTGAAGCCATCGGGATATGACATTCTGACACGACACGACACAGAAGTAATTCTAGCCTGATAGTTATTGGTTATAACAGGCGACACGGATACCAGAAATGCTTCAAATACTGGTCAATATGGAATATGACAAAACGGTCATCAGTATTTTGACACATCTGCAAAACAAAATTAATTAACTGACTGGGCAATTTATGCCACCTATAATAACAGGATATGTTCTATGCCCATGTCTGCATTGAATATTCTTTAATTAGACTTATAGTATCAACAGTATGAATGTCCATTCATAATTGTTTTGTCTAACGTTGACTTTTAGCGTTTATGTTCATAATGACTACATGGTTTAAACGTTTGTCGTTATTGAACATTTCAGTAATTCATCGGAAACAAAGCCTGGTGTGGCTACATTGGTAGTGTGTGGGACGATTTACCCGCGGTTATGGTCATGCCGTGCGGCGGGCGGCAGGTTCGAATCCCGGCTATGCCACTATAGTAGGAATGGTTCATCCGACCAGGCAACCTTCATCTTTGACATCGATTCATTGCCTTTGCAGGTCGCTCGGCCCATTTAGCCTATCATGCGCACACAAGTGGCCATAAAACATCAATCACCATCGTCATCCAACCAGACAACTGGCAAGGTTTTCTCCCCCGTTTATTACAAATTCTAAATTTATTTAGAATTATTTCCCGTCGTGAAGCTGTAAATTACAGACTACATGCGTCTCCCTCATTTGAGGTTTCCACCCACGTAAAATAACTCATCATTCCTACAAACATTTAAATCAGACTTTCACTATAACTATTGACCGTATTTACCATAAACATTTACCATGAATATAATATTTAATTTTGACCGTATTTACCATAAACATTTACCATGAATATGATATTTAATTTTGACCGTATTTACCATAAACATTTACCATGAATATGATATTTAATTTTGACCGTATTTACCATAAACATTTACCATGAATATGATATTTAATTTTGACCGTATTTACCATAAACATTTACCATGAATATGATATTTAATTTTGACCGTATTTACCATAAACATTTACCATGAATATGATATTTAATTTTGACCGTATTTACCATAAACATTTACCATGAATATGATATTTAATTTTGACCGTATTTACCATATTTACCGTAAGCATATTCTACAAGAAAACTTCAGCGAATATAAACATCGGCCGTAAACCCTTACCCAATCAGCTACTAATCTCGGCATTCTAATTAAACGTTTATAATAAATATTTACTACAACAATTTCCTTAAATAATATATACAAATATTCACTATTAAGGCATCAAATCACCCCCAAACGTTTACACAACCAAAGCAACGAAATATTCTAGACATTTATAAAAAGAATCAGTCTGAACATCATCTCACCTTTAGTACAATGACACTAATCAGGTTGTTTGTTGTTGATAATCGCGTTAACAGTTTTTACCCTAACCTTTCTATCACCTAAAAACGTCACATTGTTTTGTTACTATTGGTGACTGTCATGTGATACGAGAATGACATATGTGTTAATTACCGCTAACAGTGGAAATTAACTATATAGGTTTAGCGGTTGGGGGATATGGTTTGTATGGTGACAGTGGAAAAGATCACCAGATGATGGGGTTTATTGTTTGTTGATTATTATGATGGTGATGATGATGATGGTGATGATGATGATTGATGTTTTACGGCCACATTTGTACACAAGGTAGGCTAAATGGGCCGATTTATTGTTTGATAAATACAGATACAAGAAGACTTGGACACGGAGACAATCTAATATAAAACATGGATAGACTTTAAGCCGACGTATCCGCATCCACACAACTCCACACAACTCTATACACGGACCCACTCCCATAAATGAACATGTGGTTTTGTGGTCTGTGTGTGTGTGTGTGTTTTTAGGATACATATAGAGAGGCACAGGCACAGAACATCAACAACTCTAAACGTCCTTTGATACATCTACCTACATAAATCTAAATCTAAATAAACTATACATAACATTTCTACACCTACATATATCGATACATATATGCGTATACCTATACATGTGTCTGGGCTACTCATTAGTATGTGGGGTACAGCTAATTCGCTTTTCGTAAGCGACAAATATGCCACACCACAGTTTACATTTAACAGTAGTTTTCTGTGGTCCAAAAGAAACTTGTATTTATAACATTTCGACACCTCAGATGCTGGCCTCAGCTTTATTCTGGGTTCGAATAACTAAATAAATCCCACCTATATCTACCGTATTGATAGACGTCCGACTGGTCTGGCGTCGCAAGTTGTTCTCTAACCTGAGTGAATAGTGTGTCTCTCTCTCTCTCTCTCTCTCTCTGTGTGTGTGTGTGTGTGTTCAAATGATATTTTTATAAACAAAAGTGAATCGAAATAATGATAGATAGGTATATACTTCTGGATGGGTTTACACACACACACACACACACAACACACACACACACACACACACACACCCACCCACACACACACACACACACACACACACACACACACATATATATATATATATATATATATATATATATATCGCATTTTATTTGCTGCTTTTACCTTTGTAGAAATTGGAAAATACCCATTTCATTTAGTTTATAGACAAGGTATTTAAAACAATGAACTAAATATTTGCCCCAATTTATAAAAACGTCGATTTAAACTTATAAACTGCTACATAAAATATTAGTCTCGATGGTATTTAGTTCTGAACGACAGGAGCTAGAGTTAATTATGTCGAGCTATGTGGTGACTTCATTGGAAAGAAATATTTTCTTCCGAGGACATAATTGTTCGTGGAATCTATATGGGTTGCCATGACGACCCTTAACGACAACCCTGGAAGTTTACGACAATCGGTTCTCTGGCATTTAGAATTTAAGAATGCCGGATGGTATAACAGGGATAAGGGAGTGCTTCATGCTACTATATATCGATATATAAAGATCCCTACAGGATGGACAATTGTTGGTTAATTTGCAGCCCGAGTGAGGACAAAGTAATTGCTAAATTTATATACATATGGGATTAAAGATGTGATATAGCGTGTCACCATTGTCATAAATCCCCGTACTTGTGTGATATAAGTACGTTTACTCTCGAGCACAAGTCGTAGATGCAAAACTTTTAATGCCTAATTTAGTATACTCCAAGATATGCCCTTAACGCTGGCATGTTTTGAAATAAGTAATACTACCCGTGACGTGTCGATATTTTGGCAATATATAACTGGTTAAGGAAAATATGCAACATATAATGTCCATTCTCTGCCTTCAAGATGGACGTGATTAACATGCACCGCGAAGTCAACACCCAGCCCTTAACAGTTGATTGTAACACCCACAGCTAACACCCGGCGATTGAAGTATACCAAAAAAGGCATTATTGGCACTCTCCAAGTCCGACGTAACCGAATTCTCGCCTAACAGTTGTAGACTAGATACGAAACATCACATTTATATTCCTAGCAGTCACTTGTCATCAAGGTCAAGGATGACATGTTGACATCCACCTTAGATGACTCAACGCATCGCGAAACACGGTTGCGTGTCTCGGTCAGCTTATAGTAAAATATGGCCATTATAACTAATGGCATTCTTTTGTCCAGCTTAATCCACGCTCGAGGGAAATCCAGATGGCATAAACATTCCCATTATCCAGAAGGAACATCGAAGTTGATATTGCATTTTAAGATATCTAAAACAAAATTCCTTATTCCATTATATTCATTCTTATGTAACGATAGACGGCCTGGGCTACGTCATGAGAGATTATAAATGGAACGTCCAATGAATGGGAAGAGAGTGAAAGACGTCCAGGAAGCAAAGGCGAAAGTCAAGTATATCCTTTGAAATCAAAGCACGTGTTAATGGCACTCTGGACTCTTATATAATTAATCAGCCAGGTGCGTCATAGGTACATTAAATAGATCCGCTTCGCCGTAATAAGCTGTTGAGTCAGTGTTCTTTTAGATAATGGTATTACGTAGAAACGGATGTTTACCACCGCCAGGTGGCAGCAGGCGTGATGTAATGGGGTGAAATCTGTTGATTTTAGCCGAGCCAAATCCCGGAATTTTAGTTAAATCCCCGACTAGTCCCAGTTAGAACCCCACCTTAATCTCCCGTGGCAACGGAAAGGTGTCATCCAGCGTCTTAGGTTAGCATTAATAAACGTCAGTGTAATCACCAGGGATTGATTTTTTTGGTTTCTTGATTATGATGGAGTTGTTTTTGTTGGTTACGATGATGATGATGATGATGATGCTAATGACTATCATCATTTTGATCATCATGTTGTCACTAGTTGTCGTGCAATCGATCGGGAAATTGTCAAACGGCAACTTTTGTCTTGTCACTGGCTGGTGGAGATACATTCCTATAGATTTTATGATAAAATGTACGACGTAAGAGGCCTGTGTGACACATGCCATCAAAGGTTAATTCTACCTGATGCATTCAATAAATACATATCGAACTGAAACGTTGTATTAAAAATAGTATTTAGGTGATTACGTTAACCATGCGCGTTTAGGGTAAGTGTATATCGTAACTATACAATTTAACCAAACAAAAATATACAATAATCGATTAATCAAGATGATGATGATGATGATTGATGTTTTACGGCCACTTTTGTGCACAAGGTAGGCTAAATGGGCCGAGCGACCTCCAAAGGTAATGAGACGAAGTGAAAGACGAAACAACCTTCAGATATGCCCACGCCGGGATTCGAACACGGGTGGTAGTGATCTGTGGTCCAACACGCTACCGCTAGACCAAGGCAGGCGTCCCCTATTAATCAAGAAGTTGAATGTTTATTCTAAGGTATTCTGATCCGATAATTGTCTAAAGTAATTACTCATTCTAAAGTGTTTTCGAAACAGTTTACTGTAAATATTTACGAAAACCATCAGCCATTGATTGTTACAGAAGTATTGACCTTTACCCCCCCCAAAAACATTTATTATTCGCCTTTGAGGCAAACCAACAAAATCATATCTCAACTAAACAATTTCTATTAATATTCACAACAAAGATGGCGTTTCGCAATAAACGTATAGGTGACAATCGCGTTAAGGTTTTACTAATAACCATTCGCAATGAACATTCGCCTCATCAGCAATCAGTCTAAAAGCCGGGATACATTTATCCGATATCATCACTAACTAGACCACTTATCGTCGACAATAAGCAGGTTGGGTTTTATAGAGAAGTGTCTAAGAGATTAGACGGACGAGCTGAGCTAATATATTGCTGACACTCCACCGACACGAGCATGTCATATCGTAATAATGGCCGACTGAGCTGACTAATGAGACAGGTTTCACTAGCACGTGGAGTGGGAACACGTCGCTGGGGGGGAGGGGGTTTTTGGATGAGATACAGAGAGCCTGAACTGAA
>JAODUP010000144.1:0-140000 GCA_025642065.1 Paralvinella palmiformis | reverse complement strand
GCTGGCAGCTAAATGTAGCAGTTGGTCAAGAACAGCTAACGCAGGTGAAACACTAGAATTAACAGCTGGACCAATCAGTCTAATGGCACGTAACGTCTAATAAATACCCTAGACCTACTGATTAGCCAATAGAAAGACAACATTAAGGTTACTGCGAACGCGTGTACCGGAAGAGGAATTACCCCCCCTCCTTTCCAGCATAAAACACCTTGTCATTGTTTGAGAAATAAAATCTGGTGGGCCGTGCATTAACGTGCCTGGATATGCTGTTCTTCGTAGAAAAAATAAGCAATTAACATTAAACAATACTACGGCAAGATATTAAACCCGATAGTAGATGAGACGTGGATGAAGCCAATTATATTAATAGCAAGTACGAGAAATAATGATCTTAAACCAAATACCTGGGATGTATGTTATGATCCTAGAACTTCCCCCTCTCTTTTATTATCTCACTCCACCCCCCCTTATATATATATATATATATATATATATATAAAATGACAAACAAAAAATATCATACAATCTCAAATAGATAAGTGTCTGTTTCACTCACTAATTGATTCAATAAGCACATAACTCATTCACTCGCTTGCTCGCTAGCTCAATCAATCAATCAATCAATCGAACAATCAATAGTTAATTAGCAAATCACTCAATCAGTGACTCGTTGATTCAGTAACATATACTATCTTTGCATTATGTTTGTGGGTATACGAGCCTGGATCCATACAAACATGCGCGATGTTTACGCCTTAACGCGCGAGTAATGGCAACCGTCCTTCCATCACCAAACCGAACAAACAAACGTACAACGGCTCAGCGCTCCCAGTAGTATGAATTCTCTCGGCTACGCTCAGAAAAATATCTCCCTGTAACCCCCGAACACACGAGCTCGTGTCTATCGACCCAACCGTCTGAGCCATCCAGACTTTACCATTTCTAACTAGCCATAAACACGGTGACCATATCTGAAATAAACTGATTTATGACGTCTGATTCTGTCCGCTCCAGAACGTCTATTTACGGCATTAGACGGAGCGGGAGTGAGCACCGTCTATTAGAAGAGACGCCGTCTACTAGACATCGATGCGAGCGTTTATTACCAGCACCTGCAGTTGGCGCCTAGGGGGCCGTCACTCCTCGGCACAATGGAGCCGGATCGTTTTGTTGACGCCAATTACATTTTCCCCAGTTTTGAGACGGTCCCCGC
Source organism: Paralvinella palmiformis (assembly GCA_025642065.1). Classification (NCBI taxonomy): domain Eukaryota; kingdom Metazoa; phylum Annelida; class Polychaeta; order Terebellida; family Alvinellidae; genus Paralvinella; species Paralvinella palmiformis. The sequence goes on along the minus strand of JAODUP010000144.1, from coordinate 138,787 downwards.
GGCGTGTGTGCGCGTGCGCGCGTGTGTGTGACTGTGTGTGTGAAATGCCTCCGGCAGCTTCTGGTGCTGCCCGCGGCGTGTGATGAACCCCGCCTATACGGCTATCGAAAGCGGCTTATCCGTCGTCGCGACAGCTTTAAATCTAATTTAAACGCACACAGTACGCGATGTCCGGGAAACTGGTATCACTCCGGGGTGGGTCGTAGATGTGTGTAATCGGCCGATGGCAAAGTAGATAAGGTGGCACAGGAAAATGACATTGGTTTTTTGGATTCGAATCGCGGGCGAAGCGTGGCTCATTTTGGCATCCAGAACGTTGAAGTCATTGGTGTATTTGGACATTTTGAAAGTACATCTGGTGTAGATACTGGTAGAGCTATATTTTACTTGTGCGACGTTGAGAGGCTTCGGGTTCGCAGCCCAGTTTCTATTTGATTGCGTGACATGGATTATTGACGGATTCCTGATGGGTTATTGCTGATTATTGTTCAAAGACCAGTTGAATAGAAGTTAATTCCGAACAATGAATACCGTATTACGGTACGGTTTTTAAGATGTTTGTTGTATCATTCCTGGTGGTCAGCTATTGGCTGAATCGACTATTGAGATCCGCCCACGTAGATTAAAGATCCCGAAGTGCAGTATATCTGGATCCACTGTGTTTCAGAACGCATATAACATTAATAGATTGAATTGGGTTCGTGTATCTGAGACTCTGTATTACCTCAAATTCTCGTTCATCAACTCAAAGTTCTCTCATTAATATTTTTAGCAATTGATGAATGTAAAATGTAAATGTAAAATTAAAATAAAATGTAAATGTAAAATGTAAATGTAAAATGTAAATGTAAAATGTAAATGTAAAATGTAAATGTAAAATGTAAATGTTGCTGTTTCTGAGGCTATTTGGTATGCACACGATAAACTAAATGGGCGGAGCGACCTCCTGGATGTAATCGAGCGGAGTGAGAGAAAACACTCTGCCGTGGTTTGAACCCGGATACTGGGATTCTTAGGTCAACCACGCTATCACTCAGGCCTCGGTACAATTTGGACAAAGAGAACGGTTCCCATCAGAAACGGAATTAAAGGAGCAGTTCACTTCCTTTCCAGAGTTTCATACCTAATACGTGTACACAGAATTGAACGCGGCTTATTAAACAATCCAGCTCAAACTGCTGGTGTATCGGCTGTGCCTCTTCTGCGGGCGCCCCCATTTTTGAAACCAGAAACAGACCGGATGCTCCGGAAGCCTGACGTCACTACATACACGCTGTTTGTATGAGTACGTTATAATGTAAACAAGAGTCAGCGAAGCGTATGATTTCGGAACAAAAGCGTACTAACGAATAGTACGTTGTGTAAAAATATAAGCCTTGCTGCTTTGCGGCTATTTTTGTGCACAAGGTAGTCTAAATGGGCCGAGCGACGTCCAAATGGCAATGAGGCGAAGTGAAAGTTGAAACACCCTTCTGACACAGCCCCGCCGGGGTTTGAACACAGGTGCTATAGATATGTGGCAAGCCGCGTTACCAGTTAAGCCAAAATAGTACATTATAGTTAGCCCAAACAGCCTCGTATGTTACTGAAATGGCTAAAGAACCCTATATATTGAAATACTTTATGAAGATTGCGTCGTACTCATGGAAAACTAATCGTCTACTTACATCAGTTAACAGTAATCGGTAGGTTGAGTTGAGGGTCAGGTATGGTCAGGAAGATGGTTATGTCGGAACATCTGTGACTTGACTGAAATAGGGATCGAGGCGACTAGATCATCGCTGTGCTCGTTGACGTCAGATCACGTGACATTTATCCCTTTCTACCTTATAATGTTGGATTGATGAAGCCGTAAAATTGACCTTTAATTAGTTCTGATTATTTCCTTTATATATATATATATATATATATATATGTGTGTGTGTGTGTGTGTGTGTGTGTGATGTCAGGTACGCGAGAGAACTGTTCCTTTAAATTTCAATACACGACTGTTTGCATGCCACCGAACACACATCGATAGACAGAGATATATTTACCTTAATCCTTTCATACTCCCCCCCCCCCCACACACACACTCACACACTGACGGACAGAGATATGTTTACTTTAATCCTTTCATACCCCACATCCCCCACACACTCACTCACACACTCACAGACAGGGATATATTTAACCTAATTCTTCGATAGCACCGACACCCACACGCACTCACATGCACCCACACATACACACCCACGCACACATACACACCTTCATACTCACAATAATTAAATCCCATTATAGAACACATTAATAACAGCCAACAACATTATCAGCCAATCTCGGTAATTATTGTTTAAATGTCAAAATATCATCAATAATTCATAATGTTATGACAGTCGATGTCAAATGTGGCTTCTTTTCAAAAAAGATGACAGTTTGACATCTAGAGTTTGAACGATTTTAATTGATTCTATAATCTAGTCTACTAACATCAAGACTATAGCGAGAGATATATTAATGTGATGCTGACGTGACATGAAATATTAACTTGATGTTTAAGTGGCATAAGATATTAATGTGATGTTGACGTGGCATGAGATATAAACGTGATTTTGACGTGGCATAAGATATTAACGTAATGTTGACGTGGCATCAGATATTAACGTGATGTTGACGTTACATAAGATATTAACGTGATTTTGTCGTGGCATACGATATTTACGTGATTTTGACGTGGCATAAGATATTAACGTAATGTTGACGTGGCATACCATATTAACATAATGTTGACGTGGCATACGATATTAATGTGATGTTTACATTGCATAAGATATTAACGTGATTTTGACGTGGCATACGATATTTACGTGATTTTGACGTGGCATAAGATATTAACGTAATGTTGACGTGGCATACCATATTAACATAATGTTGACGTGGCATACGATATTAATGTGATGTTGACATTGCATAAGATATTAACGTGATTTTGACGTGGCATAAGATTTTTAACGTGATCTTGACGTGGCATAGGATTATTAACGTGACATTGACATGGCGTAAGATATTAACATGATGGTGATGTAGCATACGACATTTAACATGATCATGACGTGGCAAAATATATATTAGATTGATGTTGACGTGGCATACAAAATCTCTCCAGAAGGAAAACAACCCCATATCACACACACCCTCTTACTTTCGATATCTCTAGATTTAGTAATGTTCAGTTATAATATTTATATGGTCATATTACTTCACATATTGTCAACTTTAATACAAATATACACGTTTCCTCTTCAAAGACAAACATTTGTTATATTGGGATCCATGGTCACCTAGGAACCAGCTTATCTAGATCTATGATTTATAGACCATGTCATAGAGATAATAAATACCTTCATATGAGTGTGGAAGTTCCCGGTTAACTCCATCTGACCAGATATCAGTGCTCAGGGATGTCGAAATGGTCAAGAATAGTCAGAGTTAAAATAGGCAGTTACCTATATGAGTATTTAAGATAGTCGTGTGTCTGAAATGTATCTGAAATTCAGATACGTTTGTAACATATCTAAATAAGTTACAGCTATATTTGGAAAAATTTACAAATATATCTAGATATATGTCAATTACATTGAACAAAGTTTCGAGATGTATCTAGATACAAAATGTAACCGCCCCAGATATGTTGCATGCCTTTGTGTGTGTGTGTGTGTGTGTGTGTGCACGCATGTGTGCGTGCGTATGGGTGTTAGTAAGTCAGTGACCAGAGGAACCTTATAGACACCAGATTATACTACTGGTTTGATAGAGTTACCGACAGATCAGGTAGTCACAGAGGTAGGTTTTACGGATGAATGTTCGCTATAATAAACAGTAATGCCGAATACGATGTATGATGTCTGAGTGACAGATATATATAGAGTTACCTTGATGGTGACTAGATTATGGTATGATGAGTACTCATCCTCCGATATTATGATGAGTGATGTGTGGTCGGTAGTCAATAGAGGAACGTAGTTTTATTTATCAAGGGATAACTCATATCTAGAGAATTAGGGATCTGAAGTTTACTAAATGACACGATATATGTGTCAGGTCAAAGTAATCTACCAAGGATCACACAACCTACTGAGTGAATGACTTACTGACTCACTCACTTACTCACTAGCACACTTACTGACTCATTCATTGACTCACGTATTGGCATACCCATTGAACTACCCACTTTGACTGAATTGACTGACTGACAGATGTGTGCACTCACGCATTCAGTCAAACACTGACTCGTTCATCCAATCACTCTAAATGACTCACCCACTTACCCACTCACTCAATCAGTCCCAGACGCCAATATAGTTATTCATTCACCCACTAACTCACTAACTTCATTCACTCACCCACTCATTCACTCAGCGATGCTCGGTTACATACATGAGTGGCCTAGGTGTTGCAATCAACGTTTACAACTAGAAAGCACACACACATACACACACACACACACACATATATATATATATATATATATATGTGTGTGTATATGAGCACAAATACAACATATCTATCAAGTTCTGAAATCCCAAACACCACAAACAAGCCAATACTCTTACTAAATACCGACAAATAACTCATCATTATACAAGTCGTAACGAGCATATCTACTTCAGATTAGATTACACGAGGACTTTAGCCCCGAGTTTCCATCACTCTAGCTTATATATATATATATATATATATATATATATATTACGGAGATAAAACAACATACAGCCTAGTCCTCATGTTGTCAGCTGGAATCCCTCGAAACGCCTTAATGACCCCTACCGGAGTAATCGCGGCTACTAGCGCGACATCTGACGAATGAATTCGTTACTACTGGCATTGCCACTTCGTGTATTAAATCTTTTTCTTGCAAGTTATTTGATCTAGGTCTATCTCTCTCTCTCTCTCTCTCTCTCTCTCTCTATATATATATATATATATATATATATATATATATTGATAGATAGATGGAAAGATTGATAGCCAGATAGGTAGATAGATAGTGGGGAAAAGATAATTATTTTGTTAAATATGAAAGCCACTGGAGTATGATATCAGTATGAAAGTCGACTGATTCGGGCTCGAATATTTGTAAGAATCTCTATTGAGGATGACTAGCTAATTAAGGCAAAAGTGAATACAGACAACGACAAAGTATATTGATGGGGCTAATGGGGCTCTACATGCTATCTAGTAACAGTATGCTACTTGAGACTATGAGAACCTATTACCATATACAAGTCAGTAATCCAATCATATCCCCACATAACAGTCATCTACTCAGAGATTGAGTCAGTAACAGAATGTGGAGTTGATTCAAAGATCGGTCCTATTGTGTATTACTAGCCTTTAGTTAAGAATGAATGAGAAATCGTATGCTCCACAGTAAGCTGATGCAGACGTTATTTTGTGGCGGTACTTAAAGGCCACGGCTCAACACGCAAATCACCCCCCCCCTTATCCCCGACAGATATTAATAAAGCATGCTTTAGTTTCGGCGTGTCAATCGCTTAAAGCATTATTCTTTGACATTTCCATTCCCTCGATGTCTCCCTTGCAGGCATTGTTGGCAATACATTGAGGATTATCGCTGTTAAGCATGATGTTTGTTATGATCTATTGGACAGACTTATGAGGTGGTGTTCTTTTAGGATGATTGATGCCGGGATATAGTAAAAGGTTACGGGTATTTTGAGGTGGATATCGCTCTATCAGTGACGGAGAATAACGTCAATAAGTAGCCATATCCGGATGATGTAAGAACGGTTGACAGATTGTATCTCCGTTATTTATGACGTATTGATATTGATGATTTCTCTCTTATATCAGTTACCCAGTTACGCGTGTAGCATGCGCGCGCACGCACACAGCCGCAAACACACACACACACACACCGCACGCAAACACACGCAAACACACAAACACACATAGCGCATCTATTGCTTAATTTCAATCGGCAATTGGCCACAGTACAATATCTAGTGCATAGGTTCAAATCCATGCTGGGATATTTTTGGATGGTGTTTCATCACACACAATGCCTGCTTACCTTTGAACGTCGCTTCGCTTGACCCATCTAACTATCTACCGGGTACACCAAGATGAAAATAAATCACCAAAATTTAAAGATTTTATGCACACACATGCAGGTATGTACACACACGCGCACACATACATACACACACACACAGGCACACACACATATATATACACACACACATATACATACACACACACATACAACACACACACACACACATATATATATATATATATATATATATATATATATCATAAGGCGGTGAAACCCCATGTTAAGTGTTTTCCTAGAAAATGATATGTAAATTTAATTCACGGATTTAGGTCTTAGTAATGTGGTATATGTAAATATATTAGTCTTCTTATAGTGTAGTCTTTATACAATAAGACAGCAATCCTTTGTAACGTGTCTCTCATAAATCACGATGCTGCCATTATCATAACTGACCTTCTGACCAAAATGTAAATATCTTGTTCTTTATTATACACACACCCGCACGCACGCATAACGCACGCACGCACGCACGCACACGCTCTCTCTGTCTCTCTAATAATGATAATAATAATAATAATAATAACAATTTATATTTAATAATTTATATTTAATAAAGCTCAGTAACTAGTAGAAGCAATTCAAGGATGCTAAAAAGTGATACCTCATCAAAGGTGTATATAAAAAAATGAATAAGATATTTGAAGGATAAACATCATTTTTATCATAAAAGCGACTCGGCAAAGGTGAATATTTGAAACACATTTAATCTTTTCAAGAGACGACGCATTTCTAATATCTACCGACAACTTGTCCCACAAATTGGGTATTGAAAAAGTAAACACACAATGGTTATATGACTTGAGCCCTAGAGACAGGTACCTTGTAATAATATCTGATTGGATGACCTGCGTTTTCAGGATGACTTTCTAATGGACAGGAGTTTATGCAGGTTTTCAGGTGTTGTGTTATTGATAAACGTAAAACGTCGTAATAGATAAGCCTTTCAACGTGTTTTGAAGAATTGGACTGATTTAATCATATTTTCGGGTATATGTCACTATATGAGCTCCATTGTCCAGGATTCCCTGCAGGCATTTCATTTTATAATAAGCTATGCAATATAACAGGGAATTACAATAATCTATACGAGATGTAACAAAAGTAAGGATGGATCACAATAACAAGTGTTTCTTGTCTCACGAATACTTTTAAACAGTGGATGTTCTTAAACTTGTAGTTGTCAGCTAGGCATACCTAATGTAAGCATGTTTGTATATTTTAATGTATTTGTCAAAAATTACACCTAGATTTGTTTTACACGTCAGGAGGAATTGAAGATGGACTTATCTTTAATGCTGGTGTTTTAGGGATTTAACAAAATGTGGTTAAAAAAACTAAAAGATAATACTTGTTTTATCATCATTGAAGTTTAGACGATATTGAGCCATCTGAAGCCGAATATCATCAGCATTATGGTCTAAATTCTTCAAGGATGACAGGATATTTAACTCCTCTTCAGGATCAGGTGATATATACAGCCATGTTTTATCGGAATATACGTGATATTTGATGTCATATAGTTGCGTAATGAAATGTGTACATCGTGACAACCAAAGGATCAAAAAACTGAATTATGTGCTATACAGGAAGATACTGACTGAACACCAGACAAACAAACATCAACTAATAATCCCGAGGAACCTTATTTCAAATAGGACTGAAGCCATTATAATACTTAACCTTATAGACCAAAGTGTGTCTTTCAACCTGGAGAAAAGTGCATTTTGGTTAACTGTATCAAATACAGCGCACAAGTCAAGAACGTCATAATATAATTGTTTACTAAAATCTCTTGTGTGGAAGTATTGGCTTTTATAGATGCATGGTACCCGGGAGCAGTGTGGTAATATATACAGTCATTTCCTTACAATCCGTCAGAAATAAATCTACTGAGTTTTATAAGCCAGAAATAGACGTCTATATCAACATGCCGCATAGTTAACCCGCAGAATCTATCTGTGCCATTCTTAAAACATTGCCTAACTGACAACATATTTATGTGACAACATTGTAAGCACAAATGATTGCCTAATTAAGTATTTATGTGACACCGTTGTAACACGGTGGAGCACAGGTGGATACAGCTGTTTGCTAAATATTTTATCAACAACAAAGTGAGATGTGGTGGGCATATGACCGACGCCACATGTGAAACATGAATGGGATTTGTATCGGGACTTGATAAAAGTTGGAAGTTAGAAGTTAGCATATATTTTATGGCATATATATATATATATATATATATATATATATATATATATATATATATCGAGAGAGAGAGAGAGAGAGAGAGTGTGTGTGTGTGTGTGTGTCTGGTGTGTTTTAGCTGTGTATACTAAGGGACAGGCACAGAAAATCTCGAACCGTGGATTCAAACTCTGGACGTTTCTTCAGGGGACTGAATCCAGAGTGGCGACTTTTCTTGCTGAGACATATGTAATGTCTCACCAGTCCCTAAACCGCCAAGCAAAACCAAAAAGCGAATCACTTACAGCCGTGGAGTTTGGGAGTAGAACACCCAAGTCAGATCACGGCAGTAGTGAAAATGTTAAATTGTTTTGTTGTTCGGGGAGAATCCCCAGGCTGTCGCTTATTCAGCACAGCCTCTATGTTGGACTGGTTGAGAAACCTCCTCCCCACCACTCACGGTGCAGCAGAACGGAAATATGGAGCCGAAATACCCCCAAGGGTGGTCACTGGCAGTGTTTTACGTCCAATTTTATATCCAACTAAAGTTGTTATATAAAACACACCAACCGCACGAACTGTGTCCAATGCCACCGCTCGAGATGCGATGCAGTGTTTCTATTCCTGAGTCAGGAGTACCTATGATGCTTTAAGAGCGTACTGTGCCTGCTACAGTCATTTAAATGCTGGATAACCAGGCCAAACACCTAAACGGCGTCCCTCCAAAGACGCAAATAGTGCACGGAATATACAGCTCTAGATCAACTTTCATAGAACGCGTGGACCTGGAAACATACAGTCTCTACGCACAGAAAAAGGAACATCTCAACCGCAGCATAATATACCTTGTAATATTTGCTGGAGGGTCAAATACCTCATAAGCATACAAATCCAATAAATTCTATGACCTACTCGTCACTAATCCGTTATATCAAATATTACAAAATTGGTAAAAAGAAAACACGAACCTCAATCTCTGGCACGGGCAATGTGTGTTTTAGCTGTGTATAATAAGGCACAGACCCAGAATCTCGAACCGTGGATTCAAGCTCTGGACTTTATGCCAAGCCCTCTAATAATATGATAAAACGTACGGATCACTCCTTAAATGGAATCTGCAAAACATATATATATATATATATATATATATAGAGAGAGAGAGAGAGAGAGAGATAGAGAGAGAGAGAGAGAGAGAGAGAGAGTGTATGTGTGTGTGTGTGTGTGCTCTGTCTGTGTGTGTGTGTGTGTGTGTGTGGTGTGTGTGTGTGTGTGTGTGTGTGTGTGTGGAGAGAGAGAGAGAGAGAGAGAGAGAGGTGGCAATGATTGATGTTTTACAGCCACTTTTGTGTTCATGGTGGGCTAAATGGGCCAGGCGACTTCCAAAGGTAATGAATCGAAGACAAAGATGAACCACCCCTCAGATATGCCCACGCCGAGATTCGAGCACGGGTGGTAGTGATCTACGATCGATCCAACACGCTACCGTTAGACTATGGGGTTGCCACTGAGAGAGTGAGAGAAAGAGGAGGAGTAGGAGGAAGAGACACCAAAACACAAATGGTTCTAATAGACAGTTTCAGGTAATAGCCAGATTGGAACCCCAGTCAACTAATAAAATATGTCAGGAATAGAGTGTACGTTAGAATATCAAAAGTATAATGTGATTAATAAAGACACCTGTTAAATATTAATAGGATCGGTTTGATTTATTATCAAACACGGCTTACTATATGTAAATCCATTCACAAAGCAACGAAGCGTTTAATAAACAAATTATCAAAAGGTACAATTATTGAATTTAAGAAAGGTCTCACCGTCAAATCTTCGGGTGCAAGAGTTAGAAAGGGCTGTTAAATGTTCGGAGCCCTACTTCATAATGTTTTCAAATAACAACACGCCACACCTTCATAACCATAACACCAGTACAAACAAATAACTGGTTTAATCCAGTAGCCGCAAAGTTTAACATATGAACACCTGCTTCATAGGAGCAGAACAAAACACATTGACCTTTTTTGTAAGCACCTCTTCGGAAGAGACACAAAAACTTCTCAGAAAACTATAGATTTCAAGGAAAACAGCGCTAATTAGATCTCCATTGAAGTTGAGTGAGTCGGTACCTTCATTTAACAGAGGAAAGAACAAAACCACAACGTTCCAAGAGGCGCAGGATTTAACCGAATCCACACAAAAAAGGCCCTCCATTGTCATAGTCACCGAAGGAGAAGACAAGTCCATCTTGTCTTCCACCTTGGAAACGAAAAAATACCAAGGCAAGAAAAAAGACAACTTGTCTTTTCCAGCTGTAGTAACAACACACAGGTTACATAAAGCTGAATAGAAGTGGCCAGCTATAGCAAAATATATCCTTATAATGGACACTGGAAGTCTTGCTGCTGTTTAGTCCACTCCAAAAGAGCACATCCAACTGTAAAACTACCCAGGAGCCCCGTTTCCAGTTCTTCATAGAGATGGTAAATAAGGGCAATAAGACATCTGTGTCTAACTTCAACTAGCCTGATAAAGTAGTTGACCAAAACATCCTACAGTGTATTTCAACCTTCACATCAGAAATTAAAAACAATTCATGACTATTCTGAAGTAAAAGAGAAATAAAAATCGCTTGGACTCAAAAGTTCCCAAGTTATATCTGTAAAAAACAACAATTTAGTATTTAAAATGTCAAACAAAGGTTAAGCAACAATGATAATGGTTAAAATGTATTATTTAGCTGAAGGTTGTCTACAATTAAATAATACTCATCACCTCAAAAAATTTAACTCCTTTATTTTATCAAATAGCAGAAAGATTGCAGAAACATTTTAAAAGATTGGGAAAGTTTGGCGTTACCGCAGATAAACAAGTGCAATTTTTATTACTACCAACTAATCGAATGTCTCGAAGGTTCTATATGCTTTCTAAAATTCAACAAGATAAATAACACTTGGATGTTTACAGATAAGATGCCATCTGGAGGACTTTTAGTGTCTGGCTGCAATAGCGAGCCCAAATATTTGGAACTTTTCTCGACAATTTCCGAAACCACCCGCAATGGAGAAATCTTCTTTTATAAAACAAAACCCTTGGATATTGTAGATATAATTGCTAAGTTAGTTAACCTCATTTAAAACGTTAGATGTTGCGGGCATGTATATAAATATTGACAATGTTAGAGGACCTAATGCAATGAGGGAAGTATTTCATTGATGGGGTTCTTTATATGAAATTCTAATGGGCAATGGTATATTCTGACTATTGACACTTCAATAGGCCATGCATGAATGTGCATCTCATTATGCCGACATATACTTGGCTAAATTTGAGAATGAGTCCCTAGATAAAGCAACTTTAAAACTCTCATCCATATTATCAGTATATAGATGATATATTTACAGTATGGCCCAGGGTGAAAAGGATGACTTGAATAACCGCGAACTACCAGTTTGATTGAAAGCTACAAACAATAAGCAGATGATTCGTTTGCTGGATACAACAATATTCAGTTCAGAAAATGAAAAGCGACTAACCAAGGTGTCACAAATATCACGCTTTTCCGAATCTGTTTAAACATAATACAGATTACGATCAAGTGTGGCATATTGTATATCAGTCATTATGCAAAGAACTCGATCAAAATATGGCTGCGCCACATTAAGAGTAAAACTGTACGTAAACTACAAAAATACAACAACGCCGCATTAATCCATCTAATCCTGGAAACAGTCTTTGGGGTTCAAAGCCATTGTGGTATTAGCAGATGTAGATCATGCGAGATATTGTGTCCTTGTCACAATATTACAATTACAATTACCAATAAAACATATGCAATAATACGCAACTTAAACTGTGGCTAATATAATATATGTTTATGAATGTGTCCCTGCTCCAAACACACACCTATACACACACAAACACACACGCAAGCACATGCATAAAACACACACAGTCAAACACACATACAAACAAATACAAACGTAAGCACATACACACACACACACACACACACACACACACACACATAAACGCACAAAATTATGTATGAAATCATTAAATGTAAGGCAACCGTGGTGAGGAGACAACAATATCATCTTTATAGACAATAAGCATCTTTACAATAAGCTCAAGATGGATATATTTCTCCTCAGATGCAATAAATAATATTGGTCACCAAAATATGGTATAATATTGTAATAATCTCAGGTATCATGACACCTTTATAAATCACATGAGACCTTATGTCACACACAAAATAGACTGATGGAGGAAATATATTAAAAACATTGTATCTAGCATATATATATATATATATATATATATATATATATATATATATATATATAGCATCACGTCATCTGAGAGATGTTTTATATCGTCTCAAGTATGATCTGGTTCTTGAGGAAGGATGTCTGGTTTAATGTGTATATTGTTTTCCATATTATATATTCGTATTCAGTATCTCACGAGAAGCAGTCGATTACGGTACGCGTTTTCTTCGAATGTGTTGGATTCAATTTTAGCCTCACGATAAATATATTTGTTGTCAAATATAAAACTCCTTTGTAAATGACAAGAAAAAACATCCCGGATATCTTCGGCGGTGAAAAATTCTCTGGGGCCTGATATCCAAGGTTTGTTCACGTCCAAGGTTTGTTTTTAGATAAACCTTAAAATAAAATCTGTGTATATAGGGTTTGACATTAACACTCGCCCGCTCGCCCGATGCGAGTACACAATTGACAGAGATGGTAAATTTTCAATTTAAGTCGTCCTGCGGCCTAGTACAATTATTAAACCGGAAGAACGAAGCGTCTGCAGTGACATATTATGACCCAGATACGTCCTAATTTGTTTCAGCTATCAATCTGCCAGACCCTAAAAACAATTTAAATAGTCAACGGGTAGTGCACATTGAGGGAAAATGTGTCACAATGGCATTACTGTGCTACCTCGTCGTCGACATTACACGAAATTCCGCTCATGGTATTACCCAGCCCGGTTTTTTCCTTTTTCCACGAAGTCTCAACAATTCCAGAAACGCGCCTACGTCAGAGATAACTTACAGAAATCGATCGTCCGAGATTGCGAACGCTTATCGAAACAGAAATCGATCCAAAATGAGGTTCCTCCAGACTTCAACCGTTGATAGCAGATGCTCTTTTGGGATCAGCTGCCAGTGACTTGTAGTTCAGAACATCGCATTTATTCTGGAACAACTTCATTCAACTTCATACATCATGTTTATGAAAACTTTATTTGGCGTAGTCAGGACTACTGAATTACACTCAGGACTAGTATATGTTTTAGTATCAGTTACTAGTTCTGTGGACGACTAGTGGTGAAATCTAATTAGCTTCTAACCATATATATATAATATATAATATAATACTATATTAGTCGTATTATAATAATACAGAGAACTTTGGATGCATGTACATAAATACGTGCTTACCATTATAGCAAAACAAGAAAAATACAATCATATAACAGTAACACCAAATATCAATACACATTGCTCGTGTATATAATGCTAATTACAGCCTTAGCCATATATATATATATATATATATATATATATATATATATATATATATATCCGCTATAATACTCGATTCAAGTACGGTTAGACATAGGTAAAACTTATAATGTCATGTAAATGTGCTGATACAAAACAGTTCATAATATATGATACATAATATATGTTTCCTAACTGATATAACAACTGGACACTAACCCTAATTATCGGAATGAAGAGTACCTTTCGGATTTATTGGACTGATATATCCGACTGATATGTCGGACTGACATAACGGCCTGATATAACACACTGATATAACTGGTTGGTATAACAGACTGATATAACTATGGTTGATGTAACGGACTGATATGATTGACTGATATGGCAGCCTAATATATCGGACTCTAACATCCACAAATGCGACAAAGAATGGCACATACTCCAACCGATTAAACAGAAAATCTATATAACAATTTGTAATAAAATACGTTTAATATTAATTAAATATTCTGCTTACCTTAGCTAAAAGACATCATTTCTAATTTGTCCTTTTACAGCTGGGCGTCCTCTCGTTTCCTCTGTAAGAGATTAAAAAGGAAATGCTGTTAAGCTCGCTAAAGACTCAACATCCTATTCAAACATAAACAATGTGCCAATCTGTTTTAATGTTGTGTGTATATATATATATATATATATATATATATATATATATATATATATATATATATATATATATATATATATATATATATATATATATATCATACATACATAAAATATACATTTAAACATACATTTTTCAATACGGTCGTATTCATATGTATAATAAGGCCACATATAAGGTTTTGGACGACTTAGACAAAGTGAGACTCGAATATAGAAAAACAAGTAGTAAAATAGTATCAGCCTACAATATTTCCATACACAATACATCAATATTATCGGAATATGGAAACAGGAAGACGAAGACATCATTTACAAAAACAAACTATTTTCTTCGTTAATCTAATTCACTTGACATTTTACACTAAAACGTTATTTTTTACTATTGTCCAGTTAGTATTTGGAAACTTTACAATGATAATTGATGTTTTACGGCCACGTTTGTTCACATGGTAGGCTAATTGGGTCGAGCGACTTCCAAACGTAATGAAGCGAGGTCGAAGATGAAACACCCGTCAGATATGCCCACGTCGAGATTCGAACTCGGGTGGTAGCGATCTGTGGTCCAATGCGCTACCAACTATACTACGGAGGGGCGGCGGAAACGTTAGAACAATAGGTGTTGATGACGTCTCCGAAGCTGTGCCACACAAGAAGAAAAAAACAGCGAAGTTTTCCTTGTTTCGAAGAAAGTATTAAAAAATTATTGTACCAGACCAAAATTAATATTAATTCAAAATAATTCATACCCAAATAGATACGTACGAGAAATTTTAGATGAGATGTTTCTATTACTAAAAGGTGAGTGAGTGAGTGAGTGAGTGAGTGAGTGAGTGAGTGAGTGAGTGAGTGAGTGAGTGAGGGAGTGTGTGAGTGAGTGAGTGATGGAGGGAGGGAGGGAGGGAGGGAGGGAAGGAGAATGAACCACTATAGTCTGACATCTGAAATTATCTTAAATGACAGCTATTCTGTAAACAATAAAATCCACTGATGACACTCTCTGAAAAGGTTTTTTGTTGGTTTTACAACGAAATTATTAACTATAGACGTCGTACTGAGCAGTTTATGGATGACATATTATATAAGATGTCAAATAAGATGTCATCATATTAATATAATATGTCACATTTCAGTATATTACGGCTTTATTCTAGTGAGTAGTATATTATATCTGTGAACGCTCGACACAATAAGCATCTTGGTTGACAGTAAAGTTGTGATCTATGATGATAAAAGTCTGATAGGAAGATGATTAAAGTTGATTAAATAATAAAACCTCGATCGCTTTCCATCGCTTTTTGTCTTGGTACAGGTAAGAGCGTTCTGTGTTAATGATCTTCGGATTCCGGTATCGAATCCTATAGTATTGCGTGTCTGTGGTATGCGTCATCCTTAAATATTATGCTTCAGTTCCAAAACTACATTTGCATTTGAGTTGGTTCTTTTCCCCCTATATAAACCAGGTGACATAACACAAAATACTCAATCACCGACTCACTCAGTCACTTATTCACCCACTCACTCCTTCTCCCACTCCATCACTAACGCACTCACTCTTTAGCCTGGTTAGTCACTTACTCACTGACTATTTGGCACACCCAGTCACACGCTCGTTTCCCTTTTCACCGACTCAGTCATTCATTCGCTCACTCTCCTCCACTCGGTCACTCACTCACTCTTTAGCCCATTCACTCACTTTCTCACTCACTCTTTCGTCCACTCACTTAATCAATCACTCATCCTTTTGAAGATTCAGTCACTCACTCACTCATTCACTATTTCGCCCACTCACTTTCTACCGTGACTTCCTCGTGACAGTATTTTGACAGTTAGGCGGAGATTTATTCCAATCTTCGGTTTTCTAATCTGCCTTTTGCTGATTGGTTGAAAGGGGAATTACCGAACGAAAGGCGATTCGCAAGAATACTACCTCTAAACAAGTGCATCATATTATAAACTCGACTTATAGAAGAAAGTAATCTACCATTTGTTTAGTGATCTGATAAAAATATGCTTATCTTACTCGACACATTATTTATATTTCGCGGGTACATCGCGTATAATCTGAGTTCCATCTGAACAATAAAGCATCGGAGTACATCAAATGTATCACCTGCTTTGTGCTTAATTGAGAGAGAGAGAGAGAGAGAGAGAGAGAGAGAGATAGATAGATAGATAGATAGATAGAGTGTGTGTCAGACAGACAGACAGACAGAAAGACATTCAGAGAGAGAGAGAGAGAGAGAGAGAGAGAGATGGGGGAGAGGAAGACACAGAGAAAAAAGGGAATTGCCGAACGTAAGGCTTTGCCGTAATTGGTAGTTGTCCCAAGACTGGCTAGTTCTTGGATGTTTCACTAAAACTAACCTAATCCTATTTTTCTCATATTTTGATGCGAAATTATTCAAGCCAAACAACACGGTACCGATGACAATTTCATTCTCTTTGTTTTACAACCTGCACAGATCTGCATCTCTAACCTAATATTATATTCTAGGCAGATGTTTTTTTTATATATCTTCTCCCCATTTCAACGTCTCCTAGTTCCCGTTTCACGCCGCCGTCTTCTGATGATGACACCCAGCGATGTTCGTCTTCCTTTGATCAGTGTCCCGTTCTGTTTGTAACATTGCCGTTAATTTAGCAATAATCTCCCGCGACGAGACAAAAGTAAGATGGTTGCTTCCATCAATTCTCGTTGGAAATAAATGAAACTCGCCGAGAAGTTGGACATCAAAACAAAGACGCGGCTAACGCGAACACCATGTAAAGGTCAAAGGACACTGACTGATACGTACAATTCGAGGATAACAAGGATGACAATGGTTGAAGCCAATTATTAATGAGAGATCTACCTGTAATTGGTACTGTTGGTTGACCTTAATTCAGTTTATTTACTTCCTTAGAAGTAGAAAAAATCATCAAATCGTGACCAATGAGACTAAAGACACACGAATAACAGCACTGATTGTTCAACAACAAGAGGAACTCTGGGATATGAAAACAATACTTATTTTTATATTTATTTAATGTTGTTGTCTGAAGCTTCCTCGGTTTAGCAGCTAATAAACAAGTCGCTTTGTATGTTATCGTAGGAAGGTCATGCATAATCGGGTAATCATGATAGTCTGAGTGGACGTTTCATGATTTAATTAGCAAATTCAGTCTGAATTATTTCGATTGGCTAGTTTAGCCGGCTACAGTATAAAGTCAGAATTTGAACTTATCTGACAAAGTATAATATAATAGATGGATTATGTATTATTAGCCAATAAGTGGAACATTGACCCCCTTCGAAGATGTATAAAAATAATAAATGTACATTTATATAAGTTGGTATAATAATTTTTAATCATATTCATAGATAAATGACACTGGTTTATAACCGAGCTAATTGCTTAACAAGAGAAAGTCTTTCTCTTTCAGCGGCATATACATTTTCTAAACTTTCGAAAGGGAGACTGAATCGATGATCAAAACATTTGTTGTTATTCCCAGGTTAGTGTCACGGCTTTCGTTCATCAAACACAGTCAGCCACAGCACAAAAGAATAACAACAACAACAACAACATCCATCATCTGTATAGTTCGTGGCCACGATGATAACCCGACATAAGATGGTACATCGTTAACTTGCTGTTCGTAATAGATCACAGATGTCGTTGACTAGCCAGAGGCAGCCATTTAGATTAATGAAACACGTAAACGGCATACGTCAACCATATAACGTCGTCGTTGACGTAACCAGCACAAGCTTTGTGGGACATCGAAGAGGACCAACACAGCATTCTAATCATCAGGTTTAGTAGGACGCTAACTTTGTGTAACACGAGTATATAATGGACCAACTTAAGGTAGGTAATTGGTTATTCTACGTGTATTATGTTAACTGATGACTTCGTTATATACTGTATGTGTTTCTGTATTAAATAATTTGGTTAACGGCCACAGCCAATTACAAATAATTATAATTATATAATCATATGAATGAGTGAGTGAGTGAGTAAGTGAGTGAGCGAGTGAGTGAGTGATATATATATATATATATATATATATATATATATATATATATATGTGTGTGTGTGTGTGTGTGTGTGTGTGTGTGTGTGTGTGTGTGTGTGTGTGTGTGTGCAAGTCTATGCGTGTACTCACGTGTGGGGGGCACCTCTCAGTTAGATGAAAACCATTTATTCCTAAAAACAAATATAATTATTTTCAGCTGTTTTGTAGCACATTTGACACTTCTTGTATCAACACACAATCTACAAATGTGAAGATATACCTCCTGGCTGTGGTATCTGATGGTGGCCGAGTGATGAAGTGCCGAACAAGTACCCAGTTGGTACCGAGTTTGATTCAATTAAAACTGGCTAGCATTTCAGGTACTCACTGGTTATTGCAGCCACTAACGAGTACTTCCTTTGGCTACGATGAGTGGCCATAGTGATTTTGAACCTATAATTGTGAATTGTAAACAGTATGCCACTTGAGGATCTGAGTGTTGAAAGTAATTGTATAGATGATGATTGATGATGATTGATGTTTTACGGCCACTTTTGTGCACATGGTAGGCTAAATGGACCGAGCGACCTCCAAAGGTAATGGCGGCGAAATCAAAGATGAAACACCCTTCGGATGTGCCCACGCCGAGATTCGAAACCGGGTGGTAGTGATCTGTGGTCCAACACGCCGTTAGACCATGAAGGCGCCCTAATTGTAGAGACATCCAGGGGGCAAAGTGCATTTAAAAAAAGAAAACCTATACCAACAACATAACCGCGTCATTTTTCTTCCTCATAACTAATTGATCGAATATTTGAAGCTGGAATCTGCTCCTTTTCGGTCCGAGCTACATACTTCCTTCATACAGACTCAAAGAGGGATTCGGTAAATAAAAGATGAACCGGCTTGACATTGATGGATTACTCCCTTTCAACATCATATTAGTTAACTATCAGTTAAAGACACGATACTATATTGACGATTTCGCAATAATTTCTAACCCAATCAACTGGTGGATGAGGAATCTGCAATTTAAGTAGCACTCCCCAACATTAATCTAGGGCGGAAGTCCGTACATTAGCCGGGCTGAATTCAGACATCATAGGTATTGTTAGAAATGCATTGATATTTGTATAAGAGATACTATAGTACTATAATACATTCTTCCTGCCTAAAATGATACTCCCAACGTAAGCTTCGATGGTGACAAGCTCCCTATACGATTACTGATAGAAGGGTCGTTTAGAATAGTTAGATTACGTAGATTATGTTTACTCATATTCTGTATTCTGTATATTCTGTGTAAGGTTCACCTTTTTGCGTCTAGTTTTCGTACAAATGAGTACTTTGACTAAAACAAAGGTTCTTTGGTCTTGTGGTATCAATCCTTTCAGCTGTTTAACTCGGGACACCTTATATAGCACAATGTCTTATTTTATGTAACACACTATAATATATATATATATATATATATATATATATATATGTGTGTGTGTATCTGCTTGCAGGCGTGCGTGTGTGCATGTGTGTGCGCGTGTGTGTATGTGTGCGTATGTGTGTGTGTGCTTGTATGTCTGTGAGTTTCTGTGTGTGCGTGTGTCTGTGTGTGTCTGCGTGTCTTAGTCTGTGCGTGTGTGCGTGCGTGTGTGCGTGTGTGTGTGTGTGGGCGCGTGCGCGCGTGTGTTTTAGGTGTGTATAATAAGGCACAGGCATAGATAATCTCGAACCGTGAATTCAAATTCTGGACGTCTCTTCAGGGGACTGAATCCAGAGTGGCGACTTTTCTTGCTGAGACATGTGTAATGTCTCACCAGTTCCTAAGCCGCCAAACAAAAACAAAAAAACAAATCACCTACAGCCAACCAAGTTAGATCACAGCAGTAGTGTGAAAGCGGATTCAACTCCAACTCATCCCTCTGTTTATGGGATGATTCTTGAAGTAGTCACGTCTCGACAATAATATGATCCAGGTATGACCATTACTGCTGACTTAACACAAACCAATCACCGAACCAACAATAATATATTACAAAATAAAATCTGTTATCTTCTTTATTATATGAGTCTTGGCATTATATCATTTATTTGAACTAATATTGTTTAAGCGCTGTTACATATTCGTCGAGTCGTGGTGGCGCAGTTAGTTAGAGCGTATGACTCGTAACCGAACGGTCGCGGGTTCGAGGCTCCGGGACGTGCAATGCCGTCATGTGGCGACTGGTTCACTCATCCACAAAAATGATGCGATGGCTAAGTGTGTTTGAGTAACGCTTTGCGCCTATAATGGCAGCATGCGTTGTATGCTCCCTTGGGAGTTAATGTGTGTGCTGGGTTGAAACGGACCTGAGACAGGGATAGTAATACTGAAAAGCGCCTTAAAGCAGCTATCTAGCTGAATAGGGCACTATATAAATATAACTTGTTACTTTTATGTTATATATATTGCAACATACTAATATATATATATATATATATATATATATAAATTACCATCTTCTCTAGTCCAAGAAACGTTTGTTTGATGAGTGAGTGTTTTTTGATGTACCATAACCACTTTTATATCACTATCTAATCTAATGCACCAAGTTGAAGATAATAATAACACTGAGTTTACCTTACTGTAGATGATAGCCTAAGGAATGTTTTATCTTATCATGTCTATCTAATGATGAGACGTCGGTTGCTAAATCGCTAAAATATATCCCAGCATTACTGGACCGTGGATATCAAGCTGTGTCGCCCCATTCAGCCTACCAACTGCCTAAGATTGGCCACAAAATAACAACTTTTGTTTTCAACATTTTACAACAAGCATAAAAACGCCTCCCATATTTTTGAGGCGAAAAAATTACTTCTCTTACTGAAACGTTATGACCCATTCTCCACGAACCTTGAACAAAACTGACAATGTGAACAGCCGACACGTTATCGAAATACACAAATTACAATGTGTACGCATGGAAACCTGTTTCGATCCAGATTCCTTATTACAACAATGTAAGAAAGTCATGCCGTTATTACAACATGTTAAATTATATCAGCTTTGCTATGTATAATGTAGAATCTGTATTGTTGTCTAGCGAAACGACCTATTAATTCGTTCAATGCTGTTTGATGGATTTATACTCGTTTGTTAATCCGGCAGGCATCTCCATGGGTGCGGACAGATAGAACATTCTAGTTAACAGACAGAGAATACACTATCGTTTATTAATATATATATATATATATATATATATATATATATATATATATATATATATATATAAAAAAGGCACTTAAATGGATATCAAAATATAGATTTAAAATATCAAAGAGGGGACGATTTAGACCTATTCCAACAAAAAGGGATAGGGCGAGCGAGTCAGTGAGTCAGTGAGTGTTTGCTGCTACTGAAAAAGTGACCCACCCCTCAAATAGGGTGTACAGTGTTTGGGACATTAATGCACAATATAGTGTATGAATGACCGCAATTGACTATTAATGAAAATATTACCACGTTTTCTATCACCTGGTTATTGTGTGATATTTTATGCCGTCGGCTATCTCCGTAACGCAAGGGCAAGGGCCTTTGTCGTACCTATACAAGGGCTACTTACATATCACATTTGATTGTGGTTATTTACGATGCAGTTGCTACGAGTATTCCATATGCCAGACCATATTTGTCTGATTTAGGGACAGATCACAATAACTGGACACATTTTCATACAAATCCGATCTTTATGCTACTGAGAACCAGCATAATATCGTACAAATGAGAGAGAGGCGGGGGGGGGGAGAGGGGAGAGAGAGAGAGGGGGAGAGAGATAGAGAGAGTATAAATGACAGACATTCTTTAAAGCCAGTAAATGATATTTTGACCTCGACACAGAAAGCATAGAAGTCGTTTCCATCAGAGTAAATTGGTTGGACTTCTTCAGGATCTGGCAAGAATTGGGCTTTTTCCAGCAAATATTTACTAGATGGATATGATAAGCATATGAATGTGAATGCTCTGCTTTGGAAGCCACTTATTTAAAAACAAGTTGTAACTCTCCTAAGAATGGTTAGTACCACATCTTATTATAAAAGATATTTGTTTATTTCAAATTCTAAGGATCCATACTTTTATCAACAGTTTTTTTTAAAGATAACCGTTCGTACACCTGCCGCGCTAGATAGGAATCAATTTAAGGAACCGACCAGTTCTTTGAGAGAATGATTTGCTTCAGGCCGACAATAATCAAAACAAGTTAGAGCCTTCATGGAGACAGCATGAAAGATGTAGAACGAGAACGTGGCTGAGATTTCCGGAGCTGTAACAGGTCATCGTTCATCAGTGTCGGTCTGACATTGGTCGGAGGACAAAGCTATTCATCACAGAGGCAAAACATTACTTTGATCGTAATCTGTTAGAACACGTTACCGTGGTCAACGCTCTACCTGTAATACATCAAAGCTGTCATACGATCACCTGAGATAGCTGTTTAACTTATAAAACGGGTGTGAATCCTACATCAGCTGTATGACATTATCCTCTCTGGTAGGATTTTTCGGGGTTTAGGAAGGATATGCGGCAAGCAACTATTTCGAATGTTCATCATTAAATGTTCAATGTTAGTAACAGTCGATTTATTAATATCCTTAATTGTTCAGTCATGGCACTGCAATAATAAGATGGAAACACCGAAGGGAAATTGAAGGACCCTTTAGTGTTGTAAACAGTGTTTGATAGAAATCGCTCTCCTTCCATATGTCATGTCATTAGTTCAGACAAATTCATGTCCCTTATCACAAGCCGCCTCTTGTAATGGAGCAGTCAGGAATAGCCATGATTGCTACATTTTTGCATATTACGGAGATTGAGATCAAACGGTTGTTGAAAGGTTCGCCAGTTAATATAGATAGGGGCGGTTATCCCTTTGTTTATTTCGGTTGTAAGGGAGTTATAATAAGACCACATTTAAAGATAGTTGGATCCATGAAATATGACCTTGTAAAAACATTAAATAAGACATCAGATCTGTAATGTTTTAGATATATACGTACTTGTCCCAATTTAAGTTTAAAATGATCAAAAAGACAATTGTTGTCCATCTAAACCAATATTTCAGTAATCGTTTTAGTCATCAGTGGGATTTGCCTATAAAGGTGATCTCAACCGCGAAACAGTTTTGGATCAGGTATCAGATTATCAATGTGAGATAATATTATTACTTCTTCGTGATATTTCTACTGCATTGGATACAGTTATGTATACTGTATTTCTCTCTATGTTCCAAGACATGTTGGTCTATCAGGTAAAATACTTCAAGAACGTGATTCTTATTTAAAACAATGATCCAAGACCGTGTTCTTTATTGGCATTTTGTTTGATGTTCTATCATGGTTATCTCATATATCTTAGTGTTTAGTTACTAGTCCTTTAGTTTTCAGATTTTAAATACGACATCTTCAAATCATTATACAACAATGACGTCATTAATTTAACTGACACCTCGATGTCAAACAACTCTTATATATCACCAAACCTTAACAATAGATTAAACTTATCTCTTTCCTTGGATCATTTGGAACATTGCCTCTTGGCTGTGGATATTTCAAAATCTTCTAGATGTATTCGCCGATAGAGTATTATGTGTTTCGAATCACTATATCATCAGAAATCTATAAACAAATATACGTCTTTCACTTTTATCAGCCTTCTGTTAGCCAAATGGGTAAGTACAAATTATCAATCTTCAATATCACTCAAATGGATAAGTGCAAATCAGAAAGATGCAGCTCGCATCATGTCAGTCTGAATATATTGCAAGTACCCGTGTCTCGGGGATTGTACGTTAAGTCTAGCAGCTCCACTTTGTGAAAAATATTGCCGACCCGAGATTATAAGTGCGTGGTCTCTCACAGATTTGATATGCATGGCATGTGAACGTTGCATAGTATGCAACTTTGTATATCTTGCAACTTTGTATGTCACGCAATTTGGTATGTCATGAAACTTGGTATGTCATGCAACTTCGTATGTCATGAAACTTTCTATGTTATACAACGTTGTATGTTATGAAATGTTGTATGTTATAAAACCGCTTATATGGCCTAGTGGATAAGAGTGTAGGAATTTCTTAATCTTGGTGATGCTGTACGGGAGGTCGGAGGTTCGAATTGAGGCTGTGGCACTCTATAGCAGGAGGAGTTTTACATCCAACCAGGCAACTGGCAAAGTTTTCTTCCCCTGAATATGCCATATATTGTAAATTCTAAATTCATCTAGAATTAGTCCCCGTGGTGAAGCAGTAAATTACAGATAATTTTCGTCTCCCTCATTTGGGGTAGCTAAGCCACGTAAAATAATTTCCATTTCGATTATTATTAGTATACATATTTAATAGTCTACCATAGTTTACTTATGTCATTGATTATAAACAATAAAAACGTCATAAAGATAACTGATGGAATGATCTGGATAATTGTGGACAAACTCCCGAATTAGATAAATCTCTGGATTTAATTAACGATCTGGATATTTTTTCTTTGTGAATGGGCATAGAAAAGCATCAAAATAGCATACAATTATATCTGGAAGTGTGTCATTCAAATGATATCAGGTTTGAATTATTGTACGGTAGTAAATATGTATATCTGCGTGCTAATTTTGAAGATATTGTTAATGACGTAGAATTATGGTTCGAATGTCACCTGAAACAACACAAAGAAGACGTCCTTGAATTTCAAACACAGAAGCAGATCTAACAAATAAACGCTAATGAGATGTAACAACAACAGGGAGAACGTCTTAATAAAACTATGTATTTAGTTATAGTATCCCACTCACGGTCCATTCCTTGACGTCATGAGGGGTCGTGTATGTCTCAGTGATCCAGAGAGCCGGATCTTTGCCTTCTATTAGCGACACCCAAACTGGACAGGTCAATGGGTGGAGGCTAGACTGATATAGACCGACGGTGACGTAACCAAAACAAATACCTCTCGAGTACTGAAGTCAGAACTATAGAGCTATACGACCCACTCCATTAGACCACAATACCACCTATCAACGGTTAGTATGACTACATTTAGCGTAGTCAACAAGCGAACGAGAAGAATAAGAAGAAATACAGTATAATCAACGTGGGAAGAATTTGTAATATAAGTCAAATTAAAATACGATTTAAACGGTTGTTTGTGGATTACTGATCACCGACATGTGATCAAACCCGAGATAAGAATTGGTTTTTTAATGCCAATGTAAACTATATTATTATGAGTGCAAAGATGACCGGATGCGCGACGGAGAGAGCCGTTCACTCGTCGTTGGAAATTAATTAGCAAGTTCGTGTCCAAATGCGTATTTGGATTTGGACTACGTTATGCAACGTTTCAGCTTCTCTAATGAGGTCATTTGCAATATGACGCAATCAGCACGGATTTGATGTGCCATTAGTTTGCCTGGTCTTGTCACATCTGGTCATATCAAGGGGAATTGTTACAGCATGCCGTCACTGTATGACATGGTCTTTGTAAGGGGGGTGGGAAGGTTGTTTTCCCGTAGTGCTCACTGTAGGACATATGGTTATATATTGATAAGAAGGTATATCGCTTTTGTGAGTAAAGGCTATCAAGGGCCTGCGACTTTCAGTTGCTTTATTATATCGTCTAATTAAGGCCTTAGCTACCATATGGTAAACTGGGTCTCACTTCAATTTACTTATTATTCAATCAGTATATACCGTACTGTCTGAAACGACCTACAAAGGATTACGACCGCCTGGTGGCTTTCCAGTTGCCTAATTAGAGCGTTAATCAACATTTGGCAGACTAATTCTGCTTTCATTTTACTTGTTAGCCAATCAATACTTGGCAGATTAAATGATACAGCAACCAATCTACGCCAACTATAACCTTAAATAGTCAACATCTGTCGAAATAAGGCAGTCGTTACCATTTTACCTTTTATCCAAACGAAGCCGACCAATTTATGATGAAAATCAATCGAGACGACATAAATGTGGTTTCAAATTCTGATCACTTCTCCGATTAATGCCGTAATATGTAGACTAAATTCGCCTAATCTGAGTGATTAACCAATCAAAATGTCAACACACAATTACGAATAACACTATATTTTAATAGTTCAATACGGTAATATATTTCCGATCACAAACAAACGTTCTACCCCAGTATAAAAACTGCCAAATAAATCAGGCTCAACAGTCAGTCTGCAGTGTTAATGTATCAACTACACTTAAACTGCAATTACACAACACCATGTACTCTACCTGTGGTGGACTGTGTGAAGCTGTCATTTAGATTTCACATCGTAGCACAAGCCGAGACCGGAAAAATAGCCTTATTACGATGTCCGCTGATGTCGCTGTTCAGATTACCATTTCAGACGTGATGACTTTTTAAGCAAATATTCCGATATTATAGTCGAGTGCGTAATGCGGCCGACGAAAGGCAAACGTCGGTTAGTTCGAATACTTCCGAATATCTGTAATTTCCACACGTGATCGTTGATTAGCTGAACACGTACCTAGTTAATTAAAAAGAACTAATGATGTATACATGACACGAAATAAACAGATCAAAAGATAACAAAATCTGTCAATCAGAAAGCTGATTAGTTCCAACTGTAAACAAAATAATATTTGCGATTCACATCCAAACTGCAATAACGACGAGAGGTTGGTAAAACTGATCCAAAAACAATTTGAAAAATTCATCATATCGGATAGGTTATCAGGTATGCTGAATATGAGATGTCCCATTATTTTTCACGTCTTATCAGCGAGTTTTAGTAGATCAAAGAGTTAATAGTATCACTCCATAATTCTAATTCGTATAATGGGCTGTATTTCCGCGTAGGACAACCGATTTCCTGGATATTTCTATTAGGTTTGATGCGCTTTCTGCTTTTCATAAATCTCCGGCGCCATAGAGTAATGTGGAATAATGGAGTTCTGGGAACTGTTAGTAATAGAAGTATGTGCATTAGGTGATTGCAGCTCGAAATGTATTTTTTGTGTTCTGATATATATATATATATATATATATATATATATATATATATCGTAGAAAGTCGCTTCTTATATGTCGTTCAGTACATTGATGTACTCTCTTTTGACCTTACTTTCTGGGGTTTATTGCATGAGGAGAAAATTATTATGCAATGATGTCAAAGGTACGTCATTTTTAGTATCCGACAAGGTCATATTTTGCATGTCGACTCTTCCTCGGAGATTTAATACCCACTAAGACATTGATTTCATAGAATATTTAGAAGTATAGTTATCTCCTCCTATGTAAAAGAAGCTATGAAAATCTGCGGATTAACCTCTTTTTACAATTGAACTGTTTTGGTTATCTTAAGTGAAAATGCTTGGTTGAATAAGGACTGCAGTCGTTCAAAAAAGGCAAATTTTGGTAAGTTCGAATACTTCCGAATATCTGTAATTTCCACACGTGATCGTTGATTAGCTGAACACGTACCTAGTTAATTAAAAAGAACTAATGATGTAGAAATGACACGAAATAAACATATCAAAAGATAAATAATCTGTCAATCAGAAAGCAGATTAGGAATAAAAACGTTTATTAGTAAAGGTCTATGATAATTCCTTGTCCAAAAAAGATTAACAGTTAGCTGTCTGTGCCTCTCGTCTAGGATCAGGATCGCCGTTCAGCAAACTATTAACTCGATTTCTGTTCGTGATGTGAAAATTCCACGTACTACACCCATACCTTAACAAAGTGAAGATAAACAAATAGGGAAATGAGCTAATTTATGAAAATACTAGGAAATAAGATTAATTGTATCTAAATGGCTTGACAACTAAAAAACCTAAATCAGCTGCACCCTCAGGCTAATTTAGTTTTAATAACACTGTCAGTAAGGTGTATCTCAAGCCAGTCTATCTATTGTCCAACAATGAACTTTGATCAAATCAATTAATCTTATTTTAATGCAGGGAGCATTAGTTTATTGTGTGTGTGTGTGTGTAATATATATATATATATATATATATATATATATATATATATATATATATATATATATATATATATATATATATATATATATTGTTATGGTCTGTGGAACAATATCCATTCACGAAATCAGAAGAGAAGGACGAATCTCTCTAACTACGGATGAACTCTCCCAGAGACTCATTTAACACGTAAACATAGAAAAATAACAGGTGATACAATGTTCGTATATACGACAACAATATTACGGGTTCAGGAAACTGGGAAAATAGTGCTTTCTAAATATATAACACGACAACTTCGCACAACTGAATTACCATAGGAGTTTCAAAAGCACCAGCAGGTTGTTGAGATTTCCAATTGCTGCTGTCAGATACCGAACTGCAGCTGAGTGGAATGAGCCACTTGATGGTCTATGTTTGAGTGGATTGGCACAGGTGCTAATCCTCAAATGAGTAGACTAGCCGACATAGTGATCTACAGTTTGTTGGACTGAGCCAGATAGAATGAATTCGACCAGATGACGGTATTTGGTTATGTGGAATGAGCTGAATTATGAACTACAGTTCAGTGGACTGAGCTTAATGCTGATCTTCAACTACATGGATAGGGCAAGATAGTAATATCAGATTGAGTAGACTGAGACAGCTACTGATCTACAGCACAGCTGACTGAGCCAGATACTGATCCATAGTTGGGTGTATTGATCCAGTTACTCATCTACAACTGAGTAGACTGATACACTTAAACTATGAGGTGTGTTCCCTAACTTCTCGCATAAATAATGTTTCAGATAAATCCCAAATCCCACTTCCCCTTTGCATGTAAATAAATTTCGACATTGTGTTGATTTTTCTTCTGGGAGAAAGGATCATGATAATTATGATATGTTAGGCCTAGGAGACAATTTACTTACATATCATGCTGAGCTCCGCATTTTATTGTCAATCGTAACCAATATTTGATTAGCAGTAACTGTTTTACTATTTCCAATCGTTTGCGTTCACAAATAAGACTTAATGTCATTGTAACAACAAAGCGATTCGCAAGATGTACCCATCTTTCTATTCTTTTAATTTCTACGATAACACTAAATAACGTGCAGCAAGCATATCGCCATAACTGGCTTAATAGACTACCTGACTTATAAAGACCACTCGGTGTAAAGAAGTAGAAACAATACTAGCATACCACGTGTGTTTAGAGAATAAATAAGATGTTTTTAATAGTTGGAATATTAATCTGTAATCACCTCATGTTCAATCTAGATTCTTGGTCACAGTAAATAGATATCGTAACTTATTCTTTCCAAAAGTTTTGGCTTATAAATAAAAATTAGTATTTTTTCACTTCCTTTCATTTCATTCTGAGTTGGGTTTTTTGGGGGTCAGAGCTTTACACTCCGCTTTGTGCTAATGTAAACGCATCGTCATTCATCGTTTCTTAATTTCACTTACTTACGAGCTAATATCAAGCGCGTTAGAATTACTGTCATCGCGATGGTTAAAAGATGACAAAGATTCCCGAGAGACATGACTCTAAAGATCTTTCGTCTTACGTTGTGTCCCAAGTGAAAATACAAATCAACTGATATAAGTCATGAAGGAAGCATGCCGTTCACAATATTTCCGCATCATTAAGAGCCGAGACATCGCTGTACCAACTGCTAACGCTTATGATATCGACACCGGGTACGGGTGAGATTAAAACCGGTTAACCTAACATTGAATTATCTGGAAAACCAATTAGGCAAAAATAAACTGCTAGTAATATATCATTCTTCAATCACTATGGTGATTTCGCACATCACCTAGCAGCATTGATCATAAGAAAACAACATTTCGACAAGACATCATCACCTCACATCACCTGAGGACCCCTATTGATACCGCCATCAACAACAAAGACACAACAGAAGTCAACACCAGGTGGCTGTGTCCAATAGGCGACAGCCAGGACTTCCTACCCCAAATTTCAACGAGTGACAAGTCATCTATCTTGGAGATTATTTGGATCTCTATTTAATTTTCTTATCTCGGAAGTGACGGTGTATGTGAGTGTGTAGGTAGAGCAATGATCGTGGGATGTCTGCGGAGGTATGGTGAGCTAATGAATTGTGTCTCTACCTAGTTGTATCTGTCCGTCTTTACTTTTGTCTGCCTCCGTGTGTGCATACTTTCATTGTTTTGGCATAAGTATTGGCAATTATAGTAATATACATCACGAGTGAATTCACTCTAATCCATTCCTACAAATACATTTCGGTTTTCTATGTAGATAAATAATGTTGATCAAAACGTCCTATTATAGCTAGTAAATTATACCAATGGCAGCCATGTTGATTAAAATATAATATTAGAAAATACCGATGTCTTTAGTACAACTAACATTAAAATAATAAATAAGCATAATACTCTTATACACAGCAGATTTATCATGCTTCCCATGCTACATTAACGAGGACATTATGAGGTCATACAATTAACACTCATTCTATACAAATTCACCCATTTACAACACGAACCTTTCTCCAACCTGAAAACCCTCATAAACAATGAGTCTTATACACAAGAGTAGATGTTACGTATTCTATACAAGGGGCACCATAACTCTTATTTATAGAGACATTATAATAATTAGGCAAGGTTTCGCAGACTGTCGCTATTTAAGGCACGTCTCGGCAGATCATTAACAAAACCTTTACCCAACCCACAATTATCTCTCGTGTACAATAAAGATTTATTTATAGTAGTCGTTCGTTGTACTGATGAATATTCTCTTGACCTTGAGAGAGAAGTCATGGAATTCATTGGTCAATTTGTGCCCATGGATATATTAATAGGCATAGTAATATCTCCTTTAACATTATATTAATACCAAATCCATATAAGTTTATGTGCGTCATATATATATATATATATATATATATATATATATATATATATATATATATATATATATATATATATATATATATATATATATATATAGTAGTAGTAGTAGTAGTAGTCGTAGTTTAGCTTTTGGCTTTTTCTTTGACCTACAGCTGCGAAAGATGGTAAAATCTACACGATAAGGTGTTATAAAATCAATGCCAAGAAGGGCGTATACAGTATAGAGCTTTATCTGCGTAATCACAGTTACAGATGTTTAAGGTGATATAGACAGCTATAAATGAGTAGATTCTATAAACGAGTCGTTTGTTTATGGCATCACAATAATTCAAAATATATATATATATATATATATATATATATATATATATATATATATATTTAGAGGTTTAATGTACACAAGGAAGATCTTATTGACCTTGGTATGGACAATCTGGATTTCAGTTGCATCAGGTTGATGATACTGTTCCATGATTTCTGGATGAGGACTCTTGGTAGGCATCTACATTATACGTCGGGAATACATCCCAGTTAGGATATCCTGGCTGATGCGGGGATGTCATAAAATAATGAGTATTAAACATTTACTGCATTTATTGGATGTATTCGGTAACCCTGGCTTCAACAGAACTTGTATTCACTAATACAAATGTTGAGCATGTGGCACGATTTCGAATTATGACGCAATGCAATTGAGTTAGGATCCCATGTGTTTATAACATATTTTAGTCATTAACTTTTTCATGTGGCTGGGCATGACATTTTCTGAAAAGGGACGAAATGGTTTTTAGTCCAAAACCAATTCCACATTTAATATAAATATATATTTCTACTGTTTTTGTTAATGACGATGTTAATTTTGTTTTTGAACATCTGGAAGCTGCAGCGTTAATCAACTGCTGTGGGAGAATAATGTTTGAAAAACATTAATTACGAACACCCCTTTCCTGTCTTGATCAAGAGTTACTCAGAGTTACTATAATCTGGTAAAGTCACCAGAATGTGCAGCATCACAATTCAAATCTGTCTCTTCTCAACTCAATGGGCTGTTAGTCCAAAAACTGGCTCTAGCAATATTAAGGGGGGGGGGGGTTATAATCCATTTTTTGGAAATTACCAGCAAATTTAGCTCATACCGTTTCCACTTTGCTTTGAATTGTATGAACATCTGACATTGTTAAAATTGTAAATTATAATATTTTTGTTTAGGAACATATAACTAACTGACGAACAACTTCTATAGAACAATCACTCATCAATGAACTTAGTCCATGATTACATAGGAAGTGATCGAGTCAAGATAATTAAATGTTAGGATTCCCCTGAGATACGGAATTAGCATTTGTCCAATGACAACAAAAGGTCATTCATTATATTTGTTACAATAATATTAAAACCACAATAACTGACCCAATGTTTAAATAACCCCCCCCCCTTCTATTCTCCTTTATCCTCCCCCTCTCAACCCCTCTCTCTCTCACTCTCTCTCTCTCTCTCTCTCTCTCTCTCTCTCTTATATATATATATATATATATATATATATATATATATATATATATATATTATCATCATATACCCAAAATCATATTTTGAAATTAATTTATAGTGATGGATAATATATATATATATATATATATATATATATATATATATATATATATATATATATATATCGCGTGATTCAAGGTTATCATTTTTTACAAACTGTTTTGGACTAGTTTATATCTGATTTTGTAAACAGTATAGATATTTCTGATTTACATGGAATATTAATACTAACTACAATATTTCTAGCGAATAGAATGTATTTCCATTAATAAGAGTCTGGTCAGTATCATTTATAATAATACTAATCGTGATTATAAATGTAAATACAATTATTGTAGCATTTTCACTTTTATAATTAATTTGAAGCTAGCTAGTAAAAAATATCGTGAAATAGTATAATACAGCTAACGGAATTAGTATATGAAGACAAGCATGTCATAATAATAATAATAATAGTAATAATAATAATAATAATAATTAGTGGTTAAAATGAGTTATCTTCAAATGTTATCTCGGCTTACATCTTCCTTCGGGTTACGTACTTCAAACGAGGTACGTAATGACATCAGCCGACGTCCGTCAGACTTACGACGAACAGTGCCTCTACCGGATCATGTTGTTATTAATCAGCTTCTTTGATCAAATCCCGATTCTACTTTGATGAGTATCACGTGATCTGGGGATCTTTAGGTATTAACACTTCTGATACTCGGGCATCACTTAGATAAATTCGGAACAAAATGTATGAGTACGTTATTCGTTTCGTCTCGGCTCTAGTTAAATATGAGATATAGGACGGAGAGGCGATTCCTTATTGAAACATCCCACAAAGACAGGCATGGGCCGGGTTCTTTCCCATAACTTGAATGTTGGAATAACATCGCAGCATCAAGTAAACTGTCGCCCCCCCCCACCATATCAATGTCCTTTGTCTGAGAGATGGCCATAACTAGACCTAGAGTGAGTGAGTGAGTGAGTGAGTGAGTGAGTGAGTGAGTGAGTGAGTGAGTGAGTGAGTGAGTGAGTGAGTGAGTGAGTGAGTGGAATGGTGGATGAGTGGTGGTGGTGGTGAGTGAGTGAGTGAGTGAGTGGTGGTGGTGAGTGAGTGAGTGGTGAGTGGTGGTGAGTGAGTGGTGGTGGTGGTGGTGGTGGTGAGTGAGTGAGTGAGTGAGTGAGTGAGTGAGTGAGTGAGTGAGTGAGTGAGTGAGTGAGTGAGTGAGTGAGTGAGTGAGTGAGTGAGTGAGTGAGTGAGTGAGTGAGTGAGTCAGTGAGTCAGTGAGTCGAGTGAGTCAGTGAGTCAGTGAGTCAGTGAGTCAGTGAGTCAGTGAGTCAGTGAGTCAGTGAGTCAGTGAGTGAGTCAGTGAGTCAGTGAGTCAGTGAGTGGATATGGGTTAATGACACATCGCCCTTTGTTGTTTTTGTTGTTTTTCTATTTCTTATTATACATTCTCTGCTGAATCCATTATATTACCAATCTGGGATTACCATAGCCGTACATTCGTAGATAAACCCTCTCCGAGATTAACATCATTAATGGTAACAGGACGTCCTCAGCTAAGATATACTGAAAGTGGCAAATCCTGCCAGCATCATTAATTGAAGTTAAAATTATCAGAACTACATCGGCGAGTGTGAACATTGTCCAGCCCTCGATTGTCCCAGAGCACCAGCCAAACCACTCCCAGTTCTCACCAAACCTACATAATCTGCCACTGTTAGTACGTAGTTATATGCGAGTTCCTATTATGACGTGGCCACTGACCCTTGCTGACAAACGGAATACATGAAAGTGATATTGGATACATAAACTACCGGTTTAATCCTTAGCCAGACAATATCACTTCATGTTTACGACCGAGTTGTTGCCTGTTTACCCTCTTCGTTGACCGCACTATATCCAGACGGCTGAAGGGAACTGCCCTTCGTGGAAAGGAGATAATCAGAACCGAGCCTTTCATATATGGCTAAAACATCCCCTAGACAGAAGCAATGGGTTTTATTATCGGAAAAGGAGATCACAAGGTAGTCACCTAATGCTATATGCCGTAACTGTATTACAGGTTGGAGGTCATCAGTATGTTCTGGTGTCTAAGAGCAAACTGTCTGGGATACAAATTAACAGCCAAAAGGGTAGAGAAGTCTACTTCACGATAGATAGTTGATCTGCATCTGATTGGACCGAACCAGCTGTTGGTCTACAGTTGAGTAGACTGTGACTGATACTCTAAGGCTACTTCACAAGAAATCATTGATCCGCATCTGATTGAACCGAACCAGCTGCTGGTCTCCAGTTGAGTAGATTGGGACTGATATTGTTCCAGAGCAGAGGGAACCGAACCAGACACACGGATGCACAGCGGAGTGAACTGAGAGAGATACTGATCACAGGCCAAGTGGACTGGTCCGGATTTGATATATATATATATATATATATATATATATATATATATATATATATATATATATATATATATATATATATATTAATGAGTTTACTATTGATTGACAGCTGAATAGACTGAGACAGATCCTGGTGACAAACCAAGTGGACTGAGCCAGATAAGTATCTAATCTACACCAAAGTGGGACTCATGGAGCTACTGATTGACAGCTGAATGGACTGAGATAGATCCTGATCAAAGGTCGAGTAGACTGAGCCAGATAAGTATCTACGTCAATGAAGGGCTGATGGAGCTACTGATATACAGCTGAATGGACTGAGACAAGTGGAGGTTGTAAGCTATTTATAAACCATCCAAATTAACTAAAACAAATCGGAACTTAGAGCTTTCATATAATATTTGTCTGACTCCACATCCTGTACTATGACCTATCAACAGATCAATGGACATATATGGCCCATATACGTAATCCATTATATATGTCATTCACGTGCCATTTTCACGCTTAATTCATGCTTTCATCCAAATTCTCTTTTGAAGTGCAAAGGATGATAACATCCTTATCTCTGTTATGTCAGCTTCAATTTGCTAGAAACATTAATTTTTAGAGATACCAATTAAAGTGTTTGGTGGATTGCTTGCATTATTTCATTAAAGACCACACCAAGGCAAAATGCAGCATAACCCGTGCTAAGAACAATATTTTGGTCTGTTCGTGTCACTACCATATAACAATTGATAAAAGACGCACTATAAGCGACATGTTATGTAAACGATACAGAAAGAGGGGACCATTTAATTACCAAATTAGCCACTAATCATAGATTAAAGAACTCAGAATAAAATAATAAATTCGGATTAAGCTTGGGCTCATCTACGATTGTTCACCGAAACAAACCAGCTAGGTGATACGCATTGCCACAAACTAGGAGTGATGTTAACACATTAACAGTACCAACAGTGTGCGATGTATCATACATGTAGTGTCAGGACTATCTTAATTGGCCATTGTTCTGTCAAAGACCACCGTAGATTGTTCGTTTCATCTTTCTATCCATCAGTGAGTTCAACAAGTACAACTTACAGTAATTTGCCATCTGTGGTTAAGAATTAAACCCAATGAACCCAAGCCAGAATGAAAAATATATGTTCTATAAACTAATAACGCCATAATTGTATATTTTCTGTAGACATCTGGAGCCATCGTTGATTCATCAGGGAGATTAACAATTTGTTCGCGCTATATAATGCGCAATTGATAGATTGGGAGATAATTTGTTAGACATTAGCAGAAATGTTGCCATCTCCGATTAATGGCATTGGTCATTCTTTATAAAGTAAAATCAACTGATACACGCCTGAGTTGACTGAGACAGATACTGATAACAAGCCAAGTGGACTGAGCCCGATAAGTGTCTACATCAATGTGGAGCTATTCGAACTACTGATTGACAGCTGAGTGGACTGAGACTGATCCTGATCACAAGCCAAATGGACTGAGCCAGATAAATGTCTACATCAGTGTGGGGCTGATGGGGCTGATTGACAGCTGAGTGGATCTAAACTTGGCTCCCTACAAAGACAAAATGCAGCATAACCATAGCTGAGAATATTATTTAGGTATGTTTGTGCCGCTACCATATAACAATGGATAAAACTGCAGTGTAACAAATATCTTGTGTAAACGATATAAGAGGCGGGGGGGTATATTTAATAACCAAATTGTCTTATTTCGGTGAAGAAATTAGCCACTAATCACAGAATAAAGCACTCAGAATAAAATAATAAAATCGGATTAAGCTTGAAACAAACCAGCTAGGTAATACGCATTGCCACAAACTAGGAGTGATATTAACACATTAACAGTACCAACAGTGTGCGATATATCATACATGTATGTTCAGGACTATCTTAATTGCCCACTGTTCCTTCAAAGACCACCGCAGATTGTTCGTTTCATTTATCTATCCATCAGTGAGTTCAGGAAGTACAACTTATACTTACATGTCATCTGTGGCTAAGAGTCAAACCCAACGAATCCAAACCTGAATGAACAATATATTTTCTATAAACCAATAAAGCCATAATTGTATAATTTCTGTAGACATCTGGACCCATGGCTGATTCATCAGGGACATTATAAAATTTGTGGCCCTGTATACTGTGTAATTGATAGATTGGGAGAGAATTTGTCAGATATTAGCAGAAGTATTACCCTCTCCGATTAATGGCATTGGTCTTTCTTTATGAAATAAAATAGACGGACATTTCCCAATGAATTATAGATGGCAACTAATGATTCCATTTTCAATGACTGTTCTAGTTCCATCGAGTATCTAATACCATTATACATTCCCTTCTGAGAGAATAGACATATCGTTATCGATCTGGTACAGTTAATGTCGTTTTCATCATTATTGAGGCGCGCCTCCGTGGTCTAACTGGTAGCGTCGTTGACCACACATCTCAACCACCTGAGTTCAAATCTCGGCGTGGACATGTCTGAAGGGTATTTCATCTTTCACTTCGCCTCATTACCAATTTAGCCTACATTGTCCACAAAATGGCTGTAAAAACGTCGAACTATACCATTTTTGATAGGAGAATTGTTGGATATTTCGTTCCATCCTACTTAATGTTTGTATCGACATCCGCCGAATACCAGGTCCATCATCGCGGTAATAAAATCTCTCACATACGAGACATTTACTTAGTCTGTCATGAACTCGGTAGTTGGATGGTAAGAACCATCGATGCCAACCATACTTATCTTCGTCTACAAGTCATGAATAGATAATATAATATACTGTATGAATAAATATCCAGACATTCGTGAATATGTCCAAGACTTCGTCCAGTGATAAATCTAGCTGTTGAATGAGTACACCTTATACATGGAACTACATTAAAATGGAGAACGCATTCCCGTACTGACGTTTCGTTTGATGTATGTTAATGCCGAGACCTCATCTTCCATACTAAGATGTATATTTCTATCCGTAGATGTATTATTTCCGGGAATAATACATCCTAATCAGGTGACAGCCAAAATGTCAATTGGAATCGATCAAACCAGAACATAGCTGGTTATGTATTCGTCTCGTCACCGAAATCTTAATAGTATCACGACCAATCTATGGTCCTAGCCGTAAACTGATCAATCTTTACAGAGTTTCTCTTTTTATAAATCTCATCCATGCGACGCCATCATTTGTTCTCTACTATTGATCCCTACCAGAAAGGAATACTTAACTGTATGGGGAAAGAATTATTCCCGAATATACCTTTATAAGAGGCAGACGGAACTAAAGTAATAGAAACCGAAGTGATTTGTGTAGTAACAAAAATATATATTATAAACGAATTACGTGTATACATTGTCAGGTTTTAGATGCATGCACGGAAATCTTCTATTCGCTTCTTGCTATACCATGATCCCCGGAAGATTGCCTAACACGGTACTACAGGCTAGAATGGAAAGCTTTGCATTAGTTAGCATGAGTTAGTATACGACGGGGCTCTCATCTCAGGTAGGAAAAAAGGTAAATAGATTGGAATTAGCTTATTTGTTCTGATTGAAGAACATCAGCAGAATGACAAACAGATACCCAACACAGACTGTAGCGTAACATAAACATCAACTCAATTAACAACTCCCAATGCAAGGTAAACTAAAAAGCGTGTTTTTGTAGCCTTCAATACTGTCAGGTAATAGACTGATGTGTTTCCCATTTAGGATTTATGGAGCTCATAATAATAATCTATGCTTATTAGATCGAATTGTTTTACAGTTATACTGCTTCAGATATTTGTGTCAATAAGAATCCTATATTAACATCGTGTGGTCGAGATTACAAATTGATTCAATCTGATGATGATGATGATGATTGATGATGATTGATGTTTTATGGCCACTTTTGTGCACATTGTAGTCTATATGGGCCGAGCGACCTCCAACGGTAATGAAGGGACGTCTTAGGTCAAACACTCGTCAGATATGCCCACGCAGAGGTTTGAACTCGGGTGGTATTGATCTGTGCTCCAACGCGCTACCAACTAGACCACGGAAGCGCCCCAAATTGATTCAATGTATCCACCCGGATACCATCAGAGACTGTTATGGAAAAGGGAAATAAATTAGCATTCTGTAGAACTGTTTCCCTACACCACACTCACCCACTCACTTACTTACTTACTCACTCACTCCCATAATCACTCACTGGACCAAGCACACAAACTCTAACAATATTCCCATATGCCTTATTAGTAAAATGGAAATAAAATAAAACCCACTTCAAGTTAGAACCATGTAATTGTCTGTTGAAAGCTGTAGATATACCATTCTTTTATGCTCTCTTCCGACACAGGAAGTCCGAGAATCAAGTGTTCCGCTGCC
The DNA here is from genome assembly GCA_025642065.1 of Paralvinella palmiformis. Classification (NCBI taxonomy): domain Eukaryota; kingdom Metazoa; phylum Annelida; class Polychaeta; order Terebellida; family Alvinellidae; genus Paralvinella; species Paralvinella palmiformis. Next base: position 99,087 of record JAODUP010000144.1, on the reverse strand, counting down.
CAGTAACCTAGATATAGTGTACAGTCAATAATCCCGCAGTAATAATTCGCTAGACGGCGCCACGTTCCTATGCTTGCACTTCATAGTGCACAGAACAATACCTCTTAAGAGACAAAATCGGACAGTTGTTTAGGAGAGAGAGAGAGAGAGCTCGGTCTCTCTATCACAAGGAAGCGATGCAATAAGAAGAGCTGTTTCTTAATGGTCTATTAAATGGAAAAGGCTTTCCGAATACAGCCGTGTGGATTCCTTACAGGTTGCGCCTTAAATAAAGGTGGTCCTATGTTCATCGCAGAACCTATTTATCATAATAAAAATAGACTATGTCTTGGATGGACCACTGTTATTGGTTCTTTAGAGACACACACACACACACACACACACACACACACACACACACACACACACACACACACAATATATATATATATACACACACACACACACAGAATCTCTTAAAGCCTTTGTTAATGTAGTCCGATCCATGGGTAGCAATCTAACATAGCAGTAGCGGTGACAACCAATGGTTGTTACACAATCGAAAAAACGTGTTCTTCTACATCTCGTTTAAGAAATAATGCGAAGAAAACAGTACTTCGCATTCCAGACGGTATTAGCTTCTCCTCAATCTTCAAACGCGGTCTTTCATACACGAACAAATATTGTCAGTCTTGAGGAAGCGTACCTCGACGTAGAGCATACGTTTTTGTAAACCAGTGATGGACGAGCCGGCAGCATAAAGACATTCCATTATCTAGTCAGGACCACACGGGATACATAACAGACAATCCATCAGAACATTAATCTATGACGGAGATGATAACTTCTGACAACAACTCGCCTCAATCATCCTCTTAACTCATCCTATATGCATAACGCCACTTGGGATTGCTGCGCGGAATGGCATTTGGATCGGACACATTAATTCCTTATTTAACGTTCAGTCATTATCGAGTGTCGAGTAAATGTCAGAGTTCAGAATGTTTTCGATTGTTCGGGCTTTAATATTTATCACCATGGTTACGTAAAAACATGGTGCGCCGATTACGTGCAGCGGCAGGTTTATTTATTGGGATAATAATTAACTAGCGCTTGGTAGCGCATCAAATGTAGCCCGTCACACGATATCGAAAGGTCAACGGATCCATTTTTATCGCCCTCAAAACTGCGACTCCTCAAACGCCCTCAGTGATGTAGCTGTAAATCGGTTAATCTTGCTAGCTAGTATTTAGCCAAAGATTCGTCGCAGAAAAGAAAAGTGTTTGAGATTCTAAATGTTAACAACGTAAACACCTAATCTCACCCGGACACCAGTTCCACGAAATTGATGAGCGTTACACTAATAACAGCATGCAATACATCTCTTTTTGATTGTGTCATTTCGACAGACTATATACTTCACTTATAATAAATTCCCGTCCGCTGTGCAGAAGAAATATGTCAATATGAGAATAGATTTTAAAAGCTAATTCATTCTACATTAGGACCTTCATAGACTTAAAGGCAGAGGCAACTGACTGTTCCCTTGATGCATACATACATTGGGACAGATGGATTCGGATATGTAATTGTTTATTGTCTGAAGCCAGATTCTCCTACTTAAGGACTTTGCCTTCCGATTGCTCTACTTGTTTGCATTTTGCCCCTTAGATTGGATTCGAACTGAGAACGTGCCAATTAATTGTCCAAAATATCTCCTACAAAGCCACTATTACAAGAAAAGGGTAATCGGATGAAATATGTATATTGTTTAAGTCAAAATACCTGTTTTGAGAGAAATTCTGCAATTGGTCTCATGACAACCTTGTATACATTCCGCTGCTTATTTCAGATAGGTGCCAACCTGAAACAGGTAGAGATAAACTCGTCAACACTTCATGTCTCTATGTTTAATTATGGCTTGTTGACGTACGTATGTGTTATACCTGGTCTGACGTTTAATTCCTGGTATGTACATTAACTGTCTTCAAGGCTGATGAACGAAGTCAGATCCACAGTTCTTGGTGATGGGAATTCCAAGTTTTATTTCCGCGTAATTCTCGACGTAACATCGTTTCACGTTCGTCTTTTTTAAGAAGACATTATGGAAGATTTCTTGGATAGAAATTGTTCACGGCTTTATTGTCTACCACCAACAGAAGTTAGTCGTCAAATGGCATTGTGTTTCATTAGCTTTATTTTACTAATTTTGTTGTTGTTGTCATTGTTGTTGTTGTTGTTGTTGTCATTGGTGTTGTTGTTGTTGTTGTTGTCATTGGTGTTGTTGTCATTGTTGTTGTTGTTGTTGTTGTTGTCATTGGTGTTGTTGTTGTTGTTGTCATTGGTGTTGTTGTTGTTGTCATTGGTGTTGCTGTTGTTGTCATTGGTGTTGCTGTTGTTGTCATTGGTGTTGTTGTTGTTGCCATTGGTGTTGTTGTCATTGTTGTTGTTGTTGTTGTCATTGTTGTTGTTGTTGTCATTGGTGTTGTTGTTGTTGTTGTCATTGGTGTTGTTGTTGTTGTCATTGGTGTTGTTGTTGTTGTCATTGGTGTTGTTGTTGTTGTCATTGGTGTTGTTGTTGTTGTCATTGGTGTTGTTGTTGTTGTCATTGGTGTTGTTGTTGTTGTCATTGGTGTTGTTGTTGTTGTTGTTGCCATTGTTAGTTGTTGTTGTCATTGGTGTTGTTGTTGTTGTCATTGGTGTTGTTGTTGTTGTCATTGGTGTTGTTGTGGTGGCGGTGATGATGGTTCTTTTGCTAGTGTTGTTGTTGTTGTTGTTGTTGCTATTGTTGTAATTAGGTAATGAGGTTCAATCACAGATGAAACATCGTTTAGGAAAAGTCAGGATGAAGTTATTATTGTTGTCGTTATTATTATTATTATTATTATTGTTGTTGTTGTTATTGATGTTATTATCAGTCAATTATAATATGTCTACTTTCATCCAGAACCCATCTCTATCCGGGCACAATTTATATCAATAAGGAATTTCTGGATTGAATTGGCGACCTTCCGTTTTCTTGTCCAGAACTGCATTATTCTGCCATACGAAGCCATCTCCCCCCCCCCCTTAGCCACTCACCCCCTATCTTATTAAAGCCACGCCGGGTTCATTTAAAGGCCTTCACGCAAGAAGACAATACCAAAGACGAGGATGCTCTCTAACAATAATAAAGATAATTAAATTCAATTTCGCTTTTTTAAATTAAATGAAGTATTTTAAATTACATTTGTCACATCGTTTTTTTTTCGTTTATCTTCCTTATCGATGAATAATGTTTGGAATTTCTGCGAACAGTTTCGCCTAATAGCTTGTTACATTGAGAAAAGTACTCAAACTGGATGTCTCCTACATTGAGGATAGTAGTCAAAATGGATGTCTCCTATATTGAGGATAGTAGTCAAAATGGATATCTCCTACATTGAGGGTAGTAGTCAAAATGGATGTCTCCTACATTGAGGATTGTAGTCAAAATGGATGTCTCCTACATTGAGGATAGTAATCAAAATGGATGTCTCCTATATTGAGGATTGTAGTCAAAATGGATGTCTCCTACATTGAGGATAGTAGTCAAAATGGATGTCTCCTTTATTGAGGATTGTAGTCAAAATGGATGTCTCCTATATTGAGGATAATAATCAAAATGGATGTCTCCTACATTGAGGATAGTAATCAAAATGGATGTCTCCTATATTGAGGATTGTAGTCAAAATGGATGTCTCCTACATTGAGGATAATAGTCAAATTCGATGTTTTCTATATTTAGGATAATAGTCAAATTCGATTTTTTCTATATTGAGGATAGTAGTCAAAATGAATGTCTCCAACATTGAGGATAGTAGTCAAAATGGATGTCTCCAACATTGAGGATAGTAGTCAAAATGGATGTCTCCAACATTGAGGATAGTAGTCAAAATGGATGTCTCCTTTATTGAGGATTGTAGTCAAAATGGATGTCTCCTATATTGAGGATAGTAATCAAAACGGATGTCTCCTATATTGAGGATAATAGTCAAATTCGATGTTTTCTATATTTAGGATAGTAGTCAAAATGGATGTCTCCAACATTGAGGATAGTAATCAAAATGGATGTCTCCTATATTGAGGTTAGTAGTAAAATTGGATGTCTCCTATATTGAGGATAGTCGTCTAAATGGATTTCTGCTATTTTGAGGATAGTAGCCATGATGGTTGTGTCCAAACGTTTTAAAGCTCGTTCCTTGCCTCAGGTGGCCATTCCTTATTTTCTAAGACGTCATCACACTTTTCAGAAGTACTTGAGCGATAATATAACTATCAATATTGTGGTGACAATGGATCAGTTGTTATCATTGGGTTAAAGCACGTTTAACTGTCATATTTTGGCCAAGCTTCTCTCGGCCACTTGTTTGTGGATACGCAATAGAGAATGAACATTCTTTTGATGGCATACTACTGACAACTCACTTGTACTAAAATAGTATTGACTTAAATCAAAATGGTGGTGTCCGCAGTGCATGGCTTGTTGCATCGGATTGCACACTCGTCAGAGTGTGTATGTGTATGTGTGCGTGTGCGTGCGTGCGTGTGCGTGTGTGTGTGTGTTTCGCGGGCGTGTGTGTGTGTTTGTTTGTGTGTGTTCAAGTGTATTCAAAGGTTTGTGTTCCCAAATTTGATAATATCAGCGTACGCAAACTTTAATCTAACATAATTCATATATAACCTTTAAAAGACAATCAGAAAGGAATTTGCTTATTATACAGCTCTACATAATATAATTATTTGTTTTGTTTCACATAGGTGTTAATTAGATATATGTTAAAAACGTATATTTTAATGTCGAAAAGCGTTTGTTTTTAATATTAAGGAATTCCCCAATTAAACCAAAATTGGCTAAAATATCTCAAAAGTTTTTTTTTTAATACACTTCAACACCACAAACGGTGATCAATTTCTGACTGACATCGCAAATCTAACAATCAACTAATGACGGCAGTCTATTCTCATACATTTGATAGTTTATATCATCAGCAGTAATTCACAAATCCTATATTAAGGGTTATACTGTGGAGACATCTTCCGGAATGTTCCTAGTTTTTAGGTCATTTTCTAACGTCCCCGCCAATCACATGGATCCTGTGATGTCAAGTCATCGTCTTCCTTTCCTCATACTGCAGTACCTAGTTCATTAATGGGTACATCACGTGAGAAGAAAATATTCGTCTCACACTTTTGCTTGATGCTAATTGCATGTCAATCTCATTGTCCCCTCTAACAACAATAGAGCCTAATAGAGTTAGTTATGTGGGTTTATTACGTTGGCATGAAGAATCGGCCAAGGACACGTTCACATCTTTGACACAATAAGAAGTATATACAATACTTAGTAAAAAAAATGGAGTATGTCTGTCTATGTGTTTTTTCTCGTTGTCTATTTGTCTATGTCTTTTTTCTCGTTGTCTGTCTGTCTGTTGTTTTTTTCTTTGTCTGTCTGTCTGTTTCTTTTTTTCTCTTTGTCTGTCTGTCTATTGTTTTCTTCTTCTTTGTCTGTCTGTCTATGTCTTTTCCTCTTTGTTGGTATGTCTACGTTTTTCTCTTTGTATGTGTCTATGTCTTTTTTTTTGTCTGTCTGATTATGTCTTTATTTCTTTGTATGTCTGTCTATGTGTCTTGTTGCTTGTCGGTCTGTCGGGTTCTGTCCGTGTGTCGGTCCGCCTGTCTGTCTGTCTGTCTGTCTGTCTGTCTGAAGCCTATTCTTTAATATCAGACTCTACAGCGGGATCATTTCTACTGAATTCAAACAACGATTTATTCTGTAGGTTTACTTTTGGTTATGTGGCACTAACGCCCGATGATATATATACAGACTATTTTAAGCTGTTTATGTCAATTTATTAAGTAAATTCACATATTAGTCATCACAACTTAAGTGAAATTGATTTCCAAAGGCGTAAAATATTACGAAAATCCACCTTAATCCCCCCTCCCTCTCTCTCTCTATCTCCCTCTCTCTTTCGCTTGCCCCTCTCTATCTCACTCACAATAATTGATTAATATTATCTATTTATACCTCTAATTCAAGGATTAAATAATGAAATAAATTAATCATATTGATAGATCGATCGATCAATTGGTTGATTTATTGATTGACTGATTGATTGCGCGATGGAAGGATTTACTTATTTATTAATCGATTGATTGATTGATTGATTGATTGATTGATTGATATTCAGATGCTTGGTTATATAATTAAACGGGCATATAGCTAATCATCAAGGTAAACACATCAACATTAAATAATTAGATAAGCAGGTTGACTCAGACTAAAGTTTGTTATTTTTACAATTAATTATTTCTTCATTATGTGAGCTTATTTCAAGACTGATCACTCAACCTTTTACAGAATCACACTAACTCAACATATAGGAGAAAGAATCCAAGAAGATTAATGACAATCCTCCGTCGTCGGTTACGCGAAGATATCCACGTCAGCCTTTCTGATGAATGTTTCCATGACAACCTATTTTTATCCTTTATGCAGTGTTTGCGTTATTTACGTTGTACACAAAACATAACAGATCCAAGCTTCGTCTTTATCTGATCATCCTCGTCCATTTCATTAATACGTGGTTGCTTTTAATCAGTGACTTATTAAAGGCTTCCTGGCACTATATTATTACTATTGAGAAGTGTCTAAGGACGAAACGGGGTAAAAGAGTAATGTTATAGCTCTCACATCTCCAATAAGGTTTCCCAGATTCGATGGACGTAGTGCAGTAATTTGTGAAAGGACAAAGGGTCGGTTATCTTTTTGTTTCACGGGTCGAAGAAGACATCAGGAAGTGGAAGAGGGAATTGCAACAAGGATTTAATTCGGACAATTGTCAGTCGGTGTTAATGAGGCTAAATTTAAAACTGAAAGCTTTCGGTTCCAAACTTCAAATTATCTGCCCAGCTCGGGATTTTATTTGCCCTTTTTGAACACCCCCCTTTTTTGGACCCCCCCCCCCCCCAAGCAACATACTGATTAATGCAACCGTAACTATATAACTAGTTCTTAGGATTCAATTATCCTAGATTACGCAAATATGATGCATAGTATAAACTTAGAAATTCCGACAAGATTTGAGATGTAAATTGGCTTGAATAATTCATAAAACAGGATGATATTTTTTTTTTTTAAACCGTTGCGTCAATTATTACTAAGAATAATATTAATCTCGGGAAGATTATGATGAAAAATTATTATTGGTTAAGATTGTTCGTGCACTTAATGAATAGGAAGGAATGCGATGAGATCTTAGGATTCGCGGAAGTTTAATATTCTAACAGTTTCTGACTCGGACAATATATATATATATATATATATATATATATATATATATATATATATATATATATATATATATATATATATATATATATTCAACTATTCCGTCATTAATATGGAAGTCAATTTAAAAGCCAACGAAGTTAATTTTTAAATTATCGGACAGTTTATCTCCCTCACCTATTAGGATGTTGTCTGGGTTGTTAAATCCCCATCACCCAATAATCATCCTCATTACACATATTCTCTTCCTTAAAGGATTGCAATAATCTTTAACTCCGATCCGAGATAATGAAAAGGATTATATGGTTATTAAGATATATATATTATAGAATATATATATATATATATATATATATATATATATATATATATAGTTAATTACTTCAAGGTTTCTGACAAGGTCAGGTGATGATTATTGATGTTTTACGGCCACTTTGCACATGGTAGGCTAAATGGGCCGAGCGACCTCCAAATGTAATGAGCCAAAGTCAAAGACGAAAACACCTCCAGATATGCCCTCGTCGAGATTCGAACACGGGTGGTGGTGATCTGTGATCCAACACGGTATCGCTAGACCACGGAGGCGCCTGGCAAGGTCAGATGAAACTTTCTTCCTCATGTTATTAGATAGATAGAATACTTCATCATCGCAATGGAATATGGTCAACGATAATATTTTAATTAAAACAATTAATCCCATAGCAAATGCTGTTCAATTATACTCTGATTAAGCGTTGTACTATCTGATGTGATTAAAAATGGAATTTTCCTCGAAGTAATAACAGATATAAAGCTATAGTTTGTGTTCACCAGTTATGAAGTTCAAATACGGCTGGCTGGCCGCCTGCGGATGTCTGAATTCACACGAGGGCGTTACTCTTTGTACATAAAGCTCTTCGTGGAATGGACTCTCAGTTTATTCGCGAACCTCTGATCGAGTATCAGCTGAGAAAACAGTTCCAATCATCTTCTTAGACCATCCTGCGAGTACCGAAGTCCAGGATACCCCGCTAGGTAGATGGCTAGGTTTTTCTATCTATGCTCCAAATGTCTAGGAACATGCTCTGACTGTGTATTGGACAATCGGACTGTATGTCTTACTTTAGATTACGTTTAAAACCCATTCTTTTAAAATAACAAATCAAAATTAGTAAATTAGTGTTTTCACGTACTCTTACCTAATTTGTTATATTTACTGCTATTCATATTGTATTATACATTGTTAGGTATTTTCATTGTTTTATTCAATTGTCAAAGCGCTTTTGAAAAATCTAAACAAAATGCGCCAATCAAAAACAAATTTATTATTATTATTATTACGATTATTATTATTGTTGCTGTTTTTAAAAGGATTATGATGCATATAACCGTATGTAATTTATGTTAATCAATTGGTGGATATCTTTAGCAGTGCGTTGACGGATCTTGTTGATGAGTATAAAGGAAAGGCAACTAGACCACAACTTCCATAGGCCCGGATAAATAGACTGTAAAGTCACACAGAAGATATAGTGACTAGTTGTGGATCAGCAAAAGCTGGTATGTTCATTATGAAATGTTCAAGGTTAGTATTATGCCAAATTAGATAATTGTAATAAAAAGATAAAAATTATGCAAGGAAAATCAAAAGACTATTTTCAGTGTTGAGAATAAATTACTATATATAAATATCAGTCTGTCCTCTCAAATATTATTAACCCAGACAAAGATATGGTCCATTGGTTTAATAACTCCTTCTGTCAAAAGATATTAAATTTACAGCAGGGGCTACCCACCAGCACCTTATCGCAAGATGTAACATTGCTAGAAGATTCATGCATATCCATGATGGATACATTTGCGACTGACATCTGACATTGATTAAAGATCCTCTGATAATTTCTGTGCAGTTAATCCTACATGTATGTGACTTGTGAAGATGTGTAACGATATTCGGATAAGCCACATTGCAACGTTAATTAATAAGTCATTATACCTAATTGTTTTCACAAATTCTCTGATACCTTCCCTTGTATACCATTTTTATAAAATCTGTTTAACCCTCTACTATTCTAAACAATTACAGACCGGTACTTTGCTCAAAGTTGAAAGTCATGTCTGGTTTATCTGGTAAAGTACTTGAACGTTTTCAGTCATATTTCAAACAACGATATCGAGGTGTCTATTCGTCTTATCTGAAATCCATGTCATTATCATCTCGTCTACTGCAGGATAATGCCGTACACAGCTCTCTCTCTCTCTCTCTCTCTTATATATATATATATATATATATATATATATATATATATATATATATATATATATATATATATATATATATATTAATAATAATAATAATTATTATTATTATCCAAAACTAATTGCCAATCTCGAATCTTTTCGAGGATCGAAACGATTCGAGCTCAGTAGCACTCCTAGTACACTCATAATCCAAGTACAATGCAAAGTTCATCAGCAAATGATCAGATGGAATTGAAACTTAGAAAGGATAAGCGAGTCTGAAACGGTGAGTTTTCAAATGGTGACGGAAAGAAACTATGCCATTTGATTACTTAACATGTTCAGGGAGTTAATTCCAAAGACTAGGTACAGCAACTGAAAAAGCACGAGTCCCAGCATGATTTTTAACAATGGAAATAGATAACGAGTGAAAACCAGATTAACTGAGCTATCTGGTCTTGGGTATCAAAGAAAGCATGGAACAAACATAGATATGACGGTTCTTCAGAAGAAAGAGTTTGATAGACAATAATGCAGTTTGAAAATTATCCGAGTTTGAACAGGCAGCCAGTGAAGAGAATTCAGAAGTGGGACAGAATGAGAAAACCGAGGGGACCGTGTCACTACACTAGCTAAGCAGTTCTGAACACACTGACGTTTTAAAATATTCTTAGATGCAATTTTATAAAGAGAGTTGCTGTAATCAAGACTACTAGTAATGAGTGCTGTAGCAATGGCTGTGGCGACTGAAAGGGGAATATAGCGACGAATACGATGATGGTTACGAATATAATAGAGGCAGGAGCGACATATCAAAGAAATATGTTTTCTGAAATTAATATCGCTATGAAATGTGACACTAAGATGTACCTATAATGATGAAATATGTTTTGTTGGCATTGAGCCTAACCTTATTGTAACTTCAAATATAGTTCAATGTTGATCACTGACAGACCTTGTTTATTTAAAAAAACAGACAATCAACAAACAGCGAACGACTGAGAGATGAACAGACAGACGGGAGGGAGGAGGGATGTTAAATTAGTATAGATACATCCTAATAGGCAGAAAATTACATTAAGTAATTAAATAAATATATACATTTTGGATCACTGGATAATTAAAATAATCAACAACAAAAAAGTATTCATACCAAATGTTAATTGCTATCTGGTCTGGGTGTTATTAAGGCTGCATTGATAAAGGACTTCTTTTATATTGTTCAAAACTTATTTGGAGCAGATTATTAGAGAGAAGCGACTCTCAAAGATATTATAAAACAGCAGGATCCTTCCCTTTTAGAAGACACTCTGTAAGAGTTATTTAAATAATCTTTTGTCTATGCAGTTCGTTGCGAATATGAGGTCACTTCACCTCCATTTTAGAGCACAGTAAACGTCTAGTTAATGCAAAATTATTAAAACATAGTCTTCGCCTTTTTTGCTGAATTGTAGCTGAAAGTTTGCATTGTGTGTAGGAAAATTCAATGATGAAGGCTTAGAGTTGAATTCGTTGAATATATTTTCGTTATCCAGGCGGGCTAATTGGCAGGAAGAAAATGGTTGAAAGCCACCAGAATGAAATAATTGGTTAATAGCAATTGCGTCGAAATGTGGGCGTGCTTCTACCAAAATATAAACACATTTACTGATCAATGGTGTGTCAACATTTTATAGCAACAATTTCAGATTATTTTCCATTAAACGTTGCCATCATCCACACGAGAATGTCAACATTCTGCGCCGGGACAAACATGGCTTTATAGATGCCAGTTTTGCGGTGCAGTGCGTTAATACAAAATGTGCCATTGTTTCGGTGTCTAGCAGACGAGCAGGTCAAATTGTCTCCGTCTAGACTGTCAACATTTCCAACTGTTACCATCACATTATCAATCTGTCAACGTCACATTTAGGCAATAGTTCTCAATATAAGGCTTAGAGCTAATCAAACTTAAGTGATAGAATACTTCATCATCGCAATGGAATATGGCCAACGATAAACCACAGATATGGCGTAATGGCTTTTTATAAGTCCATCTAATGTTTTCTCCTCTCCATAGGCATCCGTTACGATATACCATTACCAATGGAGAGAAGAATGAACAAATGGATGCGTGCAATTATATTAAGGCGCACAGATGTTTAGAACGAGAGACGGAGTGAGTGAGTGAGTGAGTGATGAGACGCATTTATCTCATATCTTCCTACATTTGCAAATGGATGCAATTAGAATTGCGATATTTGTTATTGCTTATTGAAATGAGGCGAGGACTAGTGGAGACAGATGCTGTCATTAAACCAACGACGGAGAAGACTAACACCAATAACAATACTGCGGTAACAACAATAACAACAACAACAACAACACAAATACCAACAAAAATATAACAACAATGGTTTGATTAACGATAAACTAATTATCATTAGTATTCCCTTGATAATTAAGGCAAATTAATACATTTAATCCGATAATTAATTCCGTCTTTCTTTATTTAGAATACTGAATATCAGTCACGTAAACATGAATATCTCAGTTCTATATACCTATATTCTCTATCTATATACCTATTTATCTATCTTTATCTATTATATATATATATATATATATATATATATATATATATATATATATATATATATATATATATTTATCAAAATAATAAAATAAACGAGAGAGAGAACAGAGAGAGACAGAGACAGAGAGAGAGAGATAGAGAGAGAGAGACAGACAGACAGACAGACAGACAGAGAGAGAGAGATAGTCAGACAGAGAGAGAGAGGGCGGGAGAGATAAATAAATTAGGGTATGAAATCAATGTTTACAAGGACAGATATTTGTAACAGGAAGAGGTGACTCTGCGTTATCTGTTAATCGTCTTTTTTCGACGAGAATATCCCCCCATCACTACTGTATTATTGATGACTTGTTATTCACACATTACATGTATTTACAATATTGACAATGCCAAAAAATATGATGTAGGATTGTGTTATGTCCTTCTGAATCTATATTACAAATGACGAATTAGAGTTAGATAATGATTTAATAATTATTGTACATCACTGAAAAACTGATAACTGATAACTGATATGTTCTATCAAGGACATATTCTTCTAACAATCAAGATGAAATTCTCTTTTCTCAAACGTAAAAGCCTACTACTAACATGCTAAACCATTTGTTCCTGAAGCAATGTCTGGATGTGGAAGCCTTCCTAAAGAGAATATATATATATATATATATATATATATATATATATATATATATATATATATATATATTGTCACTTAACAATCCAATAAGCTATATACTGGCGGCTTAGTGTCTACTAACGGCAGATAAATTCTGGATGTGTGAGCTGAAGAGCGGCTGAGAGTAAGGATTTTACTCATATAGGCAAATACCTCATCTTTCTACGAGTTGCGAAAATGAATTTCGTCAGTCCAACTAGCCGTCAGTAAAACCTTAAAGCTGCAAAAATGTATCTTTTGTTCCTTGGATAAATGTATTTTCGAGCCATATATGGTTGTTCAACAATACAATATGGAAGGGTATGGAAGGGTATGGAAACGTTAAATACTATCTCTCACTGAGTAGACCAAGCCCTTCCACTAAAAATTGGGATTTCCTTATTCTTTAGTTTTCTTTTCTGCCTTTTATTACCAAAGAGACTTAAGTCGACTTGAATTGCTTAGCCTTGGCGATGGTCATACATGTGGGGCATATAGCCAACGGGCTACTGCCAATGGAGTCACATCACACAAGCCAGCAGCGAGAGGTTGTCCTGGGCTCTGGTCTACTCACACTCACTGGGCCATCGGAAGGCCCTTACTACTAAAGACAACATCAAAGTTGCTGACGATACCGGCATCGTGGAATTCATAAGTCTATTTTATAAAGAGTATCATACAGAGGAGACAAATATATTCATACCTTATACAAATAAACACGGTTTGCTTTAATTCTTAAATGGACCAAACATATAATATTTCGCTTCATAAAGTATGCAAATACGAAATGAAAGAGTCAGATCAGATCTGGTAATTACATTTCGTTGAACCAAACATTTGCATAAACCTGTTGAAGATCAGTTTCCTCTAATTTAACACAGAAACTAGCAGTAACAAATGTCCACATGTCCTATCCATTCTGAATCTATGTTGGCACTGGCCCAGAACATCCTAACCTATACATCCTTTAAAACATGTACCTCAATTAATCTGTACATAATTAAATGAATACATAGTTGTATTTATGCATACAAAAAAGTACACATCTGTACATTCGTAAACCTATATATGTCTGGGCTACTCATCAGCCTGTGGGTACCAGATAATCCGCTTTTCGTACGTGACAAATAGGTGCGTGTTTTGGTGTACGTGCGTATGTGTGTGTGTGTGTGTGTGTGTGTGTGTGTGTAGTGTATGTGTGTGTATGTGTATTCTGTATATATATATATATATATATATATATATATATATATATATATATACAGAGAGAGAGAGAGAGAGAGAGAGAGAGATACAGACATCCAAACAGCCACAAACAGACCCACAGACACGCCTATTCATATAGATAGGTTGATCAGAACACAAAAAGTTTGGAGAGGATTAAATATATCTGACTATATATTATTCGATAATACAATAACATTGGACGATCACTATTTTGGGGAACGACACTAATACTTTTTATCCCTTTTTATGCACTTAGTTCATTCCCGAAACCGATAAAGCAACACAGAATATGGACCTGTGTTAGATTTAGAAAGATCTCATCTTTAAATATAAGTGATCCCTAAGAAGAAAAAAGCCAGTGAATACATGAAGGTTACCACGTACCTCATATTACAACTAACTTGGTGAAACCCTCGATCTCGTCGGTTTGTCCAAATAGGAAACTTGGCTTCTTAAAGAGAATATAGCTAATTAACACTGAATTTCGATTACTTTAGTAGGTGATACATTTTGTTTAGGCTCGGCTCTGGTCAACTTAGCACGTATTAAAGAAATAAAATGATCGGATGAAACATCTCACAGACAAACCTAAGACTGGTATTTGAACTCGGATCTTCATGCTTTCATGTAGACAATTTTTAAACCTTACAGATGATGGGAATCGAAATGGCATGGGATATGTTTTACGTCATCGGTAGATCTTTAGTATCACACGTTTTTAAATTGTAGATGTGGATCTTGTGATTGTAATCTTATCAATTACCTCGTCGTCTTCGAGATGGAAGGAAACCTCCTGAATAAAATGAAGGGATGGCCCTCAAAAATATTGATGGCCAATAAATAATGCCAAATATTGAATAGAAGGCGGCAATTTGTAAGGTTAGATTCGTTAAGAAGGGAGTCAAATGCTCTAAGATAATATTTTAGCTTTTAATACAATGAACCAGGTGAATCTGCGTAATCTGATGAAAAAGGATGAATGCAAACGTGAAATCTAAAACTGATCTATATCTCCTTGTAGGCAAAATGTACAGATAGTAGCCAGAGAAGCATCTCTGAAATTGCTTAATGAAATCTACAAATCTGACTGTTGAAATAACAATATACTTTAAGGTATTCGATCAAATCTACATAAAAGATAAATCGCATTTTGAACCTTTAGATTTCATACCTGTATATTATATACCTACGTTTGGACTATTTGCCTAAACCACCTTTTTTAATTAAAGAACAAACATTTTTGTCTTCAACCTGTTTTTGGCCGGTACTTGGCTTCTCTTGAAGTCTTCGTATTGTATTTCAACTCTAGACATCACGCTGAGATATCTCGTTTTGGGGAAAGGTATCTCGTTATTTGAAGACCCGAGTCAGCTGGATATTTTATTTCAGTCATTACGAAATGAACAAGCAAAGGAATTTTTCTTGTGATAATGATAATAAAGCAGATGTTCGTCGACTAAAAAGAGTAGATCTAACGTAAAATAGGTACATTTCAATTGTCTTGAAAACAAAGGTTCACTCTCTATCTATCTATCTATCTATATATCGATCTATCTCCAGTTCGTTACACATTGCAATTGTAAGATCAGAACTTTCTAATAGCGCTTCCTTTGTTTAAAGGGGCGCCTCCGTGGTCTAGCGGTAGCGTGTTGGACTACAGATCACCACCACCCGTGTTCGAATCTCGGCGTGGACATATCTAAAGGGTGTTTCATCTTTGACTTCGCCTCATTATCTTTGAAAGCGCTCGGCACATTTAGCCTACCATGTGCACAAACGTGGCCGTAAAACATCAATCATCATCTTTGCTTATAAATAAAATACGCAAAACTTACTGATAGATAAAAAGATAGATAAAAAAGATAAAATAATTGTTTGTTTTTGGATTATCAGCACTTATCACACACGGGTCAAATAAAAAGAGTCTGTGTTCATGTTTTTAATGACAGTTGTAGATTAGGTGAGTTTAACAGTGTGTTGAAGAACAACTATAAATAGGCTGTTGCCATATCTAAGATATACTCCAAACAGTGAACATGGAGATACGTTTATCTGATTCACTGAAGTTTTTAATATTTTAGATAATATGTTTTTCTTCAAAATTGCACAATTTTTCTTTATCTAAAGTTTACCTTTTTGTCAAATGTTTAAAATGTTGAACAATTTTGTATGTCTGTGTTCAATAAAGTATAGAATTGAGCAAAAATTTATAATATAAAGATGCATCAAAATATAAATGGGGCCCCTTCAAGGTCCACATTGAATTAAAAAGATCCACTCGAAACTAGAGGGGCCCAAAATACTTTAAACTATATCAAATTAGTTCCAAGGAGCCCCATTAAATCTAAAAATATACAAATCTCCTCTGTTCTTATATCTAATTAGTTTTAGTTTGATCAGGTGCCTCAAGACAAGAGGGCCTTTGAGGCCACTCTAGTATTGGGACCCCTGGACTGCAGCCCTTACTAGATCATATGTAAATCAGGCGCGGCATGTATTGTTGTCGTCCGTGCCTTTGATGTACATAAGGACTGAGACTCTGACTAATGGCTGACATATTAGTATCGTGATCACGCAAAGCAGTTCTAAACCCTGTGACCTTTCCATAGATTACACAAAAATTCACATCCCTTCAGTAAAGAAAATGTTCTTCGAAAATATGATCTTAGTCTACAATCCTGACTTGGATATTACGTTTATGGATCGGCGAGAAGCATCATTAGAACAAATATGATACTGGCAGGAAGATAATGATGATGATGATGATGATTATGATGATGCTATTGTCTTTGTTGATGATGATCAATTTAATGATGGCAATCAATCTGTCTTATAATAACTGCCATTGCGCCACGAACCGTTATTCGAAACTCGTATTCGCAGCAAATCCTTTCAATTATTATCCTCGAGAGCTACATTCATTAATAATGGCAGGACGCCTCCGTGGTCTAGCGGTAGCGTGTTGGAACACAGATTACTACCACCCGTGTTCGAATCTCGGCGTGGACATATCTGAAGGGTGTTTAATCTTTGACGTCGCTTCATTACCTTTGGAGGTCGATCGGCCCAGTTAGCCTACCATGTGCACAAAAGTGGCCGTAAAACATCAATCAATCAATCAACCAATCAATAACGGCATTGGACAACCTAAACACACACACACACACACACACACACACACACACATACACAATTATAACGAGTTCTACAAAGTTATAATTTTATATTATCCCAAGATCATCCCTTCTGGTAATTATAATTTCTGTTGGAATAATTGATGCGAAAAGACTTACCGCCGTAGCGTCGGCTGGATTCTATAACACAATTTTCGGACGTAATTTTCCATAATTACAAAATAATTTTGCTAATCATAATAAAACATATCTGACCTGACATGAAAATAACTTCTTTTAAATTGTAATCGCATTATCTACATGTTAAATCCATTAGAAGCTACAACAGCGTTGTTGTTTAAATAAATAAATAAATATTATATATATATATATATATATATATATATATATATATATATATATATATATATATAAGTCTATTTTGTACTCATTAGGAAAGCTAAGGTAATTATCAATGGCTCTAGACCCAAACCATTGCAAGTTATTTATGTCTATATCCGACTGCTATGCAGTTAGATGATGATGGTGATGATGATGATGATGATGATGATGGTGGTGGTGATGATTATTATTATTGACGTTTTACGGCCACCTTGGTGCACATGGTAAGCTAAATGAACATTTACAAATGGTATGTCAGGTATTCAAGAGAGGGTGAAATCAAATTTGATAATTGAAGATTCCACTATCGATTAGCATAAATAGACAATAAAAAACTAATAGCTAAATATTGACCCGACCCCTGGTGAGTTTTCCACTAACTAAAGCCCAACGCTCATTATTACCGGTGGTGGGGTAGACAGTAAACGATATTCACAGCGCATGCGGTGACATCCTAATGCAGGTCGATATAGAATGTCTATATATTGATGAGACAGCATTACTAAATAGGATAAAAACACACAATCTAAATGATTATATCGTATTTTCAGATCATCACGCACGTAATATAATACAATATAGCATTAATTCATAATTACTAAACGTACACAGTTTGGTTGTTTGACAATTTTGACTTGTATTATAACAATTGATTTAATCCCTATATAATATTTGTCGAATAGTATGCGACACCATAAAGATGTAATTTTGACTGGAAGGTGTCTGCCTTACATAAATTATTGTATTTCAAAATAGTAAATTGTAAATATGTTCAGCGCATAAGCCGTGGGCTGTGCGTTTGGTTTGATGTTTGATGTTAAACGCCACTTTTGTGCAGAGGAAACATTAAATGAGTCGAGAGTTCTGCGACGTTAATGAGGCGAAGTCAAAGATGAAGCACCATCCAGGCACACCCACAGCGAGACTTGGACTCGGGTGGCTGAGATCTGTACTACCAGCTAGGCCACTGATGCTCCCCAATGGGCTATACATATTACGACAATTGGTAAAGTATAATGAATGTTTGTGATGGCTTTACGGCGACCAGAAGATCACCAAGATCCGACGATGCCGTGTCACCGTCTTCCTTTACCATTAGCGCGATGCCGAGTTCATTAAATTGTCTTCATGCGAGAGGACAAAGCTCATCGCATCATCTTGCTTGCGAATAATTGCAAGTAAATTGGAGACCGCGCTCCCAGCGAACAAAACTCGGTTGATGATGTTGATTCTGAGATGAGGCCATTGTTTAACAAGTTCACGATGCTCGACGTTCGGGTATCGCTCCTCATCAACGATGATGGAAATCCCACGATCCACAGTTTGTACGTATGTATACACACTCGTGCACTCAATTACGGAGACGCTATTTTTAACCGGATCGCCTCCTATGACGCGGACGCGTTGCGGTATAGCGAGTATTAGAGCGTTGGGCTGCAAACCTCCCAATTGTGGGTTCGAATCCTGGACATTCTTGTATAAGGGGAGGTTTCCCTCGAAACCTGTTCTTCGATCACGTGTCCCAGGTGTGACAAGCGCATACAAAGTTTAATAAATCATTCACTCACTCATCCACGGATTGTTTTAGTTCAGGAATTAAGAATAGCATGGCAGCCTATTAATGTTTAACATAATCCTGTATTCTGTCCTTTTATAATGGTATGTTGAAAGGACGTCTATATTGCTTGAAAGGGGAACAAACGGCTAATGTATGTAAATATATGTAATCTCACATTGTCTACTTAAACAATACACATTCGACATTATTCATATTTTAATTACAGCACCTCATCAATGGCGCGGGGTATTTGAAGCCTTAAGTCGTGTGAACATCGACGGCTTATAATTCTATCAGCAGCAACGGATCTCAAACTATGGACATCTAAAAAATGTCAGTGCGCACTGCTAACTGAGCTAATATTACACGAGTGGCTTTTGTGAATATTACGTTTTAAAAGGTGCCTTCTATTTAGAAACGGTATCAAAATAAATTACGTCTAATAATAACAATGCTGGCACTCCATTGGCTCATCACCAACAATTTAAGACTACTCTATCTTAGTTGTTGTATCTTATATTCGTATAATTGAAGAATACATTATTATCATCACCCACGATCGATAATCAACATTGGCAATCTCTTCCCTGACAAATACGTTCAAATAGTATCACTCACCAAACTGAACTACATCATAACAACGAAGAATAGAAATATCAGCCATAATGCCTGAAAATACATTCGTTTGGTATAAGAAATTATCGAAACTGCTCAACCGAAACTTAAACTCGCAGACAATTTTCCGGTTGTCAACTAACAGCAGAGCGACATGCCTACAGTAAATGCGAATGCCTCAAAAGCAATAAATGTGGGCTTTTGTTTCCGGTTAAAACCACGACAGTCTTGCCACTAGGGTGTGCATGAATAATGTGATGCAAGCTTACGGCTAATTACCTGCTCTTTAATATTAATGTTGCCGACTACCAGTTGTCAATAAACATCATACGAAGAAATTCAGGCACCGTACGGAGTAGGAGATGTTTATTTATGGCGAACGCGGAGTTAAAAAAAATATCACTGATTCATGGCTTAATTGAATAAACGTCGCCAAAATCAGCCGCCATTATCAGCCTGGTCAATGAGTGACGGTTAATTAAACGAGATTTAGCGAGATTATGGCGCGATTCACAATGATGGCTTTGTCAGGTGGAGTTTTGATGAAGATGGACTCCCCAGGTGATGGACTGACGAAGGGGCGGATGACGGAGGGGTGGACTGACGAAGGGATGCACTGACGAAGGGATGCACTGGCAAATATAGGATACTTTCCATTGCTTTTGTTCTGGTCTTGAGAGGGTGCTGTTGATGTTTTGCAGCTACGCTTACGCACGTGGTAGGCTAAATGCTCCCAAACTGGGCGAAGCGAGAGATTAAACATCCTTTAGATATGCCTACGATGAGATTTGAACTCAGACGCTGCTAGTTTGACCATGAAGGCTTCTTCCTCTCTTTTCGTGAGGAAGACGAATGCTGGTTGAGAATCGCAAGTACAAGAACGTGAACGTCTCAAATGGCTGTACTTCAACCATTACGTGTCACTCTCAGTTGAGAGTGAAGGGATCGAAGAACGTCTACGGGAGTGGTGAGACATTATAGACAACTCAGAACGAAATATCAATACTCTGTATTCATTCCCCGTTTATGGATCGTCCAGATGATATGTGTTCATAGCATTGCAATATAAACGTGGATTGGTGGAGATCGGGACAATATTTGGCAAGTTTGTCGATTAGGTTGGAACTATTCGATAAACTTGTAGTACCTATCTTGCTAAACAGTTCAGAAGTGTGAGCTCATACCGAGAAAGGTTTGCCGTTACTTCATCTAGTACATCAAATGATGTTTTACTTTTAAACAATCGATCCTAAAGAACCTTTCCATATATGCCTACCGTGCATTTAAAGAGTACCATAACTTCGTGATGATTCAATACACCATCCAGCACAGTTGTATATCTGTACTCTTCCATCGTGCACAAAGTTTGTAGAATACTCATCTTTACCTGTTGGCCCTGTGGCAATCACTGCAAATACATAAATCATATTACTCATGATTCGAGATTACCTGTACCACAGCCATATATAATGCTCTGTGTGTGGGGGGTGGGAGTATGTTTGTTTGTGTGTGTATGTTTGTGTGTGTGCTTGCTTTGTTTAAATATGTAGGTGTATAATGTTTTTACTTTACAACACGACTAGAATATACCCGAGGGTTTCTACTGCCGAACTCGCTGGCCACATACCTCTATCACTGGCGTACAGATATAGGCCCTACCCCTATCCAAATATGATTGTACATTATTAACTTCGTGACCAGCGTCTAAAATAAGAACATTAGTGGCTTAAAACTAAGTACGGTTTTTGTATTTCATTCAAATACAAAGATCTCTGTATATCTTAATTAAACGACTTGAAACTGTGGTCCATGACTTTTTCAAAACAAAAAAGTTGTTAACCTAACATATTATGAATAGCGTCTGCTAATTATTGTATTTTATTAAATAGGCATTATTATTATTATTATTATTATTATTATTATTATTATTATTATCATCTATAATATTTAAGCAGCACAAGGCTCAATTTTCGCTGAGGGACGGAAACGTATTCGCTAAAACAGTTTTCAAATAATTATTGATGATCCGGACCCATTTGGTCAATTACCAGACTCGCTTTCGGGTACCCTTATTTCGGTATTTGCACATCATTACTCTGCTAACACGGATACGCTTAGGAGCTTAATTTAGAGACAGTGGGGATTATACGACAATTCCAATGGTACCCGAATCTTACAGTTCCTAATGTATCACTTGGGTTATTTACACGGCAATAAATAAAGATTTCATATATTACACATGGCTGGGCGGATGTTAATGTAATATTATCTATATTTCATAAGTATAATGGTGTTTTTCTGGTGATGCGCATATAATCTAATCGTGATCTTAAGCGGTTCCACTAATCGTAACGAGGTATCCATGAAGAGGCGAATTTGTTTCGTACTCAATTAACTTTGTACCCCGTTACTTCGGCACTATCCATCTCAAACATACCTAGGCTTCACATAACAGAAACACGGACAAAACGGGAGTTCCTCTTTCTTTGGTTTAGATAAGAATGGCGATAGGCTGATTAACAGCATATCCTTATAACAGTAATGATGTAGATGATGATTGGTGTTTTAAGGCCACTTTTGTGCACATGGTAGGCTAAATGGGCCGAGCGACCACGAAATGTAATGAAACGAAGTCAAAGATGAAACACCCTTCAGATAGATAGAAAGCCAATTTATGTTGTTGCTACTGATGACAATGATGCTGCTGCTACTGCTGCTGTTACTGTTGTTGATGATGATGATATCCCTACTACTGCCTCTACTGTAGTTGCTGTTGGTGATAGTACTACACGTGTCCTGATCAAATCAGTTCGTCAATATCCGTCTAATTACTTTGATGAGACGAATATTTGTTGACCAATCAGCGATGATAAACGTTGCCATGACAACCTACACTCGACACATGATATTAATTTTAATTAGCCAGCAAAGAAATACAATTTAGTGGAGGGCAGTCAACTTCCTGTTTAATAAAACTGTCGGCGCCAGCGAAACTTTAGGTAATGATTATTTTAAGGATTTAATTCCCGCTTTTTAGGAAGCGATGAAGATTTTTAGAAGGAAATATTTTTTTGTCCAAATATATACCCACCATTTCAGTTCTAATTGATGTTCCACCGTGTGTCTTGTTTGTTTTTTCTGCGTGCGAGCAGCCAGTTTTTCTTGTGAGAATAAATACTGGTAGCTTAGAAAAGAGACATTTTTCGGATGAAACAACATTTGACAATATACCACACGTAAGACTGTGTCCTTGCAATGACGACACCTTTGACGATATCAGAACAGCCAAGACTGTTTCCTTTGACAATATAAAAACGGTTGAGACACTGTGTTGAAGAAGACCTTTTGACAATAAAAGAACACCTATGACTGTATCTTTGGGTTGACGAAGGCTTTGACAATATGAAGGCGTCTCAGACTGTGCCATTGGATTAAGGAAAACGTTTGACAAGCTATAAACATCTAATGCTGTGTATTTGGGTGGACCAGGGCCTTTGACAATACAAAAGCGCCTAGGAGTGGCTCGATGGATTAACGAAGGCATTTGACAATAGAAGAACACCTAAGACGGTCTCCTTTGTCATGACACCTTGCAAAGTCAAAATCAGCCTTTTGTTATGATTCATGAGTGGAATAAATAACTCAACTTGGTATGATGCCATATAATATAAGAGAATACTGGTTCTTACATCAGCTGCGGCTAAAACATACATGTTACATGAAACTTGCTCATGTCGTAAGAAGTCCTTTGCTACTGAGGTATGGAAGCTGATTAGTGCCAAAATAAGCATCATTTCTTTCTTACTATCGCTTAAACAAATATCAAACCTGTGGGAAATGACCAACACTAATGGAATATATTAGACAGAAAGCATCCACACGAAGATGTTTTACGATGAGATCATGTATGTTGAGTCGGGAATGGATCGAAACACGTGAGGATGAAAGGCCATCAAAAACGATCATACGTGAAACAAAGTTCAGCAGTAGTGGAATAAGTATTGCAAAGCCTTGGTAACGAAAGGGGAAAGGCCACGTATACTATCTTATAATATTGGAGGATGGAAAAAAATTCTAACGTTTCATTAATTGATGCAAAGGAGCTACTAAAACCATAAATGTCCTCAGTGAGCGGGTTTTTTACCTGATTCGACGCTACCCAGCACCCGTTGATATATGGCCGAAAGGTCAATATATAGCAAAATATTCAACAAATATGCGTATCACTGTAATTGGTACCCTAATCTAGATTTCTTTTCAGCTCGGTGCTCTACCTATTATAACGACAAAACGAATCCGACACACAACCAAATTTCAGACCACAAGCTTTCACTTGCTAATAAAGCTTTGGTCGTATTAGTTCCAAATTTATCACGTACCACTCAAACACCCATGAACAAAAGGTCATTACAGCAACTCACTCTTAAGTGTGTGTGTGTTTACGAGACCTTTTTGATTTATGCAGATTTAAAATGTCGTATATTCGGTAGACTATGCCTTTTTAATAACATCCAGCTGCTTTCCTCAAGTTCTGTTAGATGACATTTACATTAAGAAAAGGTTTGTGATTTGATACAGCAGACACGGGTATCATGGGTGTAATATGGATTTTGACCCTGCCAAAATGTCTCCTAGATCCTGCCAATATAGTATATTCAGGCTACTGAGTCTGAAATATATTCCATGAGTGGCATCGAACGCCTTCGTGGTCTAACTTGTAGCACGTTGGATCAGCCTTTGCGGGCGCAATCAGTGTTTTCTGACTACAATAATTCCACTTGCATACCACCGTCAAAGTACACGGAGTTGATAAGTGCCACCTAAAGTAGCATTTTGTACATTTAATCAACTTCTGGTTCGCTCTGGCACATACGACATCAGTAAATGTTGGTCTTTGGGTAGTAATCCCGCCCCGAAAACCCCTCATTTAAATAACTTTGCAGTATGATATACCAATGTTAGTAGTCTCGGAAGACAGGTTTAGGTAACAAGAATGCACATCAGCAGGGTATCTCTGTCTTTCTAAGTATACTATGATGGAGAGACACGCGTCTCCATTAATATATAATTGGTGGAGATTACCTTTCACCTTGGTACTTAAATGTTTTAAGTATTTCCAAAAGTGCATAGCTTAGGAGACTGAGTGCAACGTAAAGAATAAGTGTATGACGCGAGTTCTCTACCTACGGCTTTAGTATGACTATGAATAAAGTTGTGTGAGTGAGTGAGTGAGTGAGTGAGTGAGTGAGGTGAGTGAGTGAGTGAGTGAGTGAGCACTGGCTCTGCGGATAACAATGCCATTTTGTATATTCAGTATAAATCAACAAATACACTAACGTTAAAAACTTATCATACAGAAGAACAGCCAATAATCCCCAACTCCATCATTCTAGTCTATCAACCCATTCCCTCTTTCTCAATTTCCGTATTTCCGTCAGCGCATGATCACGGGCGCGCTTCCGGGTAGGAGTCAGCAAAACGTCAACATGTTCCTAAATATATCGCTGACGTCATTGTTCTTCGGATGTTCACAAACAGCTAATGGCATCCATTAGGTGGTCCATAAACCGTCAATAAAACTGACTTAAAACTCCATTAAATATTCGTCCAAATATCCCCCGTAACTGGTCATTAACTGGGCCATTAGAACGGTCCAAATGAGTCCATTAGCTCGAGGGTGACCTCAGCAGATACGACCTTCTAAAGTAACCCATTTACTTATTTATCAAAAACCCATTTCTTAAATCGCCCATTCATCCATAGTTTAGACACGGCCTAACCGCTTAATGGCGTTCACTGTCCATCGCAGGTCATGGGTTCGAATCTTTGTAGCTATCGGTGTCATTCAGCTGTAGGTGACCCCTATAACCCAGAAGGACACGAGAACCAGGGAATGCCTAACCGGTAGACGCATGTGACCTACGATGTTGCGCAAATAAAATTAACGATCAGGGAATCTTCGTTAAGAGATGCTTCTTGCATTCGACAAGAGACGCAACAAGATGCAGTGCTTAGAACCGATATTTAGAAGATATTAGAGTGGATTATACCGTGTTGTGATCTATTAAGTGGGGTGTTTCATCCTACATCCACTCCTAATTCTAACAAACGCTCAGATTTGAGGAGTGGCCAAGCAGAAATGAGTTAAAGTAACTCGGTATTAGAATATATCACGGAAAAAAAGATCTTTGAGTAGACTTCTTTTGTAAATTTTCCTTACTCATGGGTACGCGTGTGTCTGTGTGTGCGTGCATGCGCGTGTGTGTCTGCTTGTATGTGTGTTTGCGTGCGTATGTGTGTGTGTGCGTGCGTGCGTGCGTGCGTTCGGACTTGCGTGTCTGTCTGTCTCTCTCTCTCTCTGTGTGTGTGTGTGTGTGTGTGTGTGAATGTCAGCGTGTGCCTGTGCATGTGTGTCTGTCTGTCTGCTCGTGCGTACGTACGTGCGTCCATGGGTGTGTCGGTCTGGTTGTCTGTTTGTCTTTTTATTTGTTTATTTAATTGGTTGATTATATATCTGTCTATCTGTCTGTTTGTCTGTCCCAGTATCTGTTTATTTGTTTGGCTGTCTGTCTCTATCTCATTATCTCTCTCTCTCTCTCTCTCTCTCTATATATATATATATATATATATATATATATATATATATATATTAGCCTCCCCATGACCATATGGCCTGTTGTTTATGTGATGATGATTGATGATGATGATTGATGTTTTACGGCCACTTTTGTGCACAAGGTAGGCTAAATGGGCCGAGCGACCTCCAAAGGTAATGAGACGAAGCGAAAGACGAAACAACCTTCAGATATGCCCACGCCGGGATTCGAACACGTGTGGTAGTGATATGTGGTCCAACACGCTACCGTTAGACCTGTTGTTTATGTAGCCGTCAAGTACACATTATCGTCTAGCCACTAGACACTGATTCAGTTGACAGACAGCTCTAACGATAGTATACAAACAAGATATGGATATCAGGCTTACTGAAACAGAAATTACAACTGGACGGACACACACACACACACGCGCGCGCGCGTGCGCATAAACACGCACACAAACACACACACAAACACACGCATAAAAACGCGCAAACACAGAGAGGGGAAGAGAAAACAAAACCTTGGCACAAACATTATTGCAACTTTTAAGTATAAAGACAATTAATTAAATGTTTCTCATTTCGTGCATCAGTGAGTGAGTGAGTGAGTGAGTGAGTATGTATGTCTGTCTGTCAGTAACTGAGTGAGTGAGTGAGTGAGTGAGTAGAATTTCTAGTAATGAAACAGTACTAGTTCGGCTTTTGTGATAATTTGGAGGACATATTAGGCTACTTGATAACTTTAGGACCTGGAGAGACAAGAATAGATAACAATGATGATTTTGATGATGCTGATGCAGCTGATGCTGTTGATGATGCTGATGATGATGATTTTGGCGATGATAATAATAATAATGATGATGATGATGATGATGATGATGGCGATTATGGCGATGATGATGATGATGGCGATGATGATGGCGATAGTGATGGCGATGATGATGATATTGAAGTTGATGATGATGATGATGATAATGGTGATGATGATGATGATGATGATGATGATATGAATGGTTCTAGTAGAAGAACGGTTCTGAAGCAGATTTCTGAAAGAACGTCTGATAATCTTTTGAAGCCTATCAAATGTGACGTCATATCTAGCGGGTTCCTGCCTGTGGGCCAAGAGGCGCCCAAATTAGGTCAACCCTATACGTCAGATGTATACATTAACCCCTATAATCCCGCGTCAACTGACACGTTTAAAATGTTTCCGTGACTCCCACGGGTGTTTTAGAAGGCGAAATCTCACAATTCATTCATTCGTTGGATCACGGCCCTTCGCGTGGGTATTCCGTCCGGTCGAACTATGGATGTCAACCGATACAACTGGATGCCGACGTTAACTGGCATTGTGTTCTCAACGGCCAATTCCAGATGGAACCAAATTACTCATTTTTAACTCATCCAACCAATGGTACACATACGCACAAACATACACCAATATACACACCGAATGATACAACCACCACAACGACCACCACAATACCCCAAACATGCCCAGTCCCAGTATGCACAAGCTTCATTTGATGCCGAAGAGCACTTTAACTGATGTGATGGCAGCTTTATGTTCTCTATTCCAGAGATAAAAATACCGTGTCATTCATACATTCATTCATTCAATTCATTTAAAGGTGTTTTTTCTGTCTTCATTTCTGAAAAATCAGCCATTATATCTGTGGCAGATGTCGGAATTCGTATGCCTACTGATCTACAGAAACTTATCTACAAAGAGGCTGGATTGGATTGGCCACGTTTTGAACCACGAACCATCCGACAAGGATCTGCGCACTCTAACAGCCGTACCAATTTCACACACAATGGCATCTACAAATTCCAAATTCCAGTTCGATAAACTGATCAAAGGAGTTAACACAACATCATAGACAAGGGCTAACACTTTCCAATAGGGTTAACACATCCTTTCTTCAACTCTCTCCAAAGGGTTAACACATTCTTTCCAGCTTTCTCCCCAGGGGGTTAACGTTAATCCTTCCTACTTTCTGAAAGGGTTAACATAATTTCGCTGACTGCTTTTCGCTGAAGTTCAAACACATATAATGCATCCACGTGACTGATAGCCATACACCGACCACATCCTGTCTGGAGTCTACTGATGGCGTCATGGTTCACGATATCTGGCGATGAACGAGAGAGGCGATGTCGTCTTTTTTTTTAAATCTCGCCGATTAATACATTTATTTTATAACCGATGCATTAACATCGCTACTAATTACAACCACGTGGCAAAGAACCGGTGCCCACTTCTGATGCGGCTTTCCGCGTGACGCCACGACGCCATTATGGCGCGAGTTATGGCGGAAGGTCAACACTTCCGGTTCCGTCTTACCTTTTCTAGTCGGCTGGCGTCCCCTGGCGAGTTAATTACCTCGTCGACGTGTAATTCTCGCAGCGACTACTGGCGGTCGTTAGATAACGACGATCGCTGCCGGGCCTGCCGATTGGCAATAAAGCAATTTTTGTCACGTGACTTAGCAGCGCCGGAACGGCACCTGGCGGGAGAGCTGCAAAGCCATTTCAGACGTTTCACTATTACGTGTTCGTTGGCTTGCTTGCTTGCTTCCTAGAAGCAAATCAATCAGTTTCGAATTCATATTAATGACATCACGAAGCCAACGTCTTAAAAGGCGGATAGTCATGACGTCAGAGGAACTGAACATGAGCGATCACGTGTTGATGAGCCAATGGTCCATCATCCTTAGCAGTTTCCAAACTTTCGAACGAATTTAGATAGTGCTTTTTTCGATTACCGTTGTCTTCCTTTTCCTGTTTGACACAGATGACGACCTGTGCAAAACCTGGTTCTCAGGTGCCGCTGTAACCCAGTTACCGGGTCGCCATGACCGTAAATGTCGCCGGTCACGTGTCGAACGTTCACCGAAAAACGGCCAATCAGCAAGGCTACCATTACTTACCACGACACCCCCTGGCAATATCGTCACGTGACGCGCATATATCTTCATTATCCCTCTCCAGGGGGCGCTCGGTGTCTGCTTGCCAATTCGTGACCCCATTGCTCGGCAACAAAAATGAGAAAAATTGCGGATTTTTCGCTGATGTTTCACGTATATCACCCAGAGTTTATCCCGCCTGGTAGTGGCACAGTTAGTGCGTTTCCTGTTTGCTGCATCGTGTACGTTATTTTGACCGATTTATTCGTGACGTAACCCCGGCCATGTTGGATATACTTGATATCTAGGTCAGTGACGTCGTGTTAGTAGTTGGGTCGTTTTATTTTTGGCTTTAGGCTGAACGGATCAGGCGAAGAGATCAGTGAATAGTACGATTGTTTGAGGGGGGATTGGGGGAGGGGGGTTGAGTCAGCCACAAGACAAGCAGACAATCAGACAGGCAGACAGACAGATAATTAGATTGAGTATGTGCAGAGAAAATCAAGACTGAAGGAGAGAGGTGACATAAATATTTCGCTGGAGAGATTGATGGATAGTATTAATAATAATAATAATAATAATAATATTTTTAATAAAGCGACATTACTATCTCATTGAATGGATAAATAACAGCATGGACACACGCGCGCACGCGCACGCTCACACACAGCGAGAGAGAGAGAGAAATATATATATATATATATATATATATCGACAGAGAAACAGACACACACATACATATATACACGCACATTTACACACGCACATATGTACACACTGACAGACAGACGAACAGATGGAATCAACTACACAGGTAGAGATGGTCAGATTTCTATTGCATAAATCGATATCCGAGATCCAGAATAACTTCACATATGACTAAACACACACACACATGTATATATATATATATATATATATATATGATAGACACTAACAATAGTTAAGGAATAATAAACTTAATGGTTCAATATTGATAACATAAAAATGCTAATTAATAATAATAATAATATTAACTGTTCTATGTCACGTGATACTGAATGTTTCGTACTCGTGTAGATTTGGATACCCTGAAGATCACGTGGCAATGAGGTCATAGGGTGTTGTGGATCGGTTGATGCTAAAGGTCATCCTATGTCAAGTACCAACTTGATGTTGAAGATGAAAGGGGTGCTGAAAGTCACTAGACCCTGATTGTAATTCACCTCTAAGGCTCACTTAAGGTTGAATATCTTCCGGTGTTCATGATCATAATAACATAATAATTAATATAACTGAATGTTCAGGATTACCTGATGTTGGGGATCAGCTGATGTTGGGGTGAACTCACATTTGGAATTTCTTTAAATCGATGGCCCCTTGGCGTTCAGGATCAGTTGACTTTCGATATCATCTAATGATTTATGATTAAATGCCTTTCACGGACCTTGCAATATTTATACACCAAAGGAAGCCATATTTTAAATGAAAATATTATCATCTGCAGTACATCATCAACTCATTGTCACATATTTTAACATATCACCTGCACTAAGCGGGCCACTTAACGCGGTTCATTGGAGCGCCTCTCTGGTTTAGCATATCACTGCATATCACATATAACTGCCACCCGTGTTCGAATCTCAGTGTTGTCATATCTAAAGGTTGTTTCATCTTTGACTTCGCTTCATTACATTTGGAGGTCGCTCGGCCCACTTAGTCTACCATGTATACAAAAGTGGCCGTAAATAATCAATCATCATCATCTTCATGAAACAATACATGGGTTCGTTATGATGGACCCCCCCCCCCAATGTTTAATAAGTATTAATAGCCAAGCCATTTCTCTCGCTCCTTCTCTCAATAAATCTATCTATCTTCTCTATCTTTCTCTCGCCCCCTCTCTATCTCTACTAACATAAGAAGTACTCTATTTAAATCACTTCACACATAATTATACACTATATTCATAACTTTTCTCATCCCTGGCATCATTTTCCAATCCTATGTAAAATATATGACTTAAGTGGATATATCAAGGTCATGGTATGACTTTTATTTCGATATACACATATAAAGCAAATGATAAAAGATTATCTGAAACTATCATAATGCATCAAGTAAAACTTTATATATATATATATATATATATATATATATTCGATTTATTCCACCATAGAAATATTTATCTAATTTATCTATCTATCTATCTATATGTCTATTATATATATATATATATCTCTATCTACCTATATATTTCTCTACGTCAAAGCTATTTGAGGACTTCCCTCGGTCAAACCTTATAACATTACCATATCCGAGCCACTATCTGTCAATGACATCTCCAAATACCATCCAAAATATATATCCCCATTACTGACTCGAACATGACTCATGAACACGTTATTTTATGATATTATTAACATCTGAATATTTCTGCGCCAATATTTATGGCCACAAATTGACATATTCACAGCCATCGAATGAGACGTTGATAACACATTCTAAGTGGGGTGAGGGGGGGCAAGGAGGTACTACTTTACAAGTCACCGGATGCCATGTTAGATGGGTCGGCGTTTTAAAAGGTGTTTATTCCGGATCCAGAAACCCGTGTCCCGTTCGTACGTCCGTCTGGGTATCCAGATGAGTTATTGGCTTTCCATTAGCAGGATGAGAAAGATAAATCGTAACATCATTTACTGTCGTCTTCGTTCTGTCTCGTTACGAAACCATATTTAATTAATGTTTCATCGTTCAATCAATCAATTCATAAAATTAAATATGAAATGAACTCTTTCTGGAAAATATGCTTTAATTAGTTACGGAATTTATTTTTATGCCTGTAGCTAGGCTTGTTAATGCTTATATAACTCCTATTTCAAGTGGTGCATACGCATCTGCAAATACACACACCCTCACATACACACACTTATAATCGCGCATGTACGCACACAAACACATGTGCATATTAGCACACACACATTCACGCTTGCACGCACACACGTATATATAATTATGTGTGTGTGTGTGTGTGTGTGTGTGTGTGTGTGTGTGTGTGTGTGTGTGTGTGTGTGTGTGTGTGTGTGTGTGTGGAAGATAAAGAAACGTAAATTCAGGAGTGATTATCAAATCCCAGTTAACTATAATGTCAGTAACATGCACACATTTGTCACTGAATCAATCAGTAAATATGAAAAAAATAAACCGCCAGCTAGAATATTCGAACCCAGGATGTTTCATTTCTGACTACTTCACCATCCGTCTGCGTCACAATGTACGACGCCATTTGATGATGATGATGATGATGATTGATGTTTTACGGCCAATTTTATGCACAAGGTACGCTGAATGGGCCGAGCGACTCCCAAGGGTAATGATACGAAGTGAAAGACGAAACAACCTTCAGATATGCCCACGCCGGGATTCGAACACGGGTGGTAGTGATCGGTGGTCCAGCACGCTACCGCTAGACCACGGAGGCCATTTGAGACGATTCCAATAATAATTCAAATAAATACTAAACGCAATTAACAAGAATTAACCATCCTTGACTATAGTTCTCTCCATGTGGCGTCGTAAACAACATCGAGTGGTACTCAGATCACAACTGGGATACTCACATTGTTGCTACTCAGTGACAGAGGTCAACGTCTAAATACCACTCAGTCGTGTATGAGACTGGACATTCCCTACAACAGGACGATTAAGCCGAAACGTAAACAAATATACCCGGCATGTGAAGTATAAACGTTGTACACCTTTAATTATGTACACATCCCACGAACAGATTTGTTTGTAAGCTCCGGCTATTACATATTAACCAGAATGCGATAATATTCCATTTTATCTTCCTTTTTGTGAAACTTTTGTGGTTACTCCATTTATTCTTTAAAAAACTTCCGCGATAAACAAAGGTCACGATTTACGGAAGTTGATACTGGCGCCACTGTTCGGATAAATTAGTCACGTGGTTATTGTGTTGGCGCGAAAACCTTACAGGTATCAGGTGGGTTAATATGAAATTAATTCTTACTTTACTGATTGCTTGCGCTTGGTCATATTTTAGTCCCTTTGGCGACCGGATGTCGGCAACCAGAAATATATTCAATTCCAAGATTAAATAAACAACATTCTTCATAGAAATCGTGTTCACTCCGGAGAATTCGTGATTCCGACAATATTTATTACATGAGAAAATGTCGGATTAGAGTGGATGTCGGAATGTCGAATTTGTCACGTGTCGACTTATGGTCGTTCGACTGACACACTAAATAGTGTTGGATGCGAAGCTTATTAGTAATGTTAGCCACACATACTAATACAAATTATATCTGGTCAAAATGGTTAATTTCCTCTGCATCAAACTTTAATTCCAAACTGCAAGAAGTAAATTTCACTGTGACATAATCATTCATCATCTCGTCACAACATATAAAATACATCTATTTCACTGAAGAAAAAGTTCAACATAGATGTCTGTTCAGCGCAAACAATTGGCAGATGTCTAATGTCTATTAGTGTTTTGAGCAGCGGTTTTTCAGATAATTTCTGGCTAAATGAGGGTGTTATTCCATGAAGGTTAGCGTATCATCGATGTTACCATCTTGATGGCGATTTTCCCAGGCTAAGATGCTGACGCGACACTTTGTCCATCAAATACAATCACGATTAACGCACTGGAATATTAACACATAGGCGTTAGTAATTAGCCGTGGAGTATTGTACTAGGTTACGAGACAGCCAAAGACAAAACAATAATCACGTGTCCGTGTGACGATTGAATCCATGAGATAGCAATAAGCGTAGAAATCATGAGTTCATGAATCATCATCAAAGGTAAAATGTCGGTGTGTCCTGCATGGCCTGCAATAACCGGCAAAGCATTTTCGTGATGTCGGATTATCAAGGACGTTTTATATTGAAATGTCATATTGTGTCTCGCTGAATAAAAGAGTCATTTATAATGGGATGATAGTGTGTCGGAATGAGCATTTTTTAGACAAACAAGGTCCCCCAAAACGGATTCTCTCTCTCTCTCTCTCTCTACCTTCTCTCTCTCTCTCTCTCTCTCTCTCTCTCTCTCTCTCTCTCTCTATATATATATATATATATATATATATATATATATATATATATATATATATATATAATTCTATTAAATCGTTATATTCCTACTTTCACATTATCTCCTAAAGGTCTGACAATATTGCTTGTCTCAGTCTTTCTTCCTATTTCCCGATCGAGTGATAATTTACAAATTTCTGTGGAAAATAGTACGAAACTCTGATTGATAGATTTGATCCAGTACAGAGAACTGTATTATAGGCCGAGATGCCATCCGAGAAATCTTCTTACTATAAATAATTATTTTGATTTGTCCAGATAAATGGGGGAGCATCATTATGTCCGAAAACTGAAAATATTTACAAACAGATACACATAGCAATCAGCTCGGAAAACAATAATATGACATTTCCTTTAAGGAAAAATTTACATTTTTCCTTTTTCGGACTCTTTTTTAAGTTATTTATTTCATATTCAAGTGTTATTGTTATTATAATTTAGCAGCGGTGTAGCAGGGATTTCTACCAAAACGTACGAAAGGAGCATTAAATTTCGCAGTAATACTGTTTGCGTTATTTAGTTTATAAACTGGCTGTGAAAACGATACCTCCCCTCATCCCTCCCAATTGATTGATAACGAATGCGAAATTCAACAGATAAAGTAACACAAACGTGTTTAAGGGAGGCTGAATTGACTAAAATGTTAACCAAGTTTTACCACCAACCAGACATGGGGTCAATTCAATTCCGGAATTGGAATTGATGCAATCAATTCCAATTGAATTGATTATTTAAAAAATGAATTGGAATTGGAATTGAGAAATTTTAAATTGGAATTGAGAAATCTAAATGGAATTGAGAAATCTTAATTGGAATTGAGAAATCTTGAATTGGAATTGAGAAATTT
The DNA here is from genome assembly GCA_025642065.1 of Paralvinella palmiformis. NCBI lineage: Eukaryota > Metazoa > Annelida > Polychaeta > Terebellida > Alvinellidae > Paralvinella > Paralvinella palmiformis. The sequence goes on along the minus strand of JAODUP010000144.1, from coordinate 63,974 downwards.
TGAATTTGAAGTTTCCTACAAAACAATTAAATCCAAAAATTAATATAACATTTTTACAATGTTAACACTTACATGTGGTGTTACCAATATACTGGAACCATAATGATCCAGAGCTTTGGTTCCATTCAATGTTTAGAACAGGTAAAATTAAATTAAACCCACAAATTAATTTACCGTTTAATTTTTAATTCAGAAATATTTCTTCCATGACAATCCTAGTTGGAATATAAACTACTCGGAGTATGTATTCCAAGTAGGTACTCGGAGTATCTACTCATGGTAAAAAATATTAAGCAAAAAAGAGTCGGAATTAGAATTGGAATTGCAAATTTTAGAATTGGAATTGAATTGGAATTGATAAATTTGAGGTGGAGTTAGAATTGGAATTGACCAAATGGAATTGACCTTATGTCTGCCACCAACTAACTGTAAAAGTTGATTATTTTTGTAAAAAGAAACGACTGGAGTGCCGCCAAATATAATATATTATATAACAGACAGTCTCTCGTAGCTAAATTGTATTATTTTCCATACTATATTTAAGCTTCCTGTATTTCTAATTATCAAACTCGGAGATTTGAACTGTTTATTCATCTAGCAAATCAGGAAAACTGGCGAGGAGTTATGATCCGGAAAAGATTATAGGTCGATTTCTGTCTGTTTATTGTTCAGAGATGGCGCACATCGTTCAGAATCTAAGTCAAGGTCGGGTCATCATAATGTAAACGTAACTGTTTATTGTTAGGTGCTGGTTGAAGTTGGTGAAAATGTTGTAATCTCTCTGGAGTAGTCGATGGTTATACATTATATATCTGAGGTATACCGTATCTGATCCAGTATTGGCCCGGAATTGAATAACGGTCGGGGTTGAATGGGGATCCGGAAACGAATAAACTCCCAACTTTAATTAATCAACTGTAATTAACGTCCTTCTTGTTAAAGAATATAGTATTGTTTTAATATAATCCATATATCATACATATCTAACACAGATACATCTTTAAATGAGTCATTACAATAAGAGGCACGCACAAACTCTTCCATGATTGGCATTATCGTGTTTAGTTGCCAGGCAATTGTGCATTTTTATCCTAATAATAATAATAACATTAATAATGTATATTTAATAAAGTTCTTTTCATATAAAACAGGGCGCTGTAAACTGACATTCCAAATAAAATGTCTGCAAAAACCTAATAAGGAATTTAAACAATGTATATCAGCTAATTCAACCTTGGAGGGTAACCTGTTTCTCAGACTGTGGGCTACGACAATACACCCATTATCGCCATATCACTTGAGACAGGCACCCGGAACATTATTTGGATGAAAGACCTTAGTTTTGCGAATGACTTTCTATTAAAGAAGATTCCACACAAATATTTAGGTGTCATGTCTGTAATAGATTATAATTGTGTTCGTAAGATCTTGAAATAGATTGTCAATGTAGATTTTGAAGAATTATGGAGATATGATCATAATTTCGAGTAGTTGCTCCTCTGTGTGCTCTGTGTGATTACACACAATGTGGTGAAGCCAAATAGATAATTTTCGTTTTATCATCATTTAATTTCAAAAGACATTCAGTCATCCAAAGCTGAATAGAAGCAATATAATGATGTAAATATTTTCAGAAAGAGGAGAAATTTACTCATTCTCAGGACAGAGTGTGTGCGTATGTGTGTGTATGCGGGCGTGCGTATATATATATATATGTGTGTGTGTGTGTGTGTGTGTGTGTTTTAGCTGTGTATAATAAGGCACAGGCACAGAGAATCTCGAACCGTGAATTCAAACTCTGGGACGTTTCTTCAGGGGACTGAATCCAGAGTGGCGACTTTTCTTGCTGAGACATGTGTAATGTCTCACCAGTCCCTAAGCCGCCAAGCAAAAACAAAAAGCGAATCACCTACAGCCGTGGAGTTTGGGAGTAGAACACCCAAGTCAGATCACGGCAGTAGTGAGAATGTTTAGATTAATTATCTAAGCAGCCCTATTTATAGCTATTTTTCAATTGCTGTATCTTTCTTCAAAGCAATACTATATAAACTATATAACCCAATTGTCACTGTCTTCAAAGATCAGTTTTTACAACGGCAGGCGTCATGAAGCGACTACTATTAAAACTGTTTATCTTAATTGCTATTAAAAGACTGACATCTGCGCTGAAGCAGACCGTAATAGCGCGTCATAGCTTCCGTACTGTTAGAACTATGTTATCATTTTCAAACCTGACCTAATGTCTGCTATTGTAGTTCTTATATGTTATTTATGACAAGCAGATTAGAGCTAATCTTGAATGTAATAGTACAAACTGGGACATAACTGGACCTAGGAAAGATAATTCTGTTCCCACATACAACCAAGGTGAATTTTATATCCAACTAAAGTTGTTATATAAAACACACCAACCGCGCGAGCCGTTTCCAATGCCACCGTTCGAGATGCGATGCAGTGTTTCTATTCCTGAGTCAAGAGTACTTATAATGCTTTAAGAGCGTACTGTGCCTGCTATAGTGAGCTCCGGTGGCCTAGCGGGTAAGCACCCGGCACTTGGTGCTAACGATCGCAGGTTCGAACCCCGTAAGAGGTCGAAACGTTTCCAGAGATTAATTTCTCGGCTCACTACATCGTGGGTGACTGAACACGTTAAATGTCGCTGCCGTCTCCACTGAATTACTTAAAATAAAGGGGGATGTTAAAAACCCCATGAGGACGTAAAACACTCTGGCAGTGACCACCCTCAGGTTATTTCGGCTCCATCTTTCCGTACTGCTCCCCTGTGAGTGGTGGGGGAGGACGTTCCTCAACCACTCCAACATAGAGGTTGTGCTGATTAAGCGACAGCCTGAGGATTCTCCCCGAACAACAAAACAAACAAACTGTGCCTGCGACAGCCATTTAAATGCTAGATAACCAGGCAAAACACCTAAACGGCGTCCCTCCAAAGACGCAAATAGTACATGGATTATACAACTCTAGATCAACTATATTATATATATATATATATATATATATATATATATATATGTGTGTGTGTGTGTGTGTGTGTGTGTGTGTGTATGTGTGTGTGCGTGTGTTTTACAATACATATATAGTGGCACTGGCGCAGAACATCAACATCTCTAAGCCGTGTAGTGATCACAAGAGGAAGTTAATCCAAGTCGTTAACAATAACTGAACATCAGAAAAAATACCACGAAAAGGCATTCTCCAGAATACTCTACCTAAACCGAACATGTCTTTCAGCTTAGAAAAAAAGGACATTATGACAAACTGTATCAAATGCATAATATCATTTTTCACCAGAATCAAGGTGATTCCAGTACCGTGACTAATTTTATTTGCAGAAGACTGTACGGATTCATTAAAGTTATTATTGAAAAAGTATTTATTTAGGTGGAAAGTAACTGCCTTTTCTATGATTTAAAAAAATAGATACTCAACAAAATTACTTATCTACATCTTGTTGAAACTATATACACACCACCATTACAACTTATAATCTAGATCACAATATGTACTTAACAACATTATGGGTCAACGTGTAGATCATATATATGTATATATATATATATATATATATATATATATATATATATATATATATATATATATATATATATATATATACTAACAGGTGTTTTCCTTACATACATCAACAGCCTATATTGACTGAAACATGTGCTGAGAAAAAAAAAGGTTATCGGTTCGAATATCTAACATATATTTTCCCCACGTACGCCCAGAGATTATCTGACTGAAATATGTGAAACACGTGAACCGTTTCGAATATACCAAACTTGTTATTTTTATCTTACTGGTTGTTTCAGCTATAACTCAGTAAAGACATAGAAACACTTTACTCCTCGGGGAGTTTAAAACGAGGCTTAAATGTCAAAATCGGTGCCAGTAGAAGGAGGAAATGAAAAGCGCCGAAGTCCTTAGAGCCCAAGGACAAAAAGGATTCGAACCCTGGAGTATCCACGAAACTACCATGCCAGACATCCATTCGCCTGCACTATATTAAGAAAAGTGTATGCACCCAGCGCTGCTTACGTCATTAAAGGCTGCCGGATGTGAACGGTCATGTGTGAAGGTCAATCAAACGGGACACCGATTCGTATAGGTTATTGGCTACGTTCAATCATTATCCGAATTCAGGATCCAGGATGACATTCTAGATAGGTGTTGATCCGGATACGTCGAGATAGGTGCCCACTTATCCGGACAGTTCCATGTCTATACAGATATATTTATACGGATACAGCGAGACGATAACATGTGTATACAGATTTGAAGGGATCAACATAGATCCGGACAGTGAACACATCTCTTTATCTGATCGACATCTCGACACATTTCTTCGCTGTCAGTTTACAACGTCTATGCGTCAGTTAACACGAACATGATGATTAACATAGATAACAAAGTTCTGCAATTGTGGTGTGTGTGTGTGTGTGTGTGTGTGTTTTTTAGTATGTGAATGCGTGTTTGTGCGTATGTGTGCGCACACACACTTGTGTGTGTACGAGGTGTATAAAAATGGCGCTGTATAAAAAGAAAGTGTAACAGATGTAACAAACTGTGGAGAGGCATAGAGAGCATGTATCTGTCTGATATCATTTTTCATCACCATCCTGTTTATTTCGATGCAAAAATGTGGGCCTATGATTGACTAAGCTGACAAACCTCCCGTAGCAACGAAATAATATGCCAGATGAAACAACCTCCAGGCATAGCCTGTCCGAAGTTTGATCCCAGATGCTAGTTGCTCATGTGATTAGTTGTTCTACCTGGTAAGCCATGGTGGCGCCCTCTATATAAACATGAGATCATGCGTAGAATAATCTACTCTACTACGGAGCATTATGGCGATATGTAAATAATGTTTCAGGGGAAATCTCCAATATTTAACGTTTCCATCCAACGATTTAGATGTGAGAAAGAGACGATCCTTACATAAAATGGCCGTTCTTTGTTAGTTATTGTAGTAGAAATGCGGCTTCAGTCGTGAGGTAAACGAGGTCGAGTCAGTTCCGGGCATCGAGAGTTCTGTCGTGTATTGTCTTAAAATCAGGCTCGAGGATAAACAACCGAACTCAACTCCTTGTTTAACATTGTACTAGCTTTAAATGAATTCCTTTCTTTAACACCCTGCCTCCGCTACTCATTGTCAGACTCCGGGAAAGTTAACGGCTCTGAGACATATCTCAGCTGTTTAACCGCGTAACAGCTGGGATATGTCTAACAGCTGGTAACTGCGAAATATAGACATGGAACGTAGAATGTATGTTCAATTTACTTTATCTTGTTGCGTCTTGTTGGGTCAAAGATATTTCGAAATTTTAAATGCATGAATAATAATTGCAAAATAACGGCGCGTAAGCGAATAGCGGAACGAATTGATTACAATAAGCCTGAAGCATGATGACGTCAAAAACCAAACAAACCAGCCACGCTTTGCATTGTGGGATGGATAGGGGGTCAGCTGAGTGATAATACCGTGATAATCCCGCCATTTTAACCTTAAACGTCAATGTTCCGGATCTGTTATAATCATGCCAAAATATAACCCACAATGCAAAGCGCGCCGGGTTTGTTTTGGTTTTTGACGTCATCATGCAATTAGTCTATTGAACTCCAAATAGGAATTTCCTCTTACGGCAGGTTTTCTATCTGATGCAGCTCTAACGGAGAAAACGTAAACAACGTAAACGTCTTAAACAAATAGAACGATGTTTACATAAAGACATCAATCATCGAAGATCGAACCACAGATGTGCACAATCGATACCCCATTAGAACCCGAAAACGGCATAAAATAATGATTAGATCGTTCTTTTCAAACAGGATGTAATCTATTTTTTGTGCAGTAAACACCTGCCAATAATCAGCGAACCAGGTTAAAGTACACCTGTTTCACAGTTGATCTTTAAAGGGGCGGTTATCAGTAATTAGGATGCATTAAAATTACATCCTCTTCCTCAATTCTAACAACGCGTAAACGTATACCGCCGTCTAGCGATCCTCGTTATAACGGGTTCCAGTGTAATACATTAAAATGAACCCGGATGAAGGTTCCAGTTTTCATCCAAAATAAAATAATAAAGTTCAATTTATTCGTTGCGCAGCTGAAGCGTTAGAATACTTTAACCGAAATCACGACGGTTCATGGTTCCGATCCTTTGCTGGATTCTGGAAACATTTCTGGATAGTGTGATTTTGCATGTTTTAGTACCCGAAGGTGCTGACTAATGATGCTGGTACCTCGTGATTAATACCTCATCCGACACTTCGCTGTCATCAAATGGGCAACGTGACCGGAATTGGCTAATCAGACCGTCGCTATTAACCGATCAATGAGCAAGATACAAAACTGCGTAAATATAATAATAAATGAATGAATTATAGGTGAAAAATTGTTCACGCTTTATTTCGCAGATAGCTAAAAATTGCCATTTAATAATAGGTATTTTGACGGAATATGTAATTGCCAGGGCACTTTATAGTGGCGTTTTTTGTGTGTCAATGGTGTTAATTTTGAAACGTGTTAAGTCTAAATACTAGTAGTTTGACACGCGCGCACGCACACACACACACACACACACACGGAAACCTGTCGAGAAATGTGAATACTGGCGGGAGATATTAATTAAGTAAAGTGGTACGAGGTGTGAGCGGAGCGACACCAATTGCATGAAACATCCGACAGACTCAAGCGGCAGAAGGATTCGATCCCGCAACGAGTAGATCCGCACCCTCAGCGGGGTTAGGGCCTTGCCGTGGCCACAACTGGTACGAAAAATGAATTGGACGAATCGTGAATGGGACCGGACATGAATGGGCGATAAGTGAATTACGGCACAAGGCGTGAGTTGTACGTCGACTTAACGATCCGAGACACAAATGGCGCGTAAAGTGAATGGGGCAAGACGTGAATGCGGCCGATCCTGGCGGTACGAGTAGCGAATGGTGTGATGAAATTCGTCGAAATTTTGTTAGCCATTTTTCAAAGCCCATTAACCAGCAGACTAATTGGAATCTCTCCTTGTATCTTAACAGGAGCGAGCAAGACAAATTCTGAGAAAGCTGAACTAAAGACGCAGATGCTTAACTCATCTGCCACGAAACGAACCCCAAGTAAACCGAAAGTAAATTATATCACAGTCAGTAAGATGGTTCTTGTTACTTTCTGGGGGAAAAATTACTTTCTGAATGTTATTGAAATATTGTTCTTAGGAAATGCTACAGTGGAATCTATTTTAGATGATCAACATTTGGGAAAGTTCTTAGGGGCGTTTCAAGCAGAGAGGGAATAAAAAAATCAATTTAATCGATATATTAAAATACACACACACACACACACACACACACACACACAATATATATATATATATATATATATATATATATATATATATATAGTCCAAAAGTAATATATTATATAGGTCCCAATATCCGTCCAATATATATATATATATATATATATATATATATATATATATATATATATATATATATATATATATATATATATATATGATAGATAGATAGATAGATATATAGATAGACAGATAGATAGAGTCAGAACGACGGATAAACAGGCAAACACAGATATGTAGTGACAGGAAGACAGGCAGACAGACAGACAGAAGTAAAGAGAGGCTAAAACGAGAGCGAGAGACGGAGAATCAATTAAAACAGAAAACCATTAACACATAACTGATTTGTATAACAGCTAGTTTAACATATTGAACTTGTTAAACAATGGTACCCTTTTTTCCCCGGTAACCTAACAAGACAGACGTTCCCTTTAGCCAAATGGTCGTGGTGGCAGATTGATGTTCACTCGGTTCTTGGATTGCTAAACATGCGCGGATTTTTAGGCAAGGTGATAGGCAATAAATTATATTTATGTTTGTGGATATTTGGTCAGAGATGGTATTAGATGTTCTCTGGATATTTAGTTATAACATCGAACTTTATTTATAGAATAACTCTCCGTGGTGAGATCCTATGATGGGAAAGGGATAGATAAATTATCTGGATCAATCATCTGGATTAAAACATCCATCCTTTCTAGCCATCTACTGCATCGGTGTATCAATAGGTGAATGTTCAGGACCCGGTGTCTACCTGGAGATGTCTACGACCCAGTTTCTATCCAGCGAATATCGAGTATTCAGTGTCTACCAGCAAACGCCCAGGACTGACTGTTTACCGCTCCATGTCCTGTACTCGAGGGTCTACCAGTCACTGTCCACTGTCTCCCGCGCTTCCTTGGTCTAACGGTAGCGTGTTGGACCACAGATCGCTACCACCCGTGTTCGAATCTCATCGTGGGCATATCTGAAAGGTGTTTCATCTTTGACTTCACTTAATTACCTTTGGAGATCGCTCGGCCCATCATCCACTCTCTACCAGTTAATTTGTATTATACGATCTCAAACAGCCTATCCAGTACCCAGTGACATCAATCCAATATCCAGAACCCAATGACATCGAACCAATATCCAGTACCCAGTGCCCACGATGTACCACGCATCAACACACCTTTGCTACACAGTGTGCTTCCTCCAGAAACTGTACTCCGTTAAAGTAAATCCTGTTTATTGATATACCCCCCACTCCTCCCCCAGCTCCAGAACAACACTCAAAACAACAATAATACCAACAATCTTAAGATCCGAATCCAGCTCAATTCGTAGAACTAAAGAATTTGGGGATCCAGAATAAACACCAAAATAAATAAATAAAATAACAGGGCAACGCAGCAACGGCATCCGGAATGAAGTGATCCGGATATCGGGTATGTCATCGATCCATAACTTCGGATCAAACGCCGCTGCAAAAGGGCTGTTTTTGTTTCGGATGAAGGGCCCCCCGCGTTCATTGGGATTTTGTTGTCTTTCCGGAATCCGGTCTCGTTAATCAGCCGTCGGATCCCGTCTGGATCGTGGTAGCTCGATGTTAATGTTGGCATTTATAACCAGGAAGTGTTCGGTTCAATTCCACAAACCAGTTGTTATTATTGAAGATTCATCTATTTAATGGTCGCGTTGGACACAGCCGTGCTACCACTGCGGCTCTCCCGAAAACAAAAAGGCACAAAAAAGGATATCAACTTTTTCCTAGGGCATATCAATTTACAACAATATATATGAGTTTAAAAAACATTATGTTGGCGACTCTAGTAAATGAATAGTTAAGTACGATTTCTGATTTTTGAATCATTGCTTTTTAGAACGATTATTCTGGCGTTATATCCCTCACTGAGACGCCTCCATGATATATATGGTAGCGCGGTTGGCGACAATCGTCAACCACCTGAGTTCAAACCTCATGGGCACGTCTGAAGGGCCTTTCATCAATCACTTCGCCTGAACAGCTTCGTAAGTCGCTCGACCCATTTAGCCTACTTTGTGCACAAAAGTGGCCATAAACCGCTAAAAATTGTGTCGTTCACTGAGAAATCAAGAGAAATGTGATGTTTATTCGAAATAACTTCATATAAAGAAACGGGAAATATTTTTCCAGAACGGACTACTTTTTCGTGTCATGTTTTTCTTCAATTTCGCATATGATGGTGACACATCACATTCTAGTAAATCTCTAATTTGTTAGACAATGATGGATTAGACACCAGTAATTGCGGGAAAGACAAACTATGCTCCCCGGGACGTTAGAGGTAACAATTGATTGTACCTGGCCGTACCATAGAAGACTGAGGATGGCCAGCCAAGGAGCGGGGGGTGAGTTAGCGGTGAGTATTGACACATGATGGAAGCGAGTAAAGCTCCCTTAGTACTCCAGAATATAACCATTTATACAAGTATATAGTAGTAGTAGTAGTAGTAATATTAGTAGTAGTAGTAGTAGTAGTAGTAGCCAAAATAGTGATTCTGTAATACTAAAACATGGCCTATATAATATATTTGCATATACACAATATGCCATTATTTAATTTACTCTATAAAGACTTTGAATGTCTAATACCATATTTATAGTATCTATGTTAGTGTAATTGTTATCATTAGTATTAGTATCAATAGTAGTATTAATAACACTACTAATACTACTACGAAACAAGGATTCTCCAATAATGAAATAACCAGATGGTGGGCTCGAATCCACTTAGTAGCTGCAATTGTGGGATCTTACCCCAAGGAAGTCATCATCCCTCAGCCATATGTCCCAGATCTGGCCCGCACCGAGACTTAACAAATAATTTCATTCAATCAATCAATCAATCAATCAATCAATCAATCACCCACCTACCCATCAATTAACTCACTCACTCACTCACTACTACTACTACTGTTACAACTAATCCGGGTGCTTTAATCACAATCCTGTTTTACAGGTCATTGACCGACTCATGCCGGAACAACATCTGTCGTGGCGACATCGGTTCCAGAAAAGGGATCGGCATCGAGTCGTCTGCTCTTCGGGAGCCATTTGGCCAGATTGCATAGATTGATAAATACCGAAAGTAAAGTTCTTAGAAAACTCCTTGGAAACTTTACATCATCGCGTCAAAGTTACACGGTTTGGACTCGCCATTGAAAATCAAAGCCAGGTGTGCTGTTGGACTGAAACTTCGAAGTGGGTCGACATATGTTGTTGGAATCGTGATTGACAGCTGCCCGTGTGATGATTGACAGCTCGCCTGCTGTCCGTGACATTTAACCTGAACTAATGGTATTTTAATCACACCGTCAATTTTTGTTTGTTTGTTTGTTTGTTTGTTTGACGTTTTGTCTAAGAGGAATTTATTATCACTGTGTTCATATATTGAGAGCGGCACTGGCACAGAGATGTATACATCGTGTTTACATCATCTGGACCATTCATCAAGACGGTTATAATTTGAGAGCGACTTTAAATAGAGTGTGTGTGTGTGTTGTAAATAAACAGGCGCCCCCGCCCCCCCACACACACACACATGCACATGCACAAACAAATGCACACCGTACAGTTGCATACGCTTCACATAATTTTCTCGCCTTCACAGAACCTTTTCCAAAAAGACCACCCCCTCCCCCAACCCCCGTCTGATCTATCACTTGTCAAAACGCAAATCTTCACCAATCTCATTCAGAATGTGAGTTCTATCCCGTCTCGGAGTCATTTCCTCTCATAAACGCTTCTCGAAAGGGGGCGTCTTTCCGAGCCTAGATATGACGCCATTTCCGGCGCCGGAAGCCCAAGCCATTCCCACATCCGAAATGGCGGACGAGCTCGTTTCTGGATAAAATGTGTGTATTTTTGACGAGTTACTGTCAGTTTTGTTGACATCGTGGGTCGAATCTGGTTTTATTTATTGCCCCCGGGGGCTGGGGAGAAGGCTAGGAAATAATAAACAAAACAGTACAGTCCATAAGGCATAGAGTAGGTAAATATAAGAGAACGGGGGATGGGGGGGGGGTCAAACCCCTAATGCCCCCTGAAGGATTCGCTCCAGAAATAATCATTGGGGCCTTTTGAGGAGATTTCACATTAAATTAACGTGCCACTCTTCTGACCGTTTAAGATAGTGTTTAATTATAAAAGTGTTCGTTGAAGTCAGATTCTGTGCACGTTGCCAAAGAGGGCTAATTAATTGAAGTACGAACGTTTCGGTGACCGGTGACTAGAAGTGGTGGTCCATTCAAGCAGGTAGTCGGCCGAGACAGGTTTAATTGTTCTCGAGAATCGTAACATTAACGTCAACCGTCTAATACAGCACAGTGGAACCTGCATTGAATGACCATTGGGCTAAAACGACCAGTTGCCATTAACTAGAGACCAGTAAAACAACAACAACAACAACAATAACAACAATTTCAAGCTAAAAGGACAACATCGAACAACAACAATAACAACAACAGTATCACACATCAGCAACAATAACAACAAACAACAACAACCATAATACCAACATCACACAATAGCAAACAACAATAACAACAACATCATCAAATAACAACAATAACAACAACAAACAACAACATCCATAATAACAACAACATCAAACAACAACCACAACAATAACAATAACAAACAACAACAGCCACAACAACAAACACCATCAAACAACAACCACAACAATAACAACATCAAACAACAGCCACAACGATAACAACATCAAACAACAGCCACAACGATAATAACAACAACAACAATAAACAACAACAACAGCCATAACAACAACAACATCAAACAACATATATATAAAAAACAATAACATTAACAACATCAATAATGCATTTAAGTGCTTGTGTGCTTGTAAGTGATAGCACATCCACTAGCATGGAAACTTTGCACTATCAGTTAGACAAGAATAGATCGGTAACGTCTGACTGTCTATTATTAGTCTGTCTACGTCCCGTCCGTACATACGCGTCCGCGCGTCCGCATGCGCATTCATACAACTGAATCCCAACATTTGACACCGTGAAAAAGATTGTTCTACCTTTAGTAAACAATAAACTCATCAGAAATACCCACCATTTTTCATTGAAACATCTCCTCAAAACTGATTGATGCAATTTATGTACAAAAAACATTTATTCCAATTAAATATTTAACATAATTGGAGATGCATAGGCTTCCCGGGGAATGTTATGCTGTCAGTTGATATTTTTTTCCCCGGCATATACGTTGCGCTGAATGTTTCGGTTGCTCTGATTGGCTTATCAATATATAGGCCAGCTTCGTCACGTGATATCATGCGGAAAGGGGAGAAATTGAGTAACAGCATAATCTATAAATAGCTGTGTGCGTTGGTGAATAGATGGTTGCTATGGATTTAGAATATAAAATTTAGATGTATACAGACACTTGCGGGAAACACACATACACGCGCGCGCGCACACACACACACACGCACGTACGCACATGGATGGAGAGAGAGAGTGTGAGGTGGAGTTAGAGAGAAACATATTTTATCGTTGTGTTGCACATCGCCATGGAAAAGTCGCTCTTTTCTAATATGCACCCTGATGAATCATTCAACTGTTCTATTCGTAAATGGCTATTGATCAGCGCCAACGTCTTATCATACATTACTAACAGTCTAACACATACAGACACACACACACACACAGCGCGCGCGCGCGAAAATAATCGGCGGATCGAAATGTTTGGACAAAACCGGGAAAATCCGTAAGTAAAAATTCTCAAATATTTATTTTAAAAACAACTTTATTTTTACTTTCGGTTACAAACAGACGAAGTATTACTTTAAACTGAAGTGGATCTAAAAGACAGATTTATGGCTACAAGTAATACTTTAGTAACAAGCTCCAGTCTTGTGTTGAGTGATGGCATTAGTGGTATCTAAATACCAGATCATCCTGGTGAAACGTCTGTTATTTATACCCAGAACCGAAGGAGGCAGAATTCGGTTGAAACTCTCCCTCTTTCACTCTCTCTCTCTCTCTCTCTCTATGTGCGTGTGTGTGCGTGCGTGCGTCTGCGTGCCGTGTGTCAGTCGCTGGTTGCTGTTAACTGAACCTATTTCCAATCAAATTCACTTTAACAGAAAATGCCACGTCTAGGATCGCATGGCTTTCGTCAGAACCTCCATATTGTCTTAAGGCATCCTTCCGGCGGAACCTGACAATGATATGTCTCGCAGTCAAAACTCCTTTGATGATAATACTGTCAAAGAATACATTGTTAAGTTGAAATTCTTTAGTATTTGTTTACGGTGAAATCATTTTATTGGTAACTGTATTTGGTTTTCTTTTTAAAGTGAAATAGCTGTTTGGAATATATATTTTGTGAGTATATTGCACGTGCTTAGAGGACCACGCACACACACACACACACACACACACACACACACACACACACACACACACAGAGAGAGAGAGAGAGAGAGAGAGATTTCCGTAACAATAACCAGAAATTATAATAGTCAGCTCAATTAACAAAGGTGACCTAATAAAGTGTTAATTTGGGAATGGTAATCTATTAATTTAACAAAAGTAATCTGTTTGTTAACAAATGTAACCTGATAATGTGCCGATCTTCATTACTCTGCGGTGTATACATCTTGTGCCATTATCTCAGAAACCCTATACGTGATATGTTGACATCTATTGCTAATTACGTGTGCCCAGTAGACTAAATGTACTTATGGCCATATATATATATATATATATATATATATATATATATATATATATATATATATATATATATATATATATATAAACCGTGTTAACGTCACCCCAAACATATCGGTTTCATAATATATTACATGTATTTCCGGAACTGGCGGATAGCATCTCGACTCCGGATCTGCTTCCTGTGGGCTAATCGTTTACCATATCCAGAATCTCGCATTTCAGTGCCCGCCGTTAATAAATTCCTTTCGACGCTTGCGGGTTTTGAACTCGGAGCCCGCGGATAATTGTCTGCCACCCTACCGCCTGGGATGCGCTCTACTGGCTGCTGATGGCATAATAGTTGTTGTTATCTTGACTTAGTCCCAATAAGATAAGAGGCTATCTAAAGGTTATTTGTGGCGGGTCAGGATGGAGATAACAGCACCGTCTACTCGGAAAGAGAATGGTCATGAGAGAGGGTTAGAATGGTCATGAGAGAGGGTTAGAATGGTCATGAGAGAGGGTTAGAATGGTCATTAGAGAGGGTTAGAATGGTCATAAGAGAGGGTTAGAATGGTCATGAGAGAGGGTTAGAATGGTCATTAGAGAGGGTTAGAATGGTCATAAGAGAGGGTTAGAATGGTCATAAGAGGTTAGAATGGTCATAAGAGAGGGTTAGAATGGCCATAGAGAGGGTTAGAATGGTCATTAGAGAGGGTTAGAATGGTCATAAGAGAGGGTTAGAATGGTCATAAGAGAGGGTTAGAATGGTCATAAGAGAGGGTTAGAATGGTCATGAGAGAGGGTTAGAATGGTCATTAGAGAGGGTTAGAATGGTCATAAGAGAGGGTTAGAATGGTCATAAGAGAGGGTTAGAATGGTCATAAGAGAGGGTTAGAATGGCCATGAGAGAGGGTTAGAATGGTCATAAGAGAGGGTTAGAACGGCCATGAGAGAGGGTTAGAATGGCCATGAGAGAGGGTTAGAGTGGCCATGAGAGAAGGTTAGAATGGTCATAAGAGAGGGTTAGAATGGCCATGAGAGAGGGTTAGAATGGTCATAAGAGAGGGTTAGAATGGTCATAAGAGAGGGTTAGAATGGCCATGAGAGAGGGTTAGAATGGTCATAAGAGAGGGTTAGAACGGCCATGAGAGAGGGTTAGAATGGCCATGAGAGAGGGTTAGAATGGTCATGAGAGAGGGTTAGAATGGTCATAAGAGAGGGTTAGAATGGCCATGAGAGAGGGTTAGAATGGTCATGAGAGAGAGTTACAATGGTCCTGAGACAGGGTTAGAATTGTTATGAGAGAGGGTTAGAATGGTCATCAGAGAGGGTTAGAATGGTTAGGAGAGAGGGTTAGAATGGTCATGAGAGAGGGTTAGAATGATCACGAGATAGTGTTAGAATGGCTATGAGAGATGGTTAGAATGGATATGAGAGAGTGTTAGAATGATCATAAGAAAAGGTTAGAGTCATCACGAGAGACGGTTAGAATGATCATGAGAGATGTTTAGAATGCTCATGAAAGAGGGTTAGAATGGTTATGAGAGAGGGTTAGAATGGTTATGAGAGAGGGTGAGAGTGGTCATGAGAAATATTTAGAATGGCCATGAGAGAGGGTTAGAATGGCTGTGACGGATTGTTAGAAGGTTCATGGGAGAGGGTTAGAATGGTCATCACAGACGGTTAGAATGGTCACGAGAGAGGGTTAGAATAGTCACGAGAGATGTTTAGAATGGTCATGAGAGAGGGCTAGAATGAAAGGTTTAGAATGGTCAAGAGATAGTTAGAATGATCGAGAGAAGATTAAAATAGTCATGAAAGAGGGTTATAATGGCTATGTGATAGGGTCAGAATGGTCATCAGAGAGAGCTAGGAGGGTCATGTGATAGGGTTAGAATGGTCATGAGAAAGGCTCAGTAGGGTCATGCGAGAGGGTTACCATGATCGAGAGAGAGAGAGAGAGAGCGAGAGAGAGAGAGAGTTAGAATGATTGAAAGAGGGTTAGAATGGTCAAGTAAGAGTTAAAATTGTCGTGAGAGGGTTAGAATGGTCGAAAGAGAGAGTGACAATGGTTAAGAAAGGTGGAGAGTTAAAACGATCGAGAGAAAGTTAGAAAGGTAATGAGGGAGGACTAGAATTGCTGCCGTGATGCTAAATATAGAATGTCAAACTAATCCAGTAGACGACTGACAGTATGCGGGTGTAATAACGGTTGTCCAAGTATACGCTCTATTTACGTGTATATACGAGTGTATTGTGAGTGGGCAGTAAAATTCGCATATATTACGCTCCATTATAACGCAAGCAATGTTTATAACGAAATAAAGTCCGTAGGTATCTGCGTGCGCGCGCATACACGCGTAGCATATAATAAAGGCGAGTGGACATCCATTCGTGCCCTTTACAAACATTAGTAAATTATAACTATACGGTTGCTAACTGTATGATAAGTAATATATATATATATATATATATATATATATATATATATATATATATATATATATATATATATATATACACTATTTAAAGATATATTTACGTTTCAATTAGCTTTGATTAGTTTCGGTTGTAAATATTTTTACCAAGTGTCTAAAGCAAATCATTGGTTCTAACAATCATTAAATAATTATCTCTGAATAATAATCGTTGCCGAAGGTTTGTATAAACAATGTATAAGCTTAAAGCTGCATAACACCAACCATATTCAGAAAACTATAATATATATATATATATATATATATATATATATATATATATATATATATATATATATATATATATATATCGAGCCGTGATAGCGCAGTTAGTTAGAGTGTAGGACTCGTAGCCGAAGGGTCGCGGGTTCGAGGCTCCGGGAGCAGCAATGATGTCATGTGGCGACAGGTTCACTCATCCATAAAAAATGAGAACCTGACATGACAAGAGATGGCTATGTGTTTTGGTAACGCTTTGCGCCTATAATAATACTGTACAGCGCCTCAGAACAGGATTTCCTGGTTCTGGCGCTATATAAATATATATATATATATATATATATATATATATATATATCCCAGACCAGAAATGAATCTTGATATATATATATTTGGTCATACTTGGCTAAAACTCAGTTCATCCAATCAACTACTATTGCAGGTATTCGTGTCTTGGCTCAAGTCTGATGATGTTTGTGTGTTTTGTGGTGCAACCCCCAACATTGTGGAACAAGTTGCTGACGGATATTAGAAATGCATTATCGTTTAGAAAGTTAAAATTTCTTCTACAAATTCATCTGTTTCGCCGATCAATATTTTTTAGCCTTCAAATATATTATTGGGCTTTTACATACATATTAATGGGATATTACTGTAAATCGTCATTAGCCATTTCCTGGCAATAAGATCGCCTTGTTATTATTATTATTATTATTATTATCATTATTATTATCATTATTATCATTATTATTATAATTATTATTATTATTATTATTATTCTAAAAGTAAAACTGTTCGAGTTCGGGTCGGCCCATTTACTCTCTTCCGAGTGAAGCCTTGGCGTAGTTGCCAGACTCAGCAGCCACCGACTTATCTACGAGTAACCAGGTAAATAATACACGGCCAACGCCAATCGTCGTAACTTTCTCCGCCTAATACAACAGTCGACGTTTTGCGGTTTAAGTACAGTCTGCTGGCACCGAAGTGTGCCGAGGGTCGAGTTTACATTGGAACCAAATGGCGGGGAGTTCCGTATAAGTCTAGAGGTTGCCCAGCCCCCGGGGATTGGCCAGGCATTGTTGGTGGTCTGGGAGGTTTGGCCGGTGATTTGTTTGGCTAAATCATCACGTTGAGGTATTTGTGGGATACGCGATTTAATAGATTGCTGCTCGGTGGAGAGGTGAGATTGAGTTGGGGAGTGAAAGGGCTATTGGGTGAGTTATTGAGTCATTCACTCAGTGGGTATATTGGGAATATGATGATGATGATGATGATGGATGGTGATCGATGTTTTACCGCCACTTTTGCGCACATGGTAGGCTAAATGGGCCGAGCGACCTCCAAAGGTAATGAAGCGAAGTCAAAGACGAAACACCCTTCAGATATGCCCACGCGGAGATTCGAACTCAGATGGTAGTGATCTGTGGTTCAACGCTCTACCAACTAGACCACGGAGGCGCCACTATATTGGGAGCATGATGAGTGGACGAGTGAGTCAGTGATCCTGATCTGGAGTGTTTTTACATTATTATTATTATCGCTGACCCAGACCTGCTTCAATCCGGCGCACACCTCAACTCCACAGGGTGTATACAATGCGTGTTGCCATTATGGGTGCATATACTTAGACGGATAGCCATCGCGTTGTTCTGACGGGTTCTTACTTCTAACTGAGTGAAACAATTGCCACATGACAACATTGCAGCTACGGAGCCTCGAACCCGCGACCGTTCGGTTATGAGCCTTACACTTTTTCTAACTGCGCCATCGCAGTTCGACAGCAAACCGGCGATTGAATAAGCACATCATTCAGAGGACGCTTAAACAAAGTGGTCAGAAGGATAGGTGGTATTACAAGTGTGCCCTTTCAGGATATATTCGGACATGCCTGGAGAAATTCGCTCGTTTCGTCTAAAACCAAACATCTCGTTTCCCGAACAGGACAAAATCTATTTCGTCTGGACTACGACATTACGCATGCCGATAAACGATATTCGTAACTGGTAGGACATCTGGCGGGTACCAGGTTAACTAAGGTTTCGGGGCGCGTTTGGCGAGACTTCAGACCTCTGATATGTTAATTGTCGAGACTTCAGACCTCTGATATGTTAATTGTCGAGACTTCAGACCTCTGATATGTTAATTGTCGAGACTTCAGACCTCTGATATGTTAATTGTCGAGACTTCAGACCTCTGATATGTTAATTGTCTGACTCATGATGGGTACAACAAACGCAATATACCGGAAACCAAATAATCCCCAATCTGTATGACGCCTGGTTTAGACCAAATATATTTCACACACAACAGAACAATTTATAAAACAAAATACTATTATAACGTTCACATTAGTAAAATGAACGTATTGTCTGAGTTACGGAATATCCATAATTTGACAACAAAAATTAATTCAATGCGAATTATGATATACCGGAACAAATTAAAAAACGTTAAACACATTTCGACAAATGATATCATATATCAACATAACATACCACAACCCATTGCGTTTTTCATATTTTCATTAGTATTTCATATTGTGGCGTGATATATTATCTCATAAAGTGTTTAATGTGTTTTAATTTATTCCAGTACGTCATATTTGGTTTTAATATTAATATTAATATTTTACGCCATAATACAAAATATTATAATTTAGGCGACTTTTGCGAATAGGTTTTTAATAAACTATTTTATATTTTAGAATCGCTAGTAACGTATCCATAAAAGTCAAATCCTATATTATTATTAATATTATTATTATTATTATTATTATTATTATTATTATTATTATTATTATTGGTAGTGGTGTTGTAGTTGTTGTTGTAATTATTATTATTTTAATTACCTAACAACAACAACAGACCAATTTTTTCTAATCAAGTAAACAGTAAACAAAATAATTTTGCGAGATGTAGTTCGTTCACTTGAGACGCTATACTTCCTGGATCATTGACGAGTGTTCGACATCGTACTGGTACACATCATCAAGACAACGTGTATAAACGAGTACAGCACTTGGCATTACCCTAAACAAAATGTTACTGATCACGGCTGATCTGCTTATAGATTATTAAATAAATTTTAAAAAAAACAGTCAACTCTCAAATATACGGATCCTGAATTAGCAGAAATGTAAATTGTTTGTTGATGATTTATTCCAAGATTGATTTTTAAAAGAAGTTTCGTATCACAGTTTACAACTGTCTGTCTGTCTGTCTGTCTGTCCTTCTGTCTAATTGTTTATCTGTCTTCCACTCGATCACTGTGTCCATTTGTCCGTCTGTAGGTCTGTCCGTCTTTATGTCTGTCTGTCTGTCTGATCACCTGTCTGTCTTTCTGTCTAATTGTTTTTCTGTCTTCCCGTTTATCACTGTGTCCATTTGTCTGTCTATATCTCTGTCTGTCTGTGCGACAATCAACTAACTAACACATACGGCCATATAGCCCCACGCTCACTCATTCGCTATGCCACTCACACACTCGCTCACTCAGGTACTCACTTACTCACACACTCAATCACACTTCTCTTACCTAGATTCGGGGGGAGGTCAATATCTGCAAAATCCCGCAGATGTTGTCACCTGTCATAATCCAGAACGATTGATTAACAATTTCTTCCAGCGATGATATTCCAGATTTGAACCACTGAATTTCTAAATCCCGCTTTATTTTTCCGGATAACAGACGTTGAATAACACCGTTTGTTCCGAAGTCGTTATTCAGACGACCCCCCGCTGGGCTATCCCGATCAACTTAAAGCGCCGTCTGTTATTCAAGTAACGATAGACAAAGTAAGGGATTGTTGATGTCGGCTACTTAGATCTGGAAACGAATGCCACGTGGGGGGACTTCTTCGGGAATGATTTATAACCCGAGTTCCGGATACTAGCCGCCCAGGAGTCTAAGAACACAGATCTGAACCGATGATTGGCTGGCTTGGGGCGAGTTCCGGATACACGGATGTATTGATCCGTGTTGCTTATCAAGCCGAGTGGAAGTTTATAAACTCTTTCTCTATACCGTTGATAGATAACGGATTGGAATAAACGACCATCAAGGTCATCGAAATACAAGTATGAGTAGAGAGCGCTTTTGGATTGTAGGGACTCGGGACATTTTATGATAGAAAAAAATTGAGAATTTCGGGAATTAGACGTCATCGGATAGATATGTTAAGAGGGAAATATGTTAATAGGGAAGAGAGAGAGAGAGAGAGAGAGAGAGAGAGAGAGAGAGAGAGAGAGAGAGAGAGAGAGAGAGAGAGAGAGAGAGAGAGAGAGAGAGAGAGAGAAGAAGAAGAGAAGAGAGAGAGAGAGAGAGAGAGAGAGAGAGAGAGAGAGAGAGAGAGAGAGAGAGAGAGAGAGAGAGAAGAGAGAGAGAGAGAGAGAGACAGACAGACAGACGAGAGAGAGAGAGAGAGAGAGAGAGAGAGAGAGAGAGAGAGAGAGAGAGAGAGAGAGAGAGAGAGAGAGACAGAGAGAGAGAGAGAGAGAGAGAGTCAGATGGAGATGTAAAGAGTGACAAACAGACAGATGGACAGAAAGACAGGACAACAATCAGATAGACAGGCCAGGTGTGTGTGCGTGCTCGTGATCTGTGTTTTGAGTTCACGGTAGGCTACGAAGGTGAACGACTTCCGGGTAACAATGAAGTAAAGTGAAAGATGAAACACCCATCAGACAGACCTCGGGTAGAGCTTCCGTAACTTTTCAAGTGAGCTTCGATCAACCGACTTATAGTAGCATAATCTTTAGGTACTGTTACCAGACACTTTTGATGGGTCTTCGATTTCGGATCCCGTTACTTCCATTAGGTTGATTGATTGGTTGGTTGTTTCGGCCCCGGTAGCGGGAGCTTGCGGCTGAATAGCTACTTTCGTTGTCGAACAAAACATCCCGCAGACACGCACAGTCCTGGGATTTGATCCTTCGGCCTGGATGAATGCAGTTCAGCGCTTTAACAACTGAACTACGGAAGTGCCTCTCTTTTATTTGCGATAAAAATACGACACGACGACCACCTGCCATAATAAACCATCCGTCTTAATAGACCACCTCTGAAAATAGAGAAGATGTCCCGAAGGTAGTCTTTCAAGACAGTTTTCCCTAAATGTGCGAGAGAAACAAATAACTACCGCAATACGAATTTTACAGCCATTTTCCATCTGCCAACGCATGATAGTATAGCTCGTACTGTTAGCAGGCATTTATTCGGAGATTCCGAGTTCGCTACTCATTATAACCGTTAGAAGCTAGAAGCAAATTCCGCAAAAAACGGGTAAGAGCCGAATTCGAGCTAATAGCCTGAACGTTTGTTCCGCACTGCTCTAACCACTGCACCACAGGTCATTAGGAGATAAAATAAATAAATAATTTATAATAAATCTAAATATTATTCGACGATAAAGATGATTGATGTTTTACGGCCACTTTTGTACACATGGTATGCTAAGTGGACCGAGCGACCTCCGACGGTAATGGAGCGAAGTCAAAGTTGAAACACCCTTCAGATATACCCACGCCGAGATTCGAATTCAAATGGTAGTGATCCGTGATCCAACACGCTACCAGTTAGACCACGGTCTGACACCAAACCAGGTTAATTAAAATATTACTGTTAATTCACATATTAATGTTGTTAACATGTTAATGTTAATTAGCATATTAATGTTAATTAGCACATTTAGGTTAATTAGTAGGATTGTGGTTTATAAATATTCATAATTTATAATTGTTTTTTAAGATGTTGAAGAGAACAGATGGCGGCGCTTGAACGAGATAGTTTGATTTGTTTGATATCTTGTGCACGGCGTTTATTTGACCTGGATCAGGTGTGGCTCGGTATGATGGCATTCCGAATAGTATCCGGTGACCATGGTAGCGGCGTTCCGGATACGGATACGGCGGAATTGTGGTGTTTATCGTGGAGCGTCGGACTTGATTATCGGGATCTTACATCTGGGAAAGGGACCACACGTGATGTTAGGTGTGTGTTTGTGTGTGTGTGTCTCTGCGTGTGTGTGTATATATATATATATATATATATATATATATATATATATGGGGGTGCGTGTGTGTATGCATGCGTGCGAGTGTGCATGCGTGTGTATGTGTGCGTGTATGCGTAAGTGCGCGCGTGGGTACGCGCTTGTGTGTGTATACGTGTTTTAGTAGTGTGGGATGAGGCACTGGCTCAGAGAATCACGAATCGTGAATACAGACTATGGACGATTCATTGGGGCAGTGAATAATAAAACCTTTGTAATCTCTCACAAATCTCTTAATTGCTCTACCTCTCTATACAGAAACTCTTGACAAACTATATGCCTCTATTGTCATTGTCTCCAAAGATCGTTTGATGCAACCCCCAGCTGTCAACAGGTTTGAAAATTAAGACGAAACGGGCCGTTCTAGTGTCGTAGCCTCAGCACTGTTAAAAATATAGTTATTAACATATTCAAACCAGATCACTATGACAAGGAACTTTAGTGTTATTAATGAGAATCATACCAGAGGTAGCCTTGAATGTCATAGTATAAACCGGACATAACTAAACATAGGAAAGATAATTCTATTCCCACATACAAATAAGGTGAATTTCATATACATGTAAAGTTGTTATACAAAACAAACCAAACATGTGAACTGTTTCAATGCCACCACCGCTCGAGATGCGATACGGTGTTTCTATTCCTGAATCAGGAGTACTTGTAATGCTTTAAGAGCATATGGTAGATTCCCAGACCAAACACCTAAATGGCACCCCCCAAGACGCAAATAGTGCATGGAATATACAACTCTAGATCAACTTTTCTTAGAATGCACGGACCTGGAAACATACCCGAAAAGCATACAAATCCAATAAGTACTATGACCTTTTTGTCCCTAACCCGTTATGATAATAAATATTACGAGCAGAATGAGCCCCTCCCCAAAAAATAAAAAATAAACAAGACACGAACCTCTATCTCTGGCACTTGTTATGTGTGTTTTAACAACGTGGAATAAGGCCCTGGCACACAGAATTAACATAATTCACACGATGATGATGATGATTGATGTTTTACGGCCACTTTTATGCATATGGCAGGCTAAATGGGCCGAGCGACCTCCAAATGTAATGAAGCAAAGTGAAAATGAATCACCTTTCAGATACGTCCACGCCGAGATTCGAACTCGGGTGGTAGTGATATGTGGTCCAACCCTGATTTCAGCATCACGTTCTTACCTCAGAACCGAGGGACAGTACTATAGTGTAGTCGCTAGAGTGGGCGGAAATTGGAAACAAGGTCACGTGTTCGTACTTCGATAGCGCAGTGGTTAGAGCACTGCGCTGCAAACATCCAGGTTGTGTGTTCGAATCCGGCTCCTAGCTGTATTTGTGGGTTTTGTTTCTTTAGGTATTCGCCCCTCAGCCAAATGTGCTAAATGTGACCAGCAGTGTGGTGACCAGCAGGTGTAACCAGTCTACTCAGTCATGAAGTTTCATGGCCACAAATTCATTATTATTATTATTATTATTAAAAAAAACCCAGAAAGAGACAGAGAGAGAGAGAGAGAAAGGAAAGAGAGAGAGAGGGGGGGAGCTGTTACTTAAAGTTTACTTATAATAATGTTATTCTCCTACAAAACGAAGTTATATTAACCTGAAGTCTTTCTCTATCCATAACACTAACTTTATTATAGGTTAGTATAATATAAAACTAGCTACTACTGTTACATTTAGTGTTATTACTTCTCTGGTGTTATTACTACTACTGCTGATGCAACTGCAATAATTACTAGTATACAACAACAACAATAACAACAACAACAACAACAACAGCTACTAATAATAATAATAATAATAATAATAATACAATAACTACAACCAATACTACTACTACCACTACTACTTTTACTAATACATCAACATATATTACTATTACTTCTACTACTACTACCACTACCGCTACTACTAATACAACAACAACAACATCTACTACTAATACTATTACTACAATAACAACAACTACAAGTAGTAGTACTACTACTAGTAGTAGTAGTAGTAGTAGTAATAGTAGCAGCACAGTATTAGCAAAGTAACAACAACTACAAAAACTACTACTACTACAATCAGAAAATCTAAATTTTACAAACTCCCACCCATTTGTACAATTGCTACACTGCCAAAAGTCAGACACCCACCCATTTGTACAAGTACTTACACGCTGCCAAAAGTCAGACACCCACCCATTTGTACAAGTACTTACACGCTGTCAAAAGTCAGACTGCCACCCATTTGTACAATTACTACACTGCCTAAAGTCAGACACCCACCCATTTGTACAAGTACTTACACGCTGCTAAAGGTTAGACACCCACCCATTGGTACAAGTACTTACACGCTGCCAAAAGTCAGACACCCACCCATTTGTACAAGTACTTACACGCTGCCAAAGGTGCCAGGATCCAGAGTAATGGTGCCCGAGTAAAATAATAAACAAATTAAAAATCTGGACCGTTAATGTACTATATGCACTCGTCACACAGCATGACCTTCATGGAACATGATCTGTGGATCCTGGTGAACCCCAACACCAGTACATAAACCACCATAATGCCAGGTATACCGAAACCAATTAATTTTCCGGTACGATTCATTCGTCAGGTCACCAAAATAGTTCCAACTAAAAGTTGATAAAGTTTTTATTTATATATATATTTAAAATAAAATTTTATCAATTTTATTCCGTAAGATCAAATATAAAAATTCAACTTTTGAAGACTTTGTTTCCACAATTGTTAAATTTTATTTTAATCAACTTTGTAGTAGTAGTAGTAAGAGTAGTAGTAGTAGTAGTAGTATTTCAGTTGTTGTTGTTGTTGATGTCTATCCCCATACAAAATATTCATATATAATCATACATCATTACTATATTATCTAAGTTTTCTTTATATATATAATATATATATATATATATATATATATATATATATAATATTTCTTTTCATCATCATCATCATCATCATGACCTATTCATCTAACCTGATCCGGAATAACGCCATTCAGGATCATATGGAAAATATGAATAAAAGTGATAAATGAGTGATAATCTTAATTGAATTAATAATCAATATGCACAGCTTCATTTGGGATGTATCTATGTGATGCAGTTTGTAGAGAGGCCATGTTAGACTCTTAGCCAATTCACCTCACATAAATCAAAGACAATTGCTGCCAGTCATGCCTTTGCCGCTAAATACATCCAGGTGAGCTAAGAAAGTCGCAGAATGCCACCATGAAACTGGTTACAAATAAATCATTCAACTATTTACTCAGAGGAAATATAAACAGCATCATTCATTCAATTGAATCAATCATTCGATCATTGAATTATCAACATAAATCTCGTGGTAAATACCATCACCACAGTAAACCCACTTTGACCTCATGACCTCCATGTAACCACTTGACCCGAAATTGACCTCACACTGGCCACTTCGCCACCTTAACAATGTCGACCCAGACTGTTTTTAGGTGAATCCGTAAGTAACTACGCCACGATGTGACCTTCAACTGACATTGACCATTTCTTAATTGACCGAATGAACCCTTGCAGCTACCTGACCCACATTATCATGACCTCGAAATTAGATATTAACATGACCTATAAACTACTTGCGTACTGAGCTATTAGCATCGAATGAGGTGCTCCGGAACTAATCCGCGAGGTGGCGCTGCGAGCGACCCAGTCCTACTTGTGCGGCGCCCATAGTTACAGATCTGTTCCAGAACACCATTATCGGCTTTTCATTCTCTCGATTCGTCTGTACTTGTTTTGATTATGGCGTCAAATAAATGCAAATTCGAATATGTGTGTTTAGTACAACTAAAAACCGAGCTAAGAAGATGTTGTGGCACAGTTTCTGGTCGAAAACGGGAACTTATAGATAGCTGAGAAGAGCACATTCCTCCGGGTTGTAAATAATGCTCGCGGTTTTGTGACCCATATATTTTAACATGGTCGGGATGTATAGGCTGAAATCGGCTTGATCTCAGTGCGAGATATCGAGTTGAGTATTAGACTTAGACTCTATTTGGTAATTTAATTAATAGCATGTTTCAATAAGAATAGGTAGCCCTACATGCATGGTACCTATTGATAAACAAACAAAATTCTGCCTGGAATCTGTGTCCGAATATAATTTACTTGTTTGGAGGTTATCATAAATGTCGGTTAAGAATACTAGATATGCTGAAGATTACATGCTGGATTTTGAATAAAAATAAATATACAGGAATATTGTTCAGGGAAAAGCACATATTAATCAATATTAATCATTATGATTTACACCTTGTGTATGATTGAGTCACGGCTTCGTATGCACGTATGCCTCTATCATTTATTTTCTGAACATAATAAATCGGGTGGTATATCTACAAGAATATCATTGTTTTAAGAGACTCAGTTTCTACGAGGACATTGCTGCTAGGACATCCAATGAAGGAGAGGAAACTCTGAAATCAATCAATATGTTTATTTAAAACTGAATCTAGAATGGCATTATATATATATATATATATATATATATATATATAAAAATTAAATGGCGAGTACATGGTAGATACAGTTTGGAGTTTCACCAAAGATGTTAAATCTGTACAAGGATGTAACCTGGTATGTTTTAACAGAAACAACAATAAGAATATAGGGAGAAGGTTACATGTGTATGTTTGGTATGCACGTCATTGACAGACTACCCACTAATGGGAGACTTTCTGAGCGGATTCTTCTGGTCGCTCGGTAGGTGGTACTACAAACATTTCACCAAGCAAAAAACTATACTGGGTCACCTGTAAAAATGGAACATCTTGTGCTGAGAAGCTCAAAAAATCCCATGGTGGCCCTGAAAACCTTTGATCCACAGCCTTTGGACTGCCGCAATATCTCTGGCTATGATGATCAAGTCAGGTCAATTTGGCTGCATTCCACAGCTACCAATCCACCAAATGTATGCTCCTGCAAATGTTTATGCCATAGCCAATGACCACGACTATCAGGACAAATCTCCTGAAGACGTATTTTTGCAGAGCATCCACGTCACAGCCATCACATATGATGAACAGGAATCGATTGAGGTCAAGACTCGCGGACAAGGAACCAACAAGTTCAGGAGGGAAGAACGTTTGTTGCGTTTGCATGCATCAATGTTTGGGAGAATTTGCACTGCAACAGATAGAAAATATTTCCCCAAACTGGCAGAGTTACTGACTCAATATAAGAATATAAAGTCATCTGCCATAATACATGGCAGAAAATATGAAGCGGTGGCCCGTGATGCATATTCCAAGGACCAGAGTGTATCTGTGAATGAGTCCGGCATAGTTGTTTCATTAGATATTCCCTACATTGGATGCAAAAAAGTTAACAATTTCCTTTTCTGACCAGATATTCAGTTCTCTCCACTGCAGAGACATGAAACGAATCCATGTAACAAATATGTTGTATACATCACATTCTGGTATCAAGAAATGCATACTCAGTTCAAAGTTTGTTTTATATGTTCTTAGTTTCATCAGAGTTAGAAAAAAGTGATCCTCTGGGTCTAAATTTGGAACACCATACATGTAGTTCAACCTGGTTGTAGCCGGACCGAGTGAGGCAAATACGTCTCTAAAAATTACATAGTTGTCAATGCCTGTATAAAATTGTATGCCTCTCGGATTATTTTTGTACGCTGCTGCAATCATCCGATTACTGTGGAGAGGATCCGAACCAGTCTGTGAGGAAGATTCTAACAGAATAGGTCCTGCATTAGTCTGAACGTCCTGTGTTGTTGTTTTATCGGCCACAGTTTCTACTTCCTCTACATGTAACATCTCAATGGAAGAATCAATTACTATAACTGATTCGTCCACCATATCAACATCTTGATCGACTATTATATCATGCTGCAGTTGTCGTCTTTCGGCACGTAACTGACGATCCACATTGGCTGATTTTTCCTTTTCCGTCCAGCAGAATTTGGAAGGGACTGCCCCATCTTTCAACCTCATTTTCTTCCCTGCTGTAGGGAAC
This sequence comes from Paralvinella palmiformis, assembly GCA_025642065.1. Lineage (NCBI taxonomy): Eukaryota > Metazoa > Annelida > Polychaeta > Terebellida > Alvinellidae > Paralvinella > Paralvinella palmiformis. The sequence continues at coordinate 35,112 of JAODUP010000144.1, read as the reverse complement.
CCTGAAAGAAATTAGATTTCATATGAATATACAATAAAAATATCAAACCAGTTATAACTGAATTTCTTATTTAACCCGAAATAAGCACAAACGCTGTTGTAATGACTGATAAGATTTAAAGCAAACCAAAAATGAATGTATTATTGATTGTGTCATTTATATAAGAAACAGTTTCATTGTAATCACAGTCACGACTGCCTAACCACACACAAATGACCGGCCTCCTACTCACACAGACTGTATCTGGTTCGGCCTACGGCTACCAAAACGAATGGCTATACCATAGCATAGGCCGTAAATAATTCACGTATTCATATGATCAAATATATAAATTAATATATAAATTAACGTATCATACCTCTGACATTTGTCGTTTTGTAGTCATCTGCTTTGACTTGGCCGCCACAATTTTTCCGTTTTGTCAGCCACTCGGCGGATTGCAATAACCCACAATTTACACATGTCCCGGTCAGATGGGAATTGATGGCCTCCTCTATTTGAACATTCGGGTACCGAACAACACGTTGAAGGCATGTTAAGAAAATTAACCTCTAAACTAGAGTTATGTTACATATATTTATGAATCTGATGAAACTGTTGTGTTCTGAATTTGTCTATGGAAATGCTCGTACACAGTCAGGAAATAGTAAAACACGCGATACCTTGGGCCCCTCACGTGTCGCCATCTACCGGCATTGTGTTGCAAAACGGTGTTGCAACAAAAGTCCCTCATTAGGACATGATGATGATGATGATGATTGATGTTTTACGGCCACTTTTGTGTACATGGTAGGCTAAATGGGCCGAGCGACTTCCAAAGGTAATGAGACGAAGTGAAAGACGAAACAACCTTCAGATATGCCCAGGCCGGGATTCGAACACGAGTGGTAGTGATCTGTGCCCTCATTAGGACAATAAGTAATTCCAACATATAAGTCTTATGTTAAATCTTCGAGTAGAGATGATGATTGAGCAAGGTAAGGTGACATTGATCTCAATAAGAGCTTAAGTAATATTTATTTAGTCGTTGGTTGAATGATTTGACTTACTTGTAGTTCTTCACGTCGTCTAGCAAAGTTAGCCAAGACTTTGGACATTGCTAAATAAAGGTTCTCGCGGCACTGCTCATTTTTCTAGCTATGATACGAGGATCCCGGGAATGACGTGTTTGATGACTGTGTACAAGAGAATTATTTGTAAATAGTATTTGTAATTGAGTAAGTACAGTACCATTGGTGTATGACTACATTAATTTGCAGAGTTGGATATTATTTATGTCCATTAATTTGGTAATGCCGAGCTGCCTAAAAAGTGGAGTTTTCGGTGCATTGTATCCAGCATTATACATATTTCTGATTGATTTCTTCTGTAATATTTCAAGTTTATGCAGTCTGTATTGATATGCTGATCCCCATAACATTGTGTCATACGTAAGAGGAGAATGAATAAGACTGTAGTATAATGATTTTAAATTATCGACAGACATATTTTTTGACCGCATGAATTGCATATGATCCTCTGGATAACTGTTTGACAATATGATTGATGTGGTCATCCCACTCAAGTCCATCGTCTATATAAATACCTGGGAATTTAGCATTTTTTTATTTCCCAGTGTAATGGATGTTGTGTTATTGTTTGTGTTCTTTGGAGAAAAGACAACAAAAGTTGTTTTCTGAACATTAAATGATAATTTGTTTGCATAGAACCAGTCTGATAATGCTCTCATGTCATTTTCGGTATTTTGTTCTAATTCTTTTCGGTTTTGAGAAGTGCTATATATTGTTGTATTGTCTGCAGATAAGATGCATTTTGAATGTATTAATGCGTGTGGTAAATCATTTGTATAGATGATGAATAGGAGTTGGTCCACAGGTTACGCTATACTGGCAGAGTGTATGTGATGGTATGACACAAATTTGGACCTGTTTGTTAAATAGTTCCTGAACCAGACATGGGATCAATTCAATTCCGGAATTGGAATTGGTGGTCAATTCCAATTCCGGAATTGGAATTGATTATTTAAAAACGATTAAATTGGAATTGAGAAATTTTGAATTGGAATAGAGACAATATGTAGCCATGTCCGGCAAAAATGTGGGTGGATCATAAGAACTTTCCATGCCAGGGATATGCACACCATGAAAACACTATGGTGCTGCATAGTCCAACCACACATAGATTACTGCTCCCAGCTATGGACACCACAGAGAGTTGGAGATATCCAAAAAATTGAGTCCCTCTTCAAATAATTTTCCAGTAAGATATCGGACCTAAATTATTGAGATCAACTATCAGCCCTCAAGATGTACTCCCAGGAGAGGAGGATAGAAAGATACCGAAATATATACACCTGGAAATTTCTAGAAGGAATTACTCCGAATGTTGGGATACAACCATACACATCAACACGGCAAGGTAGCCTGTGCCGAGTCCCCCAAATGAAAGAGTATGCAACTGGTAAAATTAGGGCAACCAGAGAAGGGAGCTGAGTAAAAAGTATTAGGCAAAAAGAGTCGGAAAAAACGGAATTGGAATTGAAATGTTTTGAATTGGAATTGAATTGGAATGGATAAATTTGAGGTGGAATTGGAATTGACCAAATGGAATTGAGTGGAATTGGAATTGATAAAATGGAATTGACCCCATGTCTGTCCCGAACCACTCCAAAGCAACGCAGCGAACACCATAAAAGCGTAGCTTTTCAACAAAATATTGTGATCTACTGCGTCAAATGCCTGTCAGGTTACTTTCAAGTGAAACCATAACATGGACAGAGAATTTGGAGACTGCGAGTCAATAGTAGAATTATAGTCAATGATAGGATGCGTCAATAGTAGAATGCAGAAAGACTTTCCGCTGGTGTCCAAAAATTGGATTGATAAATATCTCTCACTGTTTGGCAAAACGTTTGAAGAGAAGTGCAGAGATTTCTATAATCAGAGGTAAAATATGCCTCATTATCTTGGGAGCAAACAGCAATAGTCATTATTTAATATATTATATCATATAGAATTATACAATATGAACTTGTTTTTGGTGCATTAATTACATAAACATAAAATGGGACATTCATGGGCAGAATAATAACACAACGCTTTATCGGCTGGGTTTTCACGTCTCGACGCGCTTTATGGCATGAACCCATTTCTTAAAGAGATCCTTTTGTGACCAAGGAAATGAATGACCACCCCTTTCATTACATTATGTCACACAACATAGAGTAGACATGATTATTAAAGCTATTTGTCTTTAATTTCACTAACCATCCTACAACTGTTTACTTTGCGTTTTGGGAAATCCCAAGGACTGGGTTGCTCGTAGCGCCATCTATCGAATGGTTTTCGCTGGTAGGTGCCCTATTCTCCCAGAGTAAAGCAACTTGATCTCTTGATGCTAATCTAATCACACACCCACGCACGTTGACGCACACATTCACATAGACACACACACACACACACACACACACGCACGCACGCACAAAAAAACAGTGCCTTATTCAACACGGCTAAAACACACACAATTTGTGGCTTTATTCAGATAACTAATAACTTAAGCATCATCTGTTTGTTAGTCTGTCTATCTGCCAGGATCACGTAGATATCACCTGTCTGTCTACCTGGATCACGTCGACATCATCTGTCTGTCTACCTGGATCACATTTATCACCAACAAATATGTCTATAATTTTGCCTCTGTCTATCTATCTGTGTGTCTCTATATCTGTATCTGTGTATGTCTGTGTTTGCCTACTTGTATGCCTGTCCACCAGAAGCAATACTATCACAAGTATGTCAACCTGTGCATCAATTGGGATCAATGATATCTGATCCAGACGTACACCTCGTGACTAAAGCATAATGTCCAGATTAACTCTTAAATAGATCCAGGAAGATTAGTAGGTTATCCAGACGTATCGCTGGATTGGATCCCTTATTCCAAACAGCTAAAATACACACTCACACACATGCGCGCTAAATAAAACGTGATAATACAATGTGTGTCAATGCAGATCTAACAAAAATATAATATTAAAGAAACATGTTAAATTAACACTTGCAATCTAGCAGAGGTCTACACATCACAATTACTGATGGTCATTCACATAGTTCTATATGGCAGACTTTGCCGATTTCAGCAGATCGCTGTCTGGCTGAAATGCTTAGCATGGTTCATCCAGGTTGATTTTGAATGAAAGAAGACTGCACAGAGTGTCGTTGCCAAGCTGTGATCGAGCATCGGTGTCAATCTTGCGGCACGTGGAGAAGACGCGTTCGCTATCAGGATTGTTGTGGGCGATTACCGACAGTGTTGTCATGAGATGAGCTGAATGTGGAAAGTGCATTCCACCAGAACATGTCTTCTTCTTTGCCATATCTGCCCACAAAGTGTCGACACGACTGTCAGCAGAGTAGAGCGACAGTTCATCGTCAGAAGTCAGCGAGTACGTCATGATGTTCATCTGCGACGAGACCAAAGCGAATAGCCAATTGACGAACGGAAGATGAGCTCCAGGACTTCCGAGTGCAGCAGTATCCCTCAACACATCATCGTGGAATGGTAAGATCTTGTTCATCGTATTGGCAACACAACTTAGACAAAGATGCGTGTTGCCGTGGCCTACTCCCAATCATCCTCATTGTTTGCCAGCATGGATGACAGCTACGAGTCCAGATATATTTGTTTTTACTGGGTGACCTTAGCTACACTATACGTCATACCGGTAGTGATTACGTGGGAAACAAGTACACGTGAACTATAGCAGACACAGTTTGGGAAGTTTCTGTTGGCCCAGAAAAACACGCGAGACATTCATTACTCAGGCAAAAATAAAATAAATTATTCCACATTAGTTTGATTAAGTTAGATATTTTTGGTTTGGGTTTCGTTAAAAAGCGGCAGATTTCCGACTCCCGCCGGGAGACTGGGAGATGTAGCTCAAACCAGGGCGCCTCCTGACGAAACCGGGTCAGTGTAAAGAAACTGAAATTGGGTACCATCACAACCTGTGACACGTAACTAGGAACATCGACAGGTTAAACATAACACCGCAGTACACAATATATTTTATTGATCACCAAAAGATAAATAAAGGTAAATAGCAAACAAAATATATTTCAGAAACAAATTAATACAAATTTAAAATGTTATTCTTCACACGCCATTTAATTTTATTGTTATTTCTGCCTCGCAGCCTTGTACGTGGCAGTGTCATTGACAACGATATATCTTATATGAAGGTGACGGATTTACGACAATAATGGATTGACGCGAACGCGTCCGGAGTGAAAAGTTTAGCACATTTTGTGCACATCGTTCGACCAAAACGTGCACACCGAAATCGGGACTCGTCAATGATATAAACATGCGTATTCGACAGCGCTGATAAAATTAAACATCATAACGACAGCCTGGGGATTCTCCCCGAATAACAAAATCAAACAAAAACAGTAAAGCCCCAAAAAACAATTGCTTTAAGAAAACGGTTATGTTCACAAATACCATAAATGATGTCAAAATTTGAAAACGATCATCCACATATTAAATAATCCAGTTCAAATTGCTGATTAATCGATCATAATGGCCTGTGCGCGCTGCCATGTTTAAGCTAGTCACAGACCGGAAGCTATGGAATGCTGACGTCGCTTGAACCAAGCAATTTGACCGGAAGTCTGTATAACCAATTTAAAAACATGTAAACAAATGTTAGCCAAGAATAGTTCCGGAACAAAACGTAGTAATCTCGCTAAATTTACATCAAGACTGACATTCAGCCATATCAATTTCAGCCAAAAGAATCATTACAAGATGAAGATGATTCCGATTGTTTCGAAGAAAGCGCGAGAAGAACCGGGAACTCAAACTGGTGTCTATGTGAACTCTGTGAACTCTTGGCCCAGGTGACCTCAGAGCACTTGACTTTCCCGCCTTCGAATCTGGCTTCCGGTGCAGCCGTAATGGCGGCCCTCCGGTAATTTGGATTATTTCCTTATATCTATACGATATCGAGTATTGTTCGTGTATTACGAATTGTTTTGTTTACTGTTATAAGCAGTACGTATTTAAGAAATAATATCGGATGCTTGAACTGTTTCTTTAAGCACTAATTTTAAGAACTGACACGATATTTCCATTACGTTATGATACACTTCACTGAGGTGAAGACATTATGACAATATATATATATATATATATATATATATATATATATTCCCTCGCATACAATATCCCATCCAGTATATCATAATATATTAATTTATCCAGATATTACATTGTTCCCATGAGTCGTTCCTATATTACGGTGTCTGGAAGGTCATGCTGAAATCAGAACACAGACGTACAAAATTATCGAGTTCAGGGTTCGAATCCGATCTAATATAATCTGTAAACTTTTGCGTGCGTGCGTGCGTGCATGTTGTGTGTCTGTTACTCTCTCTCCCCTCTCCCTCTCTCTCTCTCTCTCTCTCTCTCTTATATATATATATATATATATATATATATACTATATATATATATATATATATATATATATATATATATATATATATATATATGATAGCAACATGAACTATGGTCCGTTATTGCTAAACGTAAACTGTGACATTATACTAGGGTCACTGACTGTATAGATGTATAATGATCCATTTGATAAACAGACTACCTCTTATCTCACTATTATCTCTCGGATCTAACTAAACGGGACAATATATATTGAGATGTCTAAGAGAGATACGATTTGGGTTATTTGCAAAGTGGCTTCTTTGATGTCATCTACGACAAGTGTCAACAGGATAAATACAAATGTGTCTGACAATTATCAGCATAAACGGGCATGACAGGTGTCAACACACAGTATTGACATATGTCGGCATAAACAGGTATAACGGGTGTCAGCACACACAGGGTTGACATATGTTTATCGGTATAGACATGTATGGCAGGTGTCAACATCCACGGTGATGACATCTGTCCGTTTAGACAGACGTGACAGGTGTCAACAGACACAGTGATGACATGTGTTAGTATAAACATACATGACAGGTGTCAGCAGACACAGCGATGACATGTGCCAGTGTAGATAGAGATAACAGGTGTCAAGATAAACTGACATGACCGGTATGGCGGTTACTGATGAAAACATCAATCAAACACGAGTCGGCACAAACGTATCAGGTCCCCCGACAAGATGTCTATGTTCGAATATTTTGAGCGCGAGATTGAATCACTTTTAAAATGTCAGTAAAGTGGCAACGCTTAACATTTACGTTTGTGGGCTACATGACGAGTACTTCCGTCAGCCAGGAATGGCTGAGTGAATAAGTAAGCCCATTGTTTAACCTCGGCGTCGATAATACGTCTGATATACGGCTAAGGGGTGACTCCACAGAGAAACTACGCACTAACACAGGTACGATTCGAACCCTGGCGTGGAGGTTTGCAGCGACGCACTCTAACTGCTGCCCCCTCCCTATTTCTCAGATAACAAAAGCTCTCTGGTTGTCCACATGTGATCGTGTACATGTGTGCGATTGTTGAAATAAATTGCCAATACTAGTACTATATCTTACATATGATATTGAAGGAAGCGAAGCTCTGAAACTGTAAATAAATAATTAAGTGATTTCACAGCCCAGTCACTTAATTAATTCATAGCCTACAATTTCCGATCACTTGACAGCTGATCAGAAAATAATTGAACGTTGTTTATGTTATTTCACAGCTTTGTGTGTGGAAGGCGTAGTTTTTTAAAATGAAAACAGTTAGATACATATGAGGTAAATGCATACAAACATACTTTCATCATGTCAGTTTATCATAGTCCATAAATTTTTATTTATTTGGATATAGACATATAATGATATATACAGCTATTATAACGCAACCGTAACACAATTCACCATATATTCATCATGTCCGTTTATCATATATTAACTAAAAAAATATAAGTTCATTTAAAGTCTACACCTCAATAATATAGACCATGCAATATAGGCCTGCCCAGCTGAGAACAAAGAATATACATGGAATATTAACAATGTTTATGTTTGCGTTAACATGTTAGAGATAGAGAAATTAGTACTTTCATACAATAAGCGGCATCAAATTTCTTGTGCCACGGTTCATCTATAGTTACAAATTGCTTCCAGCTCTAAACAACCACTACTACAAAAATATGACATTTAGTCCAGATCAGTGAACTGTTTAAAGTTAGACAGAATATACCCAGATATGTAATAAACACATGCATTGACTACTGTAACAGATAACACCAGTAAATCTGTAACCAAGAGATTGGCCTGTTTACATGGTATCTCATCATCATAGAACTTCAAGGACTGAAACAGAACAATACCTTGTAAAATAATGACTTGAACCAAGTGCATACACAATGTGTAAACACATGTTTTCCTTTTTTCAAGTTGGTTAAAGAATTTGATTTGATATGCATTTAAGTTATGAAGAGAAGTATACCAATTAAAGCACATGAGCTGAACATTCAAGTACCAATTCAGCTGCTGGTAATCCTTTTTTTGTATTAAGATATGAAATGGGCTGAAAATGGGTTTGATGCCTTGTTTCTTATTTAATTAATTTTATAATACCAATTTTCACCATTAATATTTATAAATATTAATTACCATCACAGCTGGCCCTAGCTGTCTCCTGTATAAGTCTCCTATCTGTTAATACGTTCCTCTTTGATTTCAGTGGATGCATGCGGTGGATTTGGTACATCAAAAATAGTTGGAATAGCATTCTAGATAAGTTGTCTGTTCATGAATTCCGTTTCAGTGAAATGCATATCATACATTCTACAATTAGTATGCAAGTAATTTAAATCTTTCCTCATAATATATCTGAACGACAACAATTAATAACCCATCTTTTACTTCTGTCAATAGAAAAAATAACAAAATTAATGTTTCTACCACTAGTTGAGGTATTTAATAATTAATTTCATAACATTTAAATTATAAATAGAAGTCCATATATATCAATAAGTATCAATTGCTTACGTTTAAAAATAAATATGGATGCAGGTGATCATGTAAATACTCAGCTTCTTATAATTATTGTAATTAAGGGAAAATTATCTGATTATAGTAATGGAATTTTAGAAGTCCAATTATATTATTAACAATAATAAAATAAAATATACCTCCTGCCCATGACATCTTCAGTGGCTCCAGTAGATGTAACTGTTAGCTTATGTATATTTTATATACCCATTTTGTGCTTAATAGGTTGATATTGTTCAATACAATTTAATCCGATTTTGTCTGAAACAAATATAGATCTAGATAGATCCTGCTTGGGCCTACTCAGACTACTGCTTGAGTCATGCCAAGTAGGGGCGTGTCTACTTTAAATTGTTATGCTTATTTTTGAACATATCAAATTTTTACACTAGCTTTCATTTCCTTGCGCAGAATCAACCAGAGCCATTATGCGCCATGTTAACGAAGGGAGCTGTCCGTGACAATTTACCTCCGGTCGCTAGGGCCCTGGCACTCCATGAATTCAAAATGGCGTCCCATGTTAAAACGCGAAGTAATACGTCTTGTTATAAATAGTCTTTGCCAATGGCACGTCATTCGTCGAGTGTTAAAACATAATGTTAAGAAGATTCCTTACTATATCTACCGGATCAGACCCCCCCCCCCAAGTAGACGCCTCTACATCCGGGCTAACTGGAATGGAAAAATATTGTGTTAAACCATTCAGCTAAGATAGGCTGTGCCAAACAAGCGACAGCCTGGGGATACTCCCCGAACTACAAGCAAGCTAAGATCAATTCGGATGGGAAGATGTGAGAGAAGTAATAAAGATTCCGGGTGGCGTTGATGTCTGTTCTATGCCCCCGTGTGAGCTCAGGTGGTGTTGAAATGGCGAAGGTATTCAGACGACGGACTATATTTGCTGATGCGCATCAATCAAAAACTGTTATGTTATTAGTGAGTGAGTGATTTGGTGAATGGGTTAGTGAATGAGTAGGTAAGTGAGAAATTGAGTGAGTTAGTGAGAGAGTACGAGCCAGTCAGTTAGTCACTCAATCAGTCATTCAATCAGCCAGTTATTGTCTGATTAGCCTTTGCGCTGGCATAACATGGAAGACTGAGATCATCTCTGCAAGGCCTGTTATTAGTGGATGAAACATCCAACCGACATGGCTTCCTACAGACGTCAGGCACCAACATGGTAATAGTCTTGCTATAGATTCACGGATAACGAATAGGCAAATATAAAGAACTACATCTAGAAATCATAGACTCAGTAACCAACTTTTTATAACATCGGCTATGGGCGATTTTTAGCAATACCGTTTCAGGATGGTAACATTTTTAACTGTGATGTCAACAAAAATCTAGCTTCTCATATTGCTGATTATAAGTTAACAAAGTATCCACGGTGTCGCAACAACAACAACAAAATCCTATTAAAGTTTGCTGTGTTATGCTGAAATTTTTTCAAGCCCTTACTATAGAATAAACGGACTTGAAAACATCCGCCCTCGGTTCAACCCATAGGCTATATAGGGGTCATGAACTTGAGAATCGCCTGAAACAATGTATGTTTAATTGGGACGTTCTCTGAACGTGATAAAGGCCTGTGATGAGATACACAACTGGTTTTATTGTGTCATTGTTAGGTGAAGTCCTTCTTGTTTAATGTCAACATGGTACGAATATAAAACATTAGTGTGTGTGTGTTGTGTGTGTTTGTGTGTGGGGGTGTACTTGCTAGTACGCCTAATCAACTTCAAACTAAAAGTTCTCAACGCTTGGACACATCTCATACTACATTTATCGCGCGCAGTCGCGTCAGTGAAGATAAACGCAAACTGAAGAAGATGGAAAAGAGAAGAAAAAACCACAACTAAAACATGACAACGTTCACCAACGGCCAAACATAGCCGATTTATTGGGATACCGATGCGAAGGTTTGTCATATCTGATTTATCACGAAGCCGCATGTCCGCACATGACATCCGTAGTGAGTCAGGCCCGTCACGGATCGGCGCGCGCAACGCAAACGGTCGACTCGTCATCGGAATGTGTCCCTGCCAAGATCGCAATGGTCCCTACGAGCGCTCTCTCCTCGGGCCGGAATACCTGCTGGAAAACAGAAATATTATAACCCATTGCCCTCGGCCGCCAGAAAAGAAGAAAACAAATCGAAAACGCCGCCCGAGCCAGACACCTAGTATTTTATTGATCGAAACTACCGACCTCAGTCGTGGCGCGACAATAGCCAGTGTAGCTCAGCTGAACCGAAGTTCGAGTTGGCGGGTTCGGCCCAGGCCGGTGCTCGTCGAACCATAAAACGTGATAAATAAACGGAGTCGTCTGCCATGGCTGCTATAGCCCGGAGCCCGCCTAATGGACATATCTGGCTATTATAACCGGCACGTTCGACTGTCTGTATCATGTGTATGAGTCTATGACGGGTGAGGATATAACGATTTCGTTGTCAGGATAACATGTGGGGTCGAACTGGCAGTGAGTGGGTGATATAGTAGAAGCGTCATACAAGGTAACGTAGGATTTATCGTCTGCTTGATTCGTACTAGAGTAGATCTTATACAACAGCAGTTACGACGACGACAACAACGTAGATCTCTATGAGCCGATGTTTCCACGCTGAGCTTAAGCAATAATTAATTCCATAGTTTAATTTAACGGACTGTTTCTGCTTTTCTGGTTCGAATTACTTGTTTTACGAAATGTATTCAGTCAGAGAGTGGTCACTGCCAGAGTGTTTTACGTCATCAGGGTTTTTTTAACGTCCCCCTTTATTTTAAATAATTCAGTGGAGACGGCAGCGCCATTTAACGTGGTCAACCACCCACGATGTTGTGAGCCGAGATATTAATCTCTGCAAAAGTTTCGACCTCTGGCTGGGATGGAACCTGTGACCCTAATTGACACCAAGTGTAGGGCGCTTAACGGCTAGGTCATAGAAAATAAGACTTGACCGGATTTTTTAATAGGCTATGCCATCACTACTCCGTAGATCTGGTACCAAGGTATCAGGAGGTCGGGTGTGTAATTAGTCTTGTTTTGGCAGTTTCGTATTTTACGACATTGTGCCTTTCTGGGGCGGATCCGGTGCCAGAATTAAGAGACTACCTGAATGTAATGTTGGAACTCGTTTAATATGATATGGGCTCATATTAGTGGAGTGAGTAGAAGGTCCATGTTATTTACTGGTAGTGGCTCCCTTTCTTCATAAAAACAAATATGTAGTGGAATTCGTGTGGAGTGGTCGTGTTCAATGTTAATGTCCCATTTTAGCAACTATATCCGAGACCCCCCCCCCCTTATACACACCTACCAGTATTGGATTTGGATTCAATTTTAAGATATGTCTACACTACAATTGTCCAGACCAGGAGTTGACTCTCCTAAAGAAACATTAAATAACCTGATTATAAACTATGCTAATTAATTCAGTCTCATACTAGAAAAGGTTAACCAGTGTGTGAGTGTGCGTGTATATATATATATATATATATATATATATATATATATATGAAACGAAACTACAGGCATACTTGTATGCGTGCCTGGGTGCATATGTATGTGGGGGGGGGTAGAGGTTCTGAGACCTTTTTGTCATGGATCATTATCAAGAGGAAACTGTTAACATTCACCACATCATGTAGACATTTGAGTTTGGACAGATTTAGAGGACAGCACATCAAATAAACAAAGGGTGAAAATGTGAAGCCCAGGTTAGCAAAATATATGGGTAACAAAAAGTTTACATTGAAAATAATAATACCCTGTTTGTTTACTTCTGGCTGTAGATCATTAGCACAGGACTGGTTGTTTGAGACTTTGGATTCACTCAGGTGACATGTACGTCCCAAATTAAAATACCTCCTTATTATGGAACTATCTAAGAAAATGAGTGCAGTGGGAAACACGGGCATTACGTGACTGTATTTGACAAAGCCTCACTCTCCATTAAATGGTGCAGTAGTTATAGCACTGCACTAAAAAGCTCCAAATTGTAAGTTCGAATCTGACTCCTACCTGTGTTTGTGGGATGTCTGCCTAGGCAGTCCCTGGGTGATTTATTCCTGGTGTGACAAGCATTGAGGCTAAACGAATCAGTTGAACTCATTTTTCCAGTCATCCGATGCTACTTTATGATGTTAATAATTGAGCTTATGGTTACAAATAATTTTTTTTCAATAATGCAAGTTTGTTTTCATAGATAAGTATGATGCTATACCATAGATTTTGCCTCATGTGCATATACCCAAATTTCAGACAGGTGACTTCTGTTTAGACAAATAAGAAATGTCATGTGTGGTTGTTTGGAGAAACCTTTCTGAGACCAGTGATGCGTAATATAAGACCCCCCCCCCCCACCTAACCCCTTAAACTTGTCCTTGGGAGGTTGTTCATGATGTTGTACTCTAGAGTACATTAGGTTTTAGGATAGCATTTTGGTGGGTTTGGTTGTTGTTTCATTCTCCAAGCTAGTGTTCAGTGTGACCAGTTAATTTACTCCAGAATGTATGCCTGCCAGATTTCACCAGCCTCCAGAATAAACAAAATACCCCCTCTCTCCATTATCCCCTCTCATTTGCTTTTCCTCTGTGTGTGTGTTTGTGTGTGTGTGTGTGTGTGTGTGTGTGTGTGTGTGTGTGCGCGCGCGCGTGTGTTCCAAGCGACCATCACTATAAATTCCTAAGCTTTCAGTTGTGCCAAGAGTCCTTAGAAATGCATCATAACGTCTGGACTGGTACTGGTTTGCATATACCATTTGTTTATCACTAACCATTCATTTCGGGTTCATATATATAGATTGGTACTAGTAAATAGTAGTATGGCATTACCTATGAGCTATCTGTATTTGATACACTGGTAATAGTTTTATTTTAAGCTTCAATCATTTAGACACATACAAAATGTTTTGATAAATCCAGACTTACCCCAACAGATAATAAAGATGGGTTTGTTGGTGTATGATTGGCTACATGTGTGTGTATATGTGGGCTCATCCAGTTGTGTGTGCATATATACATTGATGTGTGTATATATCTTTATTACGGCATGCATGCATCATCCCAGCCGCATGTATGTTATGGCAAACAAAATACGTTATATAAGTATATTTTTGTTATTGTATTGATACCCAACAAACTAACAATGACTGTAAACATTGGTGAAAGTCATTCTGTATTGTCAGTGTAAATACAAGATATAGCATATCACATTTAGTAGCTCCTTTACACCACCATTTCCTAGGTCAAGGTTCTCAGGAAAATAATCAATTAATTTTCTAGGTCCTGGAAATGTCCTTGAATTTTACAAAATCAGGAAATGTCTTGGAAAAATATATTGCCTGGAAAAAAATCCACTCAGAACAGAAAAGTCTGTGAATACATATTATACCTGTAGAAGAAAACTTTGATTGTAGCAGAAAAAGGGTACTGGTACCAGGTAGGGGCTCAAATACATTCAAATGTATTTAAATACAAATACATTTCTTTTGGTAAAATACAAATACATTCATTTGTAAATGTATTTAAATACAAATACTGTTGGATGTATTTTAAATACTTTTCAAATCAAAAGAATAAATTCATTGTTTTTCCTTCCTTCCTCACAGCATCAACTAGATTTGTCACATCAAATTATTAATTTTTTGTTGATTAGATCTGGTCATTGGATTTACTCACAAGTTGTTTCATATTATCCTTTGATCCCTTCTATCTATACTACATATAATTGAGGATAATATCCCTTTGATTGACAAAGAAGCCATCAGAAGTCATTACATCAAAGATATTATTAATTGCAATTCCTTGTGATCAGAGTGAAGACAATTCCTTCATGATTGTGTGCGTGCAATTCAGTGATAAAATTATTTTCTGAAACAAATTATTCAGAGCAAAACATGAAATAATTTTAGAAAAGTATTTTAATGTATTTGCAGATGTATTTGAAAAATGAAATACTTTGTGAAAGTATTTAAATACAAATACAAATAATTTTCTCTATGGTCAGCTCAAATACAAATACTTGAAAAAAGTATTTAAATACTTTCAAAGACAAATGTGTTTGACCTCATGCCTGACTGGTACATAGGCCTAGCCTTGATATCCCATGTTATTTAAAATTTAAATAAGTGGGTGGATCAGACAGCTAGAAGGGGCGAGAAGGCTGTACCATGAAAATGTTAATAATGGATCATACATTGAATAAATATGACATGCTTTTTCCCCACAAATCTTGTATACTTTGTCTTAGAAAATTGAAATTTCTTAGAAAATAATATTTCCTTGATTGTGGGAAGCATGTAGGTTAATACATCCCTCCATGCATGCCAGTGCCCACGCTAAACAAATCAATCAATCAGGCTTGAACTCTCTCACTCATTCATTCACGCACTCACTCGCTTTCACAATATGTCGTTTAGGTTGAGTCTTAACCACCTCTGGAGGCTATTATTATATAAGGATTCTCGTACAATTGATGAGGAAGAACATTGCCAAGAACGAGGTTGTGGGGTAGAATTGCAGATATAATTGTTGTTGCAGCTCTTCCAGCCACTTTTGTGCACATAGTAGGTTAAATGGCCCGAGCGGCCTCCAAAGGTAATGAAGCGAATTAAGTCAAAGATGAAACACTCTTCAGATATGGACACGCCGAGATTCGATCTTAGCTAGTAGTGAGTGATCTGGGATCCAACGCGCCACGGAGGTGGCGGTTGTTCCGATTGACACCGTCGCCGATCGTAAACAAAGCAGTTACTCATTCGTTCACATCCGTCTTTCACTTTCTCATAATATATGTCAGAAGAATGCGAACTATTTTTATTCTGTACAAGGTGCCAACAGTAGAGCGAAAACATGTTATAGTACGGCGTGTTAGAAGAGCATCTGAGCATGGTAATCAAATAAATTTGATATTTGCATTGGAACGCCTGCATTCCAGTCTTGCCATACGTGTAATACGAACTGTTTTGGGTGTGTTTCTCCACGTCTTTCCACAAAACGTGCGCGAGACAATCATCTGTCAATAAAAGCAGCTTTAACTTAATAACCCGATAATGGACGACACTGCAGTTGGTAGGGTTGATGTGTAATTAACCAGAGCTGCCGGATTCGAGTCACATTGCTGCTATTAGTAGTTTGGTCTTTTCAGTCGTTCTCTAGTTGATCATTCTTTCGCGTCAAAATGTCGTGTGGTTTGAAGGTTCTAACCGAAACAGTTTCTAAGATGAAAGTTCGGGGGTAGGGTTTCTTCTTCAAAAATCCTCTAGTATAAAAGCCACAAGGTCAAACGTTTTGCTACACACCCCGTGGGTGAAGTTCTCGAGTCAAAATCTCTGTTAATCAGAACCATTATTCGAATGTACTTGTAGTGAAAACGTCGGGAAAGGAGCTCACCAAAAGAGGTATAGTTTGAGGTAGTCGTTTGGTAATCCGGATTGCCATTGGTTTCTCTGGATTTCTACACTTGAATGAATTATTCGAGAATCCGCAGCCTGCTTACGACTATCAAATGGTTCTTCCATATATAGAAGTCATTTGTCGACTAGAAGTTCGCGAAATAGATAACTCGCTTCAAATCTCTGAAAGCGTCTCTGTTTTATTCTCACGTCGCGTAACCTGAGCAGTCTATTTGGTTTCAGTGGACAAATTGATTCGCATCCTGCGTGTAACAGTTACCTCATTGCCTTCGTATATTATGCTTCGTCGATTTAGCTTGTTTATGTAAGGCATCTCTGTTGTGGTTGTTGTCATAACACACACACACACACACACCTGACATCCTCGGCTGAGCTTTGTTTCACTTCAATTGATTCCAAGACAGGGAACGGGTTGACAGCGTACTGGTTCTTTTGTGATGTGCTAGGAGTCAAAAGGTACATATTCAAGTGCCAACTGAGTCAAAAATGTTCAAGCTGAAAGCCTCGCCAAATATAGACGCCAACTAGGTGAAATACCTTGAACATAGTATGAGTTATTGGAAAGGCGTAAATCTCTGAAAGAGTTTTATGGTATAATTTGGTCTCGTCACAGTTGTGGTCGATGGTTAATTAATGGTAGGTTGACCATATCAGTATCGGAAAATGTGCATCCCAGCCTCCTAATACGCGCTTCCGTGGTCTAACTGATAGCGCGTTGGTCCACAGACCACTACCACCTGAGTTCGAATCTCAGCGTTGGCATATCTGAAGGGGTTTTCATCTTTGACGTCGCTTCAATACCTTTGGAGCTTTCGGTACCATTTAGCCTACCATGTGCACAAAAGTGGCTGTAAAACATCAATCATCGTCATCACCCAGACTCCTAATAATGTCATTGTTATCCAGCTATTAAGTATTCTACTGAACCTCATGCTGTTTGTTCACTCGACCAGAAACAACCAAACGTGTAACCGAAAAAAATCACTAAACTGTGTAGTTGTCGGTGATATCTAGTGAATGTGTAGTACTGATTAGTACTAGTAGTAGCAGTGTTAAATGTGAATACTAGTATGTGATGCCGTCCCTGTTCTTAGCTGCAGGTGAACTGACATGTTGCTCAATAGCAACAACAACAACACATTGTTTCTGTTGTGGTCTATTTTCTGCAATGACGTGAAATTGTGAATGAAACATCTTTCACGCTCAGACGTAATTCCAACCTCCGTCCTTGAGGTCTGTAGCCAATCCTGATACCAGTTCTGCTTCAGGATTTATATAACCGCTTGATTGTCTTAATGTTCCCATACGTAGTAAATGAACAACAACAAAAAGAATTTTGTGTTCTCACACGTAAGTGGTTTTCGACGAAACTGCCTGTTCGGAAAGATTTGTTAAAATGTAAATATACTGATTGACATTAGCCCTCCTCATTATCTAATGACTGCCCAGTAAGATACCAGATTGTCTTAAGGGAACCATACGTACCTAACTACCTCATAGAGTATTCCTGTTGAAAGAAGCACACTTACGATTTTACGACCCCAGCAGGTTTGCTACCGTGATTTACGGTCTTGTGGAAAGTGAAAAGTTCACATTTATGAGCTGCACCAAATCTCAACCCCCCCCCCACCCGGGCATTGACGTCATAGAAGTGGTTCCGGACAATGAGCACGCGCTCGAAGAGACCGTTGCACTTACTCCAATCAGTTTCCGTTCTGTAATCGTTAGACACTCGTCGAATATCAGTTGACGAATGGGTCTGGTTTGAGATGAGTGTCTTCCTAGATGTTCGGAAGGTTGCCAAGTGGGGATTGGTTCGTTGTTGTAGCTAGCAGGGGTTAATTGGTTATGTTAACCTGCTGAGGCTGAGCTGTACACTTCTTTTGAGGTGATATATTTTATAGAAATTTTTTTATTAGTCAGAAATCCATACAAAAAGCAATAATTGTATTCTGTGGTTAATGATTTCAATGATTCTAGACTCAGACACGGCGTAAATTGGCTAATTACACGAGGTGTCCGGAGAAAATCACGTGGTCATACCTTGATACTGAATATACGCTGTGTAGAGAGAGACATTGACCAATTATTTATTCCAGTCATATACAAATTCTCTGTGTGTGTGTGTCTGTGTATGTTTCTCTCTCTCTCTCTCTCTCTCTCTCTCTCTCTCTCTCTGTGTGTGTGTGTCTGTCTGTGTTTCTCTCTCTCTCTCCCTCTCTCTCTCTCTCTCTTTCTCTCTCTCTGCGTTTGTGTGGAGGGGGCATCCTTCGTGAACAAGGCAAACCACTTTTACCATTGATCAAAATATGAAACGACAATTGAAATAGTATATATTCCGCTTTTTAACTTTACAAAATGAAATGGTTGTTCACCAGAAGTTAAATTGTATGTCCTTGGGCAGCGAAACTTGGCCGCTTGTTTTTGAGCTGAATCATGGTTTTATTTCAAACGTCGCGTGGAACCTGGGTGGGCTCAGTTAAGCTTAGATTCCATATACGCGGTATCTGGGTGCGGCACAGGTTTTTAGGTGCGTTTTCAGTCTCTTTTGCTGATGATTTTCAAACCAAGAACAAGGCAATACAATGGACATACATAATGGATAACAAAACAAAACAAAAAAACAGATGTGTGTGTGTATCAGTTATTACTCCCCTAAAACAGATTTACAGATTAGAAATGCCAAAAATAGCAAAATAACTTGTTACTGATTGCTAGTGCATACAAATTTATGCAATTAAAAAACCTACTAAGCAAAGAAAACCTCGCTGGTGGGTGCATGCATAAATAGGAACCGTCTTCAACAAGGAGCATATTATAATCTGGTCAAGAAAGTACAATTTGATGGGGAGAAATTCGATCAATACTTCAGGTTGACCAGAGAATCTAAAATCCCGCAAATTGTTCGGGAAATACCTGCCTCTGACGTCATATTCTATATTCCCCCGTCCGATTTTTTGTAAGTTGCCGAACGAAACGCTACATGGAGCGATTCAGTTTGCCGTATTCCAATCCATACGCAGCCCCAATACAAATCGTATGCCGTACCCGTACATAAGGAAGCGTTCTCGTCTGTTTACATGCTGTTCCATTTTTGCCGTATCCGCATGTCGCATACCGCGTATATGGAATCTTAGCTTTAGTAAGTACAGCTTTTTACCGCTAGGATAGCATTTCAAGCAAAGGAAATGCACAGGTAAATTAACCTCGTTAATTGTGTTTATGGCAGCAACTCGGAGCTCGCCCTCTGGGGGACAGTAATTAAACGTCTTTAGGTCGCCACGTGATCCAGGGTTTGCGTCCCAGTGTCATTTGTGACTATCATAGTTTGATTGTTTTTGGTATTATTATAAGATAATGTAATGATTATATTGAGTCGCGCACTCATTCCTAATAATTACGAGCTTAGTGTCAGGATAGTTAGAGTTAATGAAGTACCTGTTGCTGTCAAGTACTTTGTGTTTGTGTTCTATGCCTAACTAAAAAAAGGACAATTTCCGCGACGCATGCGCAGTCCACATCTACTGTGGTTTTCGGCTCAGTGAAGCCGCGTGTACATAGTGAAGTAGGATGGAAAAAGAAGTGTAATTGTTTGTAAATTTACGTTTTGGGGGATTCACAGAACTAAATCGATCTATAAGTTGTTGTAGCAGTTTCATTTTTATTAAATATAACGTAGAATTGTTCTTACTGATAGATAAGATTTTTTTGTAAGGCGGAAGGTGATTTTTGCCTGAAAACATTACATGTTATTGAAAATAAATCATCAAGCTGGGAAACTCTAATAGACATATTATCAAGATATGAAACATATGTTTTTATCACGTGGTTCAGCGAGCCCGGTGTAACGCGATCCGCAAACGGACGTTCACTAGATGGCGCAGTCGTTGCGGAAATTGTCTATTATTCTTCCTTTTCCAACGGATTTCCCAGTTTTGTATACGCCAAATCTAACCTAAGATCGTGATTCGGGATCCCGAACTTGTCTTGGAAATATTTTAAGGAGACCGGATTGATAGTATTGTCTCCTGCTAGTGGCGTCGGGAGCAGATTACAGTGTTCCAGCTAGGCAATTACACGGTGGCGCAACGCCCTCCCCTATTTAACTGCGCCATGTACGTTTTATTTTGCGCCCTGTGTATTTACAGGGCGCCTGGTGTTATTGGTAATTACGATACTGTCACAAGCTCCATTTCATGAATATTAACTAAATGCCAAAGTTAACTAAAACACTGATTTAAAATGATGTGCCCTCAAAATATCGACTAACTACCAATTGAACCATAGTTCCGACACCCGTTGCGCTGATTGGTGGCGCCGACTGTCGGCGTCATTCTTCCTGAAACAGACAGGGAATTATTGATTATTACAATAATATTAATTTAAAAAATAGTTTGTTGCATGTTTATAATATTATAATATAACTGAATCATCGGCCACAAACGTTGTTTGCGAAACAATGAAGTTAGTCCAGGTAACGCTTTGTTAATCTTGCTGATTGTGGGTGCTTCCTGTTTGTAGGTTCCCTAGCGGCGTTCCAGTGATCCAGACAGTCCGTCCAGATGTATGCACTGACGATGTTGCTGACGAAACGTCACGCGCTCTTCCTCACCATCAACGCGGCGCTTATCTTCGTTAACTTTCACATATGGGGCTACAACCCGGACGGGGAATCTCGTGATGTCACCAGGAACAAACTGCCCCGAAGCGCCTACAATTACGAAAACGAGACCGGCCACCCGAGAAGTGGCACCGATGCCGAACAGGACATCGACCCTGCTCCTGAACTGACGGCCCCGAGTGGCAGGGGCTACATACGTAAAACAACCGGAAGTGATCGAAGATCCAGAGATGTGATATCACTGTGGAGGGCACGTCATCGAAACGACAGCGTCAACGTGCGGCCCACAGTGGACGTCTACGTGACACCTACTGAATGGAAATCGGGAGCGACTGAGTCCGCGGGCTTGCGTCGATCGTACAACGTGCCCAGCATCGAGAGGACATACCTGGTAGACTGTGCACGGCTTCTTGCCAACGATCTGAACGAGATCCGGAAGGCCGAACAGGTGATGTCCCAGCGGCCGAAGGTGCCTATATACGAAGAGACGTACCAGGATTGGCTGCGCGACTGTCGCAACTTTCGGCGCATGCGCGGCTACGTGGAGGTGCCGCTAACGCCAGAAGAGGAACGCTTCCCACTGGCGTTTTCCATCGCCATGTACCGCGACGTAGAGAGCACGGAGCGGCTGCTGCGCGCCATCTATCGGCCGAACAATTTCTACTGCATCCACATCGATACTAAATCTTCGTTGATCGTTCACAGAACTGTGCAGGCGCTGGCAGCCTGCTTCGACAACGTCTGGATCGCCTCCCATCTGGATAAGATTAAGTGGGGCGACGTCAGCGTCCTGCTTCCTGAAATAAACTGCATGCGCGATTTGGTGCGCTATCATCGGAAGTGGAAGTACTTCATCAACCTGACCGGGCAAGAGTTTCCATTGAGGACGAACTACGAATTGGCCCGCATCGCTGAGATATTCAACGGATCGAATGACATCGCTGGCTCAATCTCCAGGTAAATGACTGCCTATTTAGCGTCCAGTAATTAAGTCATTCGTACAAGCAGTAAACATGTCTTTGAAATGCTTTACTCTTATTTGCATAAACAATTGTGTCGGGTTTAAAAGTGAAAATTGCTGTTATCGATATAAATCTGTGTCTTAATCCCGCTGGCAAGCTGACATGTGCAGTTCCATATCATTCTGTGTCTCAATCCCACTGGCAAGTTAGCATCTGCAATTCCATATAATCCTGTGTTTCAATCCCATAGACAAGTTGATATCTGCAAACTGTTTTTCACACACTTCGCTGAATTCGTGAACAACTTCTCTGTATTTTTATATGTCCAGCATACACTGGCCCAATAATGTATGTGGAAGGTATTGTTTCCGTTTGTGGGCTGATTCATCTATTACCAAAAAACACCATTCCCACCATTAACCAGCATGTGCACAAACAAATTGTTGCATCTGAGGTTTTAACGTATGGCGCCAAAAACAAATTCCACGAGCACCACAGGGCGCGCCGAATAAAACCCCATCAAGCAATACTGTGAGCGTTGTGCCGATTAACGGTCACCACCCGATCACCATTATTTTACGCCTATTAAATGGTTTTCGTGCCAACGGTGTTTACCAAGTGACCGTGTTAAATTACAATCCCCACCTTTTTAAAACTGAGGATGGGGCTTCCCCTCACACTGGCTAAGTCTTAAAAGCAAAACAAAAACGTGGGCGCGAAATAGCAACATTTGGCATGTCACATTTTCATTCCTATTCACTAATGATGATGATGATTGATGTTTTACGGCCACTTCTGCACAAGGTAGGCTTAATGGGCCGAGCGACCTCCAAAGGTAATGAAGCGAGGTCAAAGATGAAACAACCTTCAGATATGCCCACGACGAGATTCGAACACGGGTGGAGTGAACTGTGGTCCAACACGCTACCGCTAGACCACTGAGGCGCCCCTAATCAGTACCTCTTATAGGCCATACACTATTAGTCATAATTGATGTTTTACGGCCACTTTTATGCACATGGTAGGCTAAATGGGCCGATCGACCCCCAACTGTAATGAAGCGAAGTCGAAGATGAAACACCCTTCTGATATGCCGACGCCGAGATTCGAAATCGGGTGGTTGTGATCTGTGATCCAGCGCAACCGGGTAGACCACGGGGGCGCCAGCGTAACACTAGGTTGATCCATGTAGCGCCTGTACTATTGTATATCCCACATTCTTAATCCCGATAATTTACATCATCCCACAGGATGGATAAGGATCGAGTAAACTATCATTGGACCCATAGATGGAGTAAGAGATACCAACAGACGATCTTCTACAATACTTACCTACGTAAAGGTCCCCCGCCGTTTAATTTGACCTTCTTCAAGGTTAGTATATGACCATCTACGGGGGAGTGGGGGCAGGTTAGTATATGACCATCTACGGGGGGGGGGGGGGTTCAATACGCGGACGCGCCATTATCTAAACTAAACAATACACGTTTAAAGGTGAACCGGAAATCACGTCAAAACTTCCAGAACCGTCGATTTATTCTGGTCTGGCTTTGTAACATTAGCAAAAATTAAATTTGTAACGGTGAACTGAAATCATACGTACCCTACACAGCTGGATAAGTATACTGACATACGAGTGTGGCATTAAGTGAAAGGTAGATGCTTCAATTAGAATCAGTAATCACCGCCTCAATCTGCTTGGCTATACAGGTATTCTCCGGGATGCCTCGGTGACATGAGCAATATTTTGATAAGCGTATTTGTGGTTGCAGCAAGCCCGTACTTGTCTGGACGGTTAGATGCTGCCATCTGGCGAGTGTAAATGCAGTCGTTATTGTATAATCTAAAGCCTAAATGTATGTAATGCCCAATCTATTATAGACTTTGATTTGATATAACCAGTTACAACATGGATGCAGTAGGCACGGAGGAGGAGGGGACGTCAGGGAGCGCGTTTTAAAATTAATTCCAGGATATCGTTGGTTTTATTGTAATAGAAGCTAGAAACAGAGGAGTTTCACTGTCTGAAAATATATAATTGTTGTTGTTGTTACTCATTATGTGCTTACATAGTATATTGACACGACATATCAGTGACGACAAAACACTCGAACACGACTCGAACTTCACTAAAACATTCCTAGAGGATCAACGATTTATCACGTGATATTACCGATCATGTGGCCATCTTGATTTCCTGGGTTCGTCTCTCCCACCATGGCGAATTGACGTTCTTTTGTCGAGCTTCATATTGTACACAGAATTTATGCATACTGAAACATGATAGCAGTATGCAATGTTTTTATATATATATATATATATATATATTCCTATGTGTGGGGGTGCTCCTTATACAACAGTGATTAGAGCAATGATTCAAGTTTGAATGGAATTAAATTAGACACACACAGAGATAGAGAGAAAAACAACCAGACACCAGACAGACACTCACCCACAGAGAGAAATAGAGAGAGACTGTGTGTGTGTGTGTGTGTGTGTGTGTGTGTAACACGGGCTTAGGAGAGAATTTCGACCAGATATTCTCTCACTGGACTCTGGGTGTAAATCAGACTTGAGATTTGTGGATGTAAGCCATTGTATGGACGTTTACTTCTTGGTGATCTGAAGAACCAATGCCATCATATATATATATATATATATATATATATATATATATATATATATATATGCTAAAACACACACCAGGCACATACAGATTGGAAATGTTATGTCTGACCTTGGAGTCCATTTAATTAGATGATTGACACGATTAACAAAACTTGCTTACTATTTGATATATTTATTATAGGTAGAAAGTATTTATTTGGACTAGAGCAATTCATTATGCTATACAAGTAACAAAGATAGCCCCGTCGATGTTCATCCTGTGTGTAGCCTGTGTCTGATGAATTGATAAATAAACATAATGGTGTGTGGCTGAGAGAGATAGGGGGGGGGCTAATTGTTGTCAGGAAGTAGCCACACATATTTAGTAGAGCAGACAGAGGGTCGTATAGATAAACGTCACCCTTTACAAAAACATATATATATATATATATATATATATATATATATATATATATATATGATTTTGTGAAATGAGCCGTCTTTGACCTCAATGGGAGAGAGGGTCATTTCTATTAGATCTGTCTATTGGTATATTCATTCTATGGTACGGTGGTTTAAAACAAATGAGCCAGTGGCTCAATAGCACCGTCTTCAGCTCTCTAGGTTTTATGTGCGGGTTACCTCAACCATAAATTCTGGATTAAGATCCTACCCCTGAAGCACAGTGTTGGTTTTGAGTTTTGTTTCTCCTAGATAGATTGGCTTTCATTACTTACGCCCTCTATCTGATCGCTCTGATGGCTCATGCACACTTCACCTCTCAGTCTGGCATGGGCACTTAGGGCCCAGTTACCGAGGTGTACCAAGCTGTGAGAGCATGGGAGGGGCCGGGCGGTACGGACTGAAGGAGTCTTGTTTGTGGAGAGGTTATTTATCAGAAGGGTGGGACTTATATGTTTCTGCCCCCTTTTCACCTTGTCAGGCTATCCGGCAGGCGCATGTGAAAGCAAGAAGGCTATAACAGTATAAGAACACTACACCACAGCTCCAGACAGATTACACAAGCCTGTTGACAAGAAACAACTACACCACTGATGATGATGATCGTCATGATGATGATATTGCGCTCTACTGAGAGTTCATAACGACATAGCACTAAACATGGACATAGGAAAGATCACAGCACTAACAATTTTAGATTTATCTGCGGCTTTTGCCACCATTGATTATTCTGTTCTTCTAGATCGCCTCTGATTGGTATGGCATATCAGGCATAGCACTTACCTGGATCCGCTCATTCTTAACAAAAAGGTTTCAATCAATAAAAATAAGAAAAGGTTATTCAAAGGCCGTGCCTTTGTTTTGCGGTGTTCCCAAAGATTCTGTTCTTGGACCACTAATGTTTACTCTATACCACACCACTAAACTCTCTTATTCGGAGCCACAAATTAGCCCACCACTTACATGCAGGTGACACCCAAATATACATATCTTTATCATGCCACCAAAACAGATTTCATCATTATTGGTACATCTAGACAACTCAGCAAGCTTACTGTTTCTTCTCTATGAACATCTTTAGTCATAGCATTACACCATCAGACATTGTGCATAAAGTTGGTGTTAAATTTGATAGCGATTTTAATGTCAGAAGACATATTTCTCTGACATGTCGTTCCCGCTTCTATCACATTCGCGACTTTCGCCGTATTCCTCTTTCAGTCGCCAAAGCCATTGCTACAGCACTCATTACTAGTAGGCTTGATTATTGCAACTCTCTTTATAACATTGCTTCTAAGGATATTCTAAAACTTCAGTGTGTTCAGGACTGCTTAGCTAGGGTTGTCACACGGTCTCCTCGGTTTTCCCATTCTGTCCCACTTCTGAAATCTCTTCACTGGCTCCCTGTTCAATCTTATATCATTTTCAAACTCTGCAGTGTTGCCTATCAATCTGTTTTTTTCTGGAGAACCTTCATATCTATTTTCCATGCTTTCTTTAGCACCCAAGCCCAGGGAACTTCGTTCATCGAATGATCTGGTTTTCACTTGTTGTCTGTTCCCAGGGTTAACACTCATGCTGGGACTCGTGCTTTTTCAGTTGCTGCCCCATCTCTTTGGAATTCATCAAATAGCATAGTTTCCATTCCATCTGATCATTTGTTGATTAACTTCGCATTTTACCTGGACTATGAGTTTGCCCAACTCCTGTACTAGGTACGCCACTGAGCTCGATTCACTTGGAAGATATTGACAAAATAGAAGTTTTGTAATTACTATTATTATTATTATTATTAATGTTCACGGGAATCATGGCGATGACAGAATGGCGTTTCCGACCTGCATGTATTTAACTTAGCTCACTTAGTGGATCATCAGTCTCAAATACAAATCAAGTAAGTTAAAAAAAACAGTCAATTATTCATATAATATTGTATTTGAAGTATTATTAGCAATCAATATTTCAAAACACAGTTTGTATAGAAATTTTCTGAAAATTATGTCATTGTATTTATATTTCATTTCATATTGCATTCTATGAACACAGCATGAACAATCAATAATCTCGAATTATAATATCTATGGAAAGGTTTCTATTTCTTCATTAAGATTATTTCCATCTATTCTTAGTCCGAAGGTAATAGAAGAATTCTACTCTCTGTGGGTGCGCGCGCGGGTATGTGTGTAATATTGCCTATTGTTTCGTATTGTGTTACAGGGAGAGCTTCATGGTCTGTTCTCAAGGAAGATGGTTGAATACATCGTAGAGAGTGATATAGCTAAGAAATATTTAGAGTGGTGCTGGGACACCGGACATCCTTCAGAACACTACTGGAATACGCTGAACTATAACACACACGTGGCGGCACCTGGCGGATATATAGGTACCAAGTATAAATGGACTGATTTGCTGATTCATTTGATCTCGATCTTTGTTTGTGTATGTGTGTCAGAATTATATTTGTATCCTGATATTTATTTGCTTAAATACATAGCAGAATAATAATTAGAGTAGGAGCATGAGTGATATATGGGCTAAGGCGCCCAATCTAAATCGAACATTTGAAACTAGACATTGGCAAGTTACGGCATAAATGCATCTTGCACAAGGGTCGCTGTCATTTGAAATTTCTCGAGCGATACGTGGCCATATGTAAAGAAAAAAGTAAATGTTGCTGTTTTACAGTCACATTTGTGCTCATGGTTGGCTAAATGGTCCAAGCGATCGGCGAAGTGGAAGATGACACAAGTCTCTAACATAGCTCAGAGCACTACCACCCGAGTTTGAATTTCGACGTGGTCATATCTGAAGGGTGTTTCATCATTGACTTCGCTTCATTACCTTTGGAGGTCGCTTGGCCCATTTAGCCTACCAAGTGCACACAAGTAGTTGTAAAACACCAATCATCATCATTTTAATGTGACTTATACACGTTACGACATCAATATATTGGCGTTGAATTAACCTGCCCCAGTTTCGTCCTCGGATCCAGGTTCGCTAGAGGTCGCCGATCGGTACTCACACCATCCAATAATCCGCGTCAAGAACTGGGTCGGCCTCTACAGCAACCGTACCTGTCAAGGCAAGGTGGTGCGCGGTATTTGTGTCTACGGCGTCCGGGACGTGCCATGGTTGGCTGACAGGCCGGAGATGTTCGCCAACAAGTTCCATCTCACCTACCAGCATCTCGGATACGACTGCCTCGAGGAATTGCACCGAAACCGGACCAAGCTGAAGGACAACTTGCCATTTGATACGTCATTCTACAAAAACATACCCACGGTCAGGTACAGCCGAAAGGACGGCTTGTGACGTGCTTTGGTTCTCAGTAGCACTGTGGCTGGTTGGCAGGTGGGGTGACGATGTTATGCCTGGATCATCACCGTATGGAACTTTCATGCGAATGAGAATAAAGTGTTTCAAACTGTTTGTTGTCTGGTTTTGTCGATTCCAATGATTGGCATATGAATAAATGGTTGCTTCTTATTCTTATTATTATTATATTACTGAGATTATCATTTTATTCCGTTTATATATATATATATATATATATATATATAGAACATCCAATCAATACAACTTCTTTTAGTGCACATCAAATTGGTGACGATATCTGTATTCACATAAAGGGTTCGATTTCCATAAGAAATCCATTCACTAACCTGTTTATATTCAGAAAGAAAAATGTTATAGATGGGCTAATTTAAATAAATGGAATTTTAACACTTTCACATAGTCCTCCTGAAATGATAGATACTGTAATCACAAGGATAACGATTTTCTAAACAATTAGAACATCTTCTTTGTGGAAGAAGTGATTTACGGTATAATAAATGATGATGATGTTAATATGGATTATTTGAGGACGTATGATCAAATACTCCGAACACGGAATTATTTGTTATTCGCCTACCAATCTGTGTCGCAAGTTATGTTTATCACAACCCTGTATCGAATTAAATCAAAATAACTCTACATATAGTAATTTGCGCTTATTGTTAGGGTGATTCAGATGTGTAGTAGTGTGTTGGATCACAAATCATTATCACCCGTGTTCGAATCTCGGCGTGGGCATAGCTGAAGGGTGTTTCGTCTTTAACTTCGCTTCATTACCATTGGAGGTCGCTCGGCCCATTTAGCCTACCATGTGCACAGAAGTGGCCATAAAACATCAATCGTTAGGTGTGTTGTTGACATATTATAGTATACTGATCCAGCAAAATAACATAACTGCGACAAAATAATTGTTAAAATATGAAGGAAATATGAAAAGGTCATGGCAGTACTAACTTAAGATTCTGTCAACAGATTTGCACATTAAAGTAAAAGGCCACAGGGGGCGTAATTTGTCAGAAATGAGGCCCTGTTTGAGACATGAAGTGCTCAGCTGGGTTGGGCATGGGAGGTGGTCCCCATATCTAAATAATTATTGTTTGGAAAGTGGCATCAATGTATCCTCCCACCATACACTATAATGCATACAGGGGCAACAACTAGCATGAAATTCAGGGCCAAAAAAATCACCAACCCACAAAATTGGGGTTAGCAGATTGTGATGTTTGACTAATAGTCCTTTAATTTACTAGATAGGATTTTCTTCTATAAATAGTTCAGGTGCTCAAATTTCCAGTGTTAGTCTGGAGAATTTGATAATTACTTGTTCTGGTCTGGGGCAGTAGCATAACAAGCATATGTATTACCAAAACAATTTAGTGATTGTTAGAGGGGCACAGATTATCAAATGAAAATTAACTACCAATACCTCCCACCAAAAATCCCCACAGAATTTATGGAGAGAAAAAAGGATAACTTTATAGAATAATTCCGATAGATGAACACATGTAAGACCACCAGACATACAATTACTATAGCTTTAAAAAGTTAACATTTAGAACACCATTGTCTTTCAAGACCCCTCGCAGAAGTTTTGGCAGGCCTTCCAGGACTGCAGCAGCTGACCATGCTGGAATCAATAGATATTTTTGTAACATTTGTGGATCACTATCTGATCAAGCATTACAAAATAACTATAACTGCACATCAGACATTATCCTTTTTGAATAAAACAGCTCATCTAATCTTCGGTTGTAAAATTAGTATTCTAGGACAATGTCAAATACAATTTGGAAATTTTAAACTGATTATGTTGATTTATAATAAATAAAACTTTCTTCAACGATAAACATTAATGTCCAATGTAAATTAAAGTCCACGATCTAATATATCACCATGTGATAGTGATATACTTCATTTCGAAGATTTGTTGGCACTTCATTGGGACCGATTTAATGAAGTAACTAGCTGAAAAAATAAAGTCGTCCTGTTTCATAGCCGACACCTCCCGCCAGTTCCAATGGATTTTTGTTATCATAGACGATTTTGCAAAGAAATCTTGGTGATTATAGTAGCAGCAGTAAGCTATCTAAACCATAGTATTTCTTGAATAACACTGTGTTTAGTTTAAGAATGTTATAATGCTTATATGGCACACAACCTGCCTTTCCTCTAACTTGATGTTTTACTATTAAGACCTTCAAGGCTTTCACCAAGAATATGATTCTTGTTCTCCTCATGACCCTTCAGTACCATTCCCAAAAGAGCTGGCCCATGCTTCTTTAAGTCCTTCAGAAGCAAACGGTCAACGTCTTTCTCCGTGAGTCTCTCAATTTCTCACAGAATCTAAATCATGAATGAATAGAGTTACAAAACTGCATACTGTAAAACAATTAATTATTGGTGATATTTGTTTTCCAAAATCATCTCAGTCATAGATATTCCAGTGTTGAAAATTATCAAATTAATTCTAGGCCAAATTACTACATTTTGAAAAACCATTAAATATAATATCCGCCAAATATTCCGGTTTTAAAGTATATATGAACTTGTGAAAAATGTTTACCTGTAAATTTCGGTGCTGAAAGTATAATTTTGTCCATATTCAAACCATTTACAACTTTTACATAGTTTCAGTTTTCAAAACACCTTCTGATTGCAAAATACATCAGTTTAAATAAAAATGTATTAGTTTATATATATATACAAATAAATATTCGTTAAACAAATTTTCTATTGTTTTAAAACAAGATATATGTACTGGTAAATATATTTGTTTATTTTACAATATTATACCTCATCAGTATCAAAAAGCCATGGAAAATATTTCAGTTTCTCTGTTGATGCAGCTTCTTCAAGGATTGGTCTTTATCGTTCAGTAAACGTCTTGTCCATCAGAGTCTGTACTTTACCGAGATTTGGATTTCCTTTCTTCTTCACTATCTCCCTCTTCAGCCAATCAATATGTTTCTCCAGGGTGGTAGTGTCCTCATCAATTACTGGACATGGAGAATAACCAAAGATCGTTGACCACAGCATCTTGGAATTTGGCACGTAAAGCTAAGATTCCATGTACGCAGTATGCGATTTGTGTGATTCTATATGAACGTATGTTCCCATACGTTTTCAGTCTTTCATGCCAAGAACATGGTAATAGACCGATTCAATTATCGCTGGCGCCATCTTGTGGCTGAATTTCACACTACGGTCTCGGGTTAGAAGTCTAAGAATCACTGTGTTGCATGATGATTTATGCATGTAGTGGCCGATAACTGTCTTAGTGATAAGCTGTATTTAGGCTATTTACCAGCTACATTTGAATTTTATTTATAGTCCATTAAGGGCATGTGATCTCCAAGTCATAATTTTGCATTTAATAGGAATGGCATAGACTTCATCCAATAGATATATGCTACTAAACTAAGTAACGTTTAACGCCATTTCTATGGCTGTCATGGTCCGGCCTGTCTAGTTCAAACTTATTTTTTGTAGAAACTTTGCCATCTGATATGGCGATGTGAATGGATAAAATCAATGATCGTATAGATTATAATTTAATGGGTGATTCCAATTACTATAACATTTGTATTTATGCCTAATAGTTGTATTGAAAGTTAACTTTTTTTCTTCTGAATCAGCCATTCGTCCAATGTTTACTACATGTAAATGTAAAGAGTGTTTATACTCTAAAGCAATAAAAAAAATTATTTAATAATATACAGGTGATACATATATGATTGGTTCCCAGGTACAAGTAAAAATAATATTTCCAAAACTCTACATTAGATATTTAAAAAATCTTCATTAAAATCAATTTACTTTCAGCTAAAAGTTTAATTTTAAAATCATTTATTTAATCCATTGAAACCTATGCTAAAAAGCCCCTACAAGTCAATATGAATAATTAAGACTTAGCTGTGTCATTCATCTGGAAAGATCGGTCTGCTCAATCATTGATTATATCCTGATAAGTATTGTGTTAAATCCTTTGGAAAGACGCAATCGTTCAGCTGAAATACTAGTCTTAGTCTCCGTGTAATATGAAATAATTTGCTGAAATATTTCCAGTATTTATCATTGGTGAAAAGTTGTCATCCCCTATTAACAGTTGGCGCCATAGCTGTTTGTAACCAGAGAACGCAGTTGGTAACCGATGCAACGCATTTCGCCTGGATTGATCTATGCAACAGAAATATAGAATGGATAGCAAAGAAAAAAACATAAAAACCTTAGAATTCTTATTCAGGGAAATGCCAAAAGTGTTCATGCCCAAAAAAAGGCTAATTAGTCCAAACTGTGTGTGTTTGTCATCAACAGATTACTGTTGATGTGAAACGTCTTTAAAGAGAAACACAATGATGACTTAGAACTTTATTAGCACATGGCCGGAAGACTATAACACGCATGCGTGCTAAACTTGGCGGGTAATTGTTTTTAATTCGATTGTTCAACATAGAGAACAGATTACCAGAACGCATTCGATAATTCGACATATAAATACAAACTGCAGCTTTCTTTCTCTGTTGGAAATGGAGAAACATAACTTGCTACTGATTGCTACTCCATATAAATTAATGCAATTAAAAAACGTAATAAGCAAAGAAAACACTGCTGGTGGGTGCATGACATAAACATAAACCGGTTTCAACAAGGAGCATACCATAATCTGGTCAATAAACTACGATTTGATGGGGAGAAATTACAATATTTCAGGTTGACCAGAGAATCTGAAATCCCGCCAAATTGTTCCGGAAACACCTGTCCGTGATGTTATGTTCTGGATTCCCCCATCCGTTTTTACTAATTGAGTTGCCGTATTCATGAGTATATCAGTCTGAGTACATGGAGCGATTCAGTTTCAATTTACTCGCACTAAATAATAACAGTGACAAGGGTTATTGCTCTGGCATATATATATATATATATATATATATAGTGTGTGTGTGTGTGTGTGTGTGTGAATATAAGCAATGTACGATATGGGCTTAGAACAAGACATTATCAAGGAAAGAATGGCCTTGAAGATGTTATTGGTAAATGTGTAAAAATATGGAAAATATAATTGGCCAAAATACTAGTATGTCAATACTGGCCACGGTACTGTCAATAACGGCGAAGGTACTGTCAGTAACGGCGATATAGAGTAGTTTCGCCCCTATTGTGGTCTAATTCCTTAGTTTAGTATGGCACTTTTGGACAATTCGACGCTGAAAGGCCCCCAATTCTCAATGTGGTCTTAGGAAGTATTGGCTCGACCAGTTTATGATGAAAAGAGATCTTCGCTTTCTTTATATATATGGTCATGTAATGACCAATTAAGGCAGGTAAACAGGTAAGGCCCGACGTTCCGATGTTAAAGTTGTGCACTGTCACGATCCAATCCAGGTACCCGTGTCTCGGCTCAAATCGTAAGGCAAGGTATACATTTAGCGTAGCAGCCGATCTCACCCCCTCTTTGTGAAATTTCGTATCGAGTTTCACATAGTTATTATTGGGGTATCCCTAAATATCCCTAAATGGGCCGAGCGACCTCCAAAGATAATGAAGCGAAATCAAAGATGAAACTCAGGTGGTAGTAATCTGCGGTCTAACGCGCTACCAAGTAGTCCTGCTAGTATGGGCGTTTTATTAAATGTATTTTTTTCTTATTATTATTCTTGTTGTTGATAATATTATTATTATTATTACAATTTATTTCAACATCCTGTTGATGCTAAAATCACGCTCTGGAGTCAAACGAGTAGTTGTAAGCTTATATATATTAATACGTAATAATATCTGGTGAGATATATATATATATTTACATATATATATATATATATATATATATATATATATTCCTGAGATATCCCTGATTGGATCACTTATTTTAGAACAATTGATCAAAAGTAAAATTATTAACCCAATTTATGATTTTCTTATTATATTCTTATAACATTATATTTCTACCGCGACGTTTCCACTTTAGCTTTATCGACAAGTTCACATCGTATGCTCTTCGTGATGATGGCTATTCAATTCTTAAGAGGATTACAGAATGCGAAATACAAAAGCAAACAGAATGTAATAATTGAAATATTTATTAAGTAAAATATACGTAGCAATTCATATTTGAAAGCTTTACTATATATAAAATCATTGAATTAAAAATAAAGGAATTCTGCCCATTAAAATTACTCCAAACAATAATAATTTATTAGTGAAGATGCTTCGAAATTATATGTTCACCTGTATTGTTAAATGCAGCACTACTTAGCACTTATTATAATATATATTGTAACTAATAAAAAATAAAATATCGCCATTGCCCCATCAAGCCTTTTTCTCGCTCACAAAGCACACACAACATACACAGTCTGTATTTCATCTATGAATAGCAAAATAACTATTCAAACCATTACTTCATGTCACACGGTACACAACAATTCATTAATGTAAACACTGCAACAAAAGTACGAACATTATGTACTAAGTACTGAAGCCCTGTACGTATTATGTTTTGTGGAGATCACCAAGACGTGCAATTAATCCAGATGATTTGGAAATCAGTGAAAGTTTTGATTTCTTATTTAACAAATATTTTATAAAAAAGTTTAGTTTTGGCATTGCATTTTAACATTCCACCTCAATGATTAGAGTAATGTATGTATTCAATATAATATAATATCACTCATCGTATTAAAAAAACACATG